>CM046850.1:7094248-7494248 GCA_025618425.1 Heliocidaris tuberculata
ATTAATTTGTATCTTTATTGAAATAACATGGGAGTAAAATCTGAACCTATCAATTTTCAGGAAATGTTTTTTTACAATTTGACAGTTGATTGTAATAATGTAATTATGTATGCATTATCTTACTTCTCCTCTCTTTCTCTCTCTCCCTCTCTCTCCTCTTGTCTCTCTTTCTCTTTGTCTTCCACCCCACAGTTGTTATTATGCATATAATATGTTTACATTACTGTTCAGTGTTTCATACACAAAGTACTAGTATAGGTGCAATAATGTTTGTTTGTTTATTACAAAGCAATTAGGCAGATTTGGAGATGCAACATCTAATGTAACATTCAAATCAGTATTACCAATTAAATAATTCAATGAGTGCAATTTCTACGGGTAAACCAGAACTTTAAAAAACAACAAGACAATAATAATCTAAGGAATGTCATATTTTTAGTCATATTTTTATTTATATTTATCTGAACTACATTTGCAAAAAAGAAAAGAAATATGTGACCTGTGCTGTATACCCAAGCAATTTCTACTCTTGATTTTGTTCTTGTAATCTTAGACTGTGCTTTTGTTCTGTTTGTATGTCGTTGCTTCGTTGTCATGTACATCGTTATGAAATATTTTATATTCATTTATCGTCTGTTGAGAGCCAGAGGGGTGCTAACTCTGTGTTAAAAATATGAGGTAACGCCCTTCTAGCTCTCAGCATACTTTATCTCTTAAATTTATGCTCTTTAAGTTATCTGTAAATGTTAGTTTATGATATGTTGATGTATTACTATGTGCTTTATACAAATGTGAGACCTTAAAAACGATTTTTTTGAAATGCCTGTTCAGTTGTGCATGACAATAAATAAATTAAATTCATTCAATTCAATTCACTTCAATTAAAAATGGTCTGGCGACGCCCTTGATGATAAACTGACAGTTAGCTGTTTATTCCATTCTAATGCAGTGTTCGTCTCGGGGTCTGACCGTGTACCGGTGGGCGGACTGGGGAACCTCGGCCTCACCATCGCTCCCCTCAAGGTCCCTTTCGACGAGTTCATCGAGGATGACTATGAAGAGAGGGTGGCCAGGCTGCTGCCAGTGGGCCATGGCTGTGACAACAACGTGTTCCGCCGTACATTGCAACTCCCTCGGTACACCAGTGTCGAAATCGTCGAAGACCGCTTGAACGTGGCCCTGTCGTACTACGATTCTCCCTTCCTCATCGCCTAATCAAGGGATTCTTTATTAACCTTTCATTTGCCATCACTGCCAATAGTCCGGTTCTGTAATGTATTCAAATTTATGCACATTTCTACTATGAACTCCTAGTGACGAGCTATCCATTAACCTACTTTTTATAAATGAGCCTCAATGCTTGCAATCCAGTTTGCATATACATTAGTTGTTGCTATGTCCGGCACGCCTCGGCAAGCTTTCAGGTTGTCAAGAACAACCTTTGTTTGAAAGGTATGCATAAAATTTGAATACATATTGGCACAGTCGCTCGTTTGCCTACCATTCTGATCGGCACAAAACAAAAAGCACCAATTTACAGACTGATTGCTTTGTGTAACACAAAAGCTTTGTGAAATTACCAATTTCAGGTGTTTATTAGCTCTATATGACAACTCTTTTAACACCCGCTTGGATTAGTTTTACGCTGGAAACATGTAAATAACCTCGATACCTTTGGTTACACTAACCCATGATAAAGACAATGTAGCACACAGCGATGATTTTTTTTTAGTGGCACAATAAAGAATTAATGTGCTAGGCAGTTCAGAAATATACTTGAAATTACACTGGGTTTCACCCATCATGGATTCATCTTCCAAATTATCACTCCATACCCCTCTTTAAGCTGATTATGTACCCTGGAATTGAATCAAATTCCACTTCTTGCTAATTTGATGTCATTCTTGGTAATGTCTCCTCATCTGTATATAGATGGCCTTTTAGAGAGCGAGCGAATAAAACATTGATGACTTTTATTCACGCCGACAGCCATGGTGCCTTTTATATCCATCGGATCTATCAAGAAATGACCGATCATTTTTCACGTTTAGATGACATTCCATCAGGTCTGCATTCCATATACTCGCCCTAATTATAGTTTTTCGTGTGTTTATGTTTTCTTTGATAATTATCTTTGCCATTGTACTTAGTAACCTTTCATAAAGAAATGGTAGTCTAATTATACATGCATACCTTTATTCTTGTTAAGTCAGTGGTGGATTATGTATCCATCCCTCCTGTATACAATGTTCCAAATTAGGGGTAACCTCGCTAGTCATAAGGACCGCTATTTATAAGGACCAGTTATTCATAAGGACCGCTATCCATAACGCGTGACTAAATGAATAGCGGTTTTGTATGAATAGCGGTCCTTCTAAATAGCGAGCAAACCATAGACAAATTACCTGGCTATTCATAAGGACCTCCATTCATTAGGACCACTATTCATAACTATTCATAAGGACCGCTATTCATAATGCGTGTTAAACGAATAGCGGTTTTCTATGAATAGCGGTCCTTATGATTAGCGAGCGGACCCCCCCCCCCCCCCCCCCCCCCCCAAATACACGTATGTTCGGATAATTTCCTCTTGGATGCTTGGGCGATATAAATTTCTATGACATTGGAAAAGGCAAGTTCTTCAAATCATTCCTCAAAGGCGGACTTTTTTTTGACAGGTGTCTCAATGCTGACCACATTCAACATGTCGCATGTGATGGCAGAAAATAAGCCACTGCATGTATCAACACCTGATCAAAATTTACCGATTCACAGATGGAACACAGTAAACAACTGTGAAAAAAATATGCAAAGAACACAGTTTATACTGTACAGATTAATATGTAATCCCTAAGCTGGGTTATAGATGGAACACGTTAATGAACTGTGCCCGTCAAAATCTGTATTCGCGACACGTTATATTCACCTGATTCATGAGGGGTTTCTTGGTGGTAGTTTTTCTTCTTTTTTTGAAGTATATATATATATATATATATTATGTACCCTAACATCTAAGGGCACCCTCGCCCCAAGCTTTTGCTTTCAGAGGTATGTCTTCCAACTATGTATGTACCACATTAATGTAGTTTTGTCATATTATTGTTAAAATACATGTGCATTATTTTGTTCATTTATTACATTGTATACTTATTATTGGAAAGTTGGAAATACATGTCTTTAAATTGAATTGAATTGAAAATTGATGTTTAAATATTGTCCAGGGCGATAATTCAGAAGTGTTTAATTACGGTCGACCCGTTTCGGTATGCATTATAATGCAGTCAATGCGCCCGTAATTTCAAAAGTAGATAACGAGATTTTCAGTAGTACGGTATACTTTGTACTATTTCTAAACCAGCTTAGGGATTACATAATCTGTACAGTATCAACTGCGTTCTTTTCATATTTTTTCACAGTTGTCTACTGCGTTCTGTTCGTGAATCAGGTGCAAAATTAACATATTGCCTCTTGTTTTGTGTGTGTGTGTCATGTGTCATACGTTTTTGAAAACGTGGTGGTACTGTTGGGATTATATGAGCTTTGACGATTTATTGTGACACAAGCTGCAACCAGATATTTAGGAACGTGCTGATTTCTTCTTTTTTTTTTTAAGTTTCATTCGTGAGCATACCGAAAAGAACAACTTTTGTAAACTTAAAAACTGTTTCTTTGACGTTCAAGGTGATGTACAGATAATACAATCTCGTAGTATTTGGAAAATATTGTGTAATTCCGTTTATCGTCCGGTGAAAACTACATGTAGATCATAAAATGCTGTTTTGTTACAATTATTATGTACAGATTTGGAAGGAGTAAGCTGCTGCGAAAAGAAAACCGAACCGAATTAAAAATGCCATCAGGAATGTATTCTAAATATATGATACTTATCAAACAAACCCACTGTTATTGCTCAACTTCACCAAAAGTTGAACAGATTTTAAAGTTGTAGATGCTGTCATAAGCAGTTCAACTTGATTCATCAAACATTCTGAAAATATAGTTTGGTTAGTACGTATTGGTTGTGATATTAAACCCTCCATTTTACTTCTCACATTTCATATCTTTTTCGGATTTAAATGAATGGTTTAATAAAGCAATTAATTTATTTAAAACATCATTATGACCATCATATGAGGTATTTATGAATTTAATTTTCATTGTTACATGATCAGCGAAGACAGTTATTCGGTCTTTTGTCGCGTTTAAATGTATGTCAAATCCAATCATAAAATCCTCATAAAATGACAATGAATATGACATGATACTTGAGGTACATGTAAATATGGATAAAAACACGTTAAATGAAATAGAATATATATATATATATATATATATATTCCTAGATTCAACCAAAGGGCGAATGCTCAAAAATTGTACGCAAAGGGGAATTTTATCTAATTCACATTAATTAGATTATGCAGGGGTAAATTTTGATTTTAATAAAATATTTCTGTATAATCGGAGGTAGTAAAAAAGGTGAGGATGTAGTTCTTCTGCCTCCACGTTTATATTGGAATATACAGTTTTTAGCCCCCTCAAAAATTCACCCTAAGGTATTTTTACCCCAAAATGAACAGAAGGGGCCTTCTCCTTTCTGTATCTGTAAAGTCGGCTCCTTCGCCTTATCAACTGGGCTGTATATATTTCACAAAGAAGTGAATAAGTACATTTTATGATCTGACAAAAAACATAAAAAGAAGTATTTCTTGAGAATATAATGCAGCACATCTGTACCAAGAAGTGTGTAACAACCATGGCAGTGTTGTCCCCTTAGTATTCTGTAGTAGCCTACTTGTATTCTGTAGGGTTATAATAGCAATGAATCCAAATGAATCATTCAAACCGAATAATTGCCTTTATAATTTATAGGTAAAAAGTCATTTTACTGTAGAATTAGATGATCAGAATCTCAGCTTGAGTTTGCGAACTTGAGCAGACCGAGCGAGGGCTAGAAAAATACTGTCACAAAATATCAATATTTCTTGCCCGGCATTGTTAGAAAATGTACATAATTTCCCCCTTCCGCCACATATAGCATCAATTCATTTCCCTTTGTAAGTACATGCACTTCCCCTTTCCGTGATATATATCATCAAAATATTTCTCTTTCTAAGTACATGCAGTTCCCCTTTTCGTCACATATAGCATTAATATATTTCCTTTTGTAAGTACATGCAGTTCCCCTTTTCGTAATATATAACATCAATATATTTCACTTTGTAAGTATGCGATTCCCTTTTTCGTCACATACATCATCAACACTGGCGTAGCCAGGATTTTTCAAGAGGGGGGCCAAGGCGAGGGAGCGAAGCGACCGAGCGGGGGAGGGTGTGGGAGGGGGTATCCCCCTCCCACGGTAGGAAAATTTTTTAAAACCAGGTCATGAAAATGGCATTTTCTGCACCCTAAAATTCTATTCTGGTGTAACCTACTTGAGAAGTGACAGATGAAATAGGATTTTTTTTTTCTCTACTCCGCTGGAATGAATTGTAGTGGAAGGATTACCACTCCTTGGGGCTCCAGAATTCCAAGCAATACGCAAAATTACATGTAGTTGGTGTGTATAAATAGCTGTACCAGTGTACATACGAAACGTTGAAACCCGTGTTTTCGGATAGGAAAATATACAGACTAACAACCAAAAACCCACACACAGACACACTGACTATTGACTAACATATGACTATTAAAGAGGACGCCCTTTCTCATGGAGTGGAATTTATATCTCATCTCAAGCGGTAGTCTCATTTGAAAACACATGCAACATCTTTATTAGGTGTATGTAAAAGACTTTAGCAATTTATTTAGCTGCCTTGTTTAGCTCTTTATCTCATTTTCTCGGTTAGAGGTTGTTCATTAGTTGCCTAATTCGTATATACTACACGAATCCAGCTACGTACTCCTTCATTTAAGTACTGAGGAATTATATAGTTTGATTAATTTTTGTAACGAAAATGAACATCAATGTGAGTATTTAGCACGGAAAAATATTAGAATTACATCGTGTAAAGAGTATAGAGATCACAATTTGTAATAAAAACATATGGAAATAATGTAATTACACATAGAGAACGGGCTAAACAAAGTCTTCATACAACCAAGTCAAGCGCACATGATTTGCCACATGTGAAGGCCGTTTTTGTCATTCAATTTAGTGATAATAGATTTGACTCAAAACTGTAAACATCAAAGCAGAAAGCATCTCGTCCGATGACTTACTAGTATATAAAATACGACTTGAACAAAGAATGAAATTGTATCTTTTTTGAATATTCCTCTATAAAATCGAACTCTACCTTGAAAAACAGTGTTTTGCTTCTCCTCGGATGAAGACCATAAAAATGATATAACGGTGACATTGTTTTCGTATAAAAGCAATGTTGGCTACCACAATGATAACTCTTAAACAAACTCAAGATTTACAAAACGAAGAAAATGGTTATTGCCTCCATCGGACATATACCCATTCACAAAGAGAGGTTTATATTCGGCAAGAATAACTGATACGCCTCTTCATCATTCTGAGTACAATTTCTTTCAACTCTCGACAAACTAAAAGAAATATAAATGTTCTGTTACCAATCTACTTAGTCAATGTTGTTAACAAAGTTTCGGGTTATGATTTGGAAAGGAACAGTTTTTGCTGGAAATGAAAGCAGTGTTTATTTTGCTTACTTTTTTGGTAATATTTCCATTTTATTTTTCCTTATTTCGATTGTAAGGTAGGGGTAGGGTAAGTCCTAGTAAGACCAGCATGTGAAAAGGAAATTAGTTTTTTTTTTTAGTTTTTTTTTTTTTTTTTTTTTTTTTTGCTCTCCGATCAACAGGGGGGGCCATGGCCCCCTTGTGCCCCCCCTGGCTACGCCAGTGATCATCAATATATTTCCCTTTGTAAGTACATGCAATTCCCCTTTTCGTCACATATAGCATCAATATATTTCCCTTTTTATCAACATGCAGTTCCCCTTTTCGTCACATATATCATCAATAAATATATTTCCCTTTGTATCAACATGCAGTTCCCCTTTTCGTCACATATCTCCCCTTGTATCAACATGCAGTTCCCCTTTTCGTCACATATATCATCAATATATTTCCCTTTGTAAGTACATGCAATTCCCCTTTCCGTGATATATATCATCAATATATTTCCCTTTGTATCAACATGCAGTTCCCCTTTTCGTCACATATATCAATCAATATATTTCCCTTTGTATTAACATGCAGTTCCCCTTTTCGTAATACATAACATCAATATATTTCACTTTGTAAGTATGCGATTCCCCTTTTCGTCACATACATCATCAATATATTTCCCTTTGTATCAACATGCAGTTCCCCTTTTCGTAATATAGGCCCTATAGCATCTATTTCCCTTTGTAAGTATATGCGATTCCCATTTTTGTAACATTATCATCAATATATTTCCCTTTGTAACTACATGCAGTTCCCCTTTTCGTAATATATAGCATCATATTTCCCTTTGTAAGTATATGCAATTCCCCTTTTCGTCACATTATCATCAATATATTTCCCTTTGTAAAGGGCCTTCTCCGGGCCTTCTACAAATTCACGGATCTAACACGGATCACCCCGGATCGCCGTTCCGGGTCTTCCTTGTTAAGTCCGGGCATCACCGTGTATGCACCGGGCACTCATCCGGCATTATCCTTGGTGCAACGGCAAACTGCAAACTGCAAACAAATCCCAGTAGAGACCGTGAACCGCCCTGAGCAGACCGTGTAAGGACCTAGTTGCACCCGTATACCGTTAGGTCCGTGTTCGCTCCGGGAATCTCTAGGGCAAGATCCGTATTGATACCTTACGTATCCGTGTAAACACCTCACTCATCTGTATAAATACCCAGTTGGGACCGTATTTACTCCGTCTGTACAATTAATGCCCCAGTCACATAATGCTCTGCGTCCGGCGTTGCGTCCGGCGTTGCGTTCAAAAAGTCAGTCATTTTCTATGGACTTTTTGGACGCAACGCCGGACGCAACGCCGGACGCAGAGCATTATGTGACTGGGGCATGAGGGGAAAAAAAACTCTATGTCCACCACGGATGGCGATCCAGGGTGATCCGTGTTACGATCCGTGAAGGTGTAAAATGCCCTTATGTACATGCAGTTCCCCTTTCCGTTTTATATAGCATATATTATCTCTCTTTGTCAGTATATGCAATTCCCCTTTTCGTCACATATATCAATATATTTCCCTTTGTAAAGTACATGCAGTTCCCCTTTTCATCACATATATCAATATATCTCCTTTTGTAAGTATATGCAATTCCCCTTTTCGTCACATATATCAATATATTTCCCTTTGTAAGTATATGCAATTCCCCTTTTCGTCACATATATCAATATATTTCCCTTTGTAAAGTACATGCAGTTCCCCTTTTCGTCACATTTCTTTTTGTAAGTACATGAGTTCTCCTTTCCATCACATTATGACATTAAAATATTGTCCATGCATCGTTAGTTCATGTAAATTCAGTCCTCTGTATGAAAGAGAGAGAGAATGAGAGATAAAGAGACACAGATGTATAGTATAGAGAGATAGAAGGGAGAGAGAGAGAGAATGAGAGATGTAAACGGACACAGAGCTATAGTGTAGAGAGATAGAAGAGGGAGAGAATGAGAGAGAGAGACACAGATGTATAGTATAGAGAGATAGAAGAGAGAGAAAGAGAAGAGAAAGAGAGAGGAGAAGAGAGAGAAGAGAAGAGAGAGAGAGAGAGTGAAAAGGGGAGGGAGAGAAATTCACTAGGCTTTTTTATTAGATATTTTGAGTGCCAGAACAGCTTGTCTTTTGAAATTTGATGTAAATTTGGTGTAAATTGACCTGCCCCCTCCCAACACATACATGCACCTATTCACATCCCTCATCCCTCTCACACACATACACCCCCACACACATCCCTACCTCAAAACAAACCCATGCATGAATAACATTAAAGTATGTAATTTCTTGACTCAGGCTTTAGACAGATTAAAAGTTAATCAGCTTGGTGCAGCAGACGAAATTTGTGCTGTGACACCCCCCCCCCCCCCCCTTTGCAAAAAAAGTGCAACGGCAACAATTGTGCCACCATAGGGAGCTAAAATTCCAGGAAAAAAAAGTAAATAGTGCAACTTGAGATAACGCGGACAATTATTTTGAACTTTTTCTTCATATGGAAGAACATTTTACCCTGAAACACAATTTAGTGAGATTCTTACACACTCTCCCTCCTCTTCATCTTTAATTACAGCATGAAGTGTTAGTGTGGTGCCCCCTAACAAATAAAGAGATAGACTGTGTCCATGATTATAGGCAAACACATCACTTACTTCATGACTTATTAAAATCAAGTTGTGAAACTAACACCAAGAAATATCATATGAGGACAGAAGTGCACCTGTTTAAGTGAATTTTAATTAAAACCCTTTATTTATCACAATGTGAAAACATCCACTGATACACAGTGTAATAATTAACAATTCGCAATGGAGTTCAGGCATAAAACTTCGCCAAACCTGGATTATCCATGAAGTACTTTAACATCAAACATGCCAAAGAAACTATTGATATTAAATTATGTCATGAACTACGTCCTCTTCTAGTAAATGTCCAACTTATTTCACAAATACATGTGCTACATGTACGTTATTTTGTCAGAAACTTTTACTGTCAACAATGTATTCCTCACTGAAAATGGCATTCTTCGTCTTAACTACAGCTTAACTTTATTTTGTAACGTCCAACATATATATCCATATCTTCATCTGACAGGTTTTATTAAAGGAAAAGACCTAAAACAATGAAAATTTTATAGAGCAAATTCAAAAATTGCATATTTCAAATTTGAAAATTTTGAAAAATTGAAACAATGAAATTCTTTGAAGAGCCAATTCCAAAATTGAACATTTAAAAATTGAAAATTTTGAAAAATTAATTTAAAACAATGAAACTCTTTGAAGAGCAAATTCCAAAATTTAATATTGTGAAACATTGAAAATTATAATGTCATAAATATATACAAACTGAAGCTAGGTATCATTTTAGTAAATAGTTTAACATGTATTTCAATATTCTGTTAATATAACTTTTTAGCCTCACAGTCGTGACATGGCCCAGTGATTTAATTAATACAGAAACAAATCACCATGTGTTACTGATGATTATTCACTTTAGGACCTCAAGATTTTATCCCACGTCATTTGCTTTTTCTTTGGTTTTTCACATCTCAGTCATCATTTTCCTTATATCCCAACCCAAGGTGAATTAAACAATTTCCCATAAGCAGGATAAGAAACTTAATCAATCCCAATTCCTTGCAGTCTATTGTTATGTAAAGCTGCCTCTCACTCAAATGATCAACTAACTTATAGACTGATATGATACACATCTTCATGTTAGAATTGACCTTTAGCAATCAATTTGAAATTGGGGCATGACAGTACATTACTAAAACTTAGTATTCTGTTTTTCATTTTTTTTAAATTTCGTTCGAAATCTCCCTCCTGTAAAAATGTACTTCTCACTGGAAATAACATTCTTTAGAACATGAAACCAGTAATTCATCACAGTGTGAAAACATCCACTGATACACAGTGTAATAACTAACAATTCACAATGGAGTTTAGGCAGAAACTGTGCCAAATCTTGGTTATCCAGGAAGTACTGAAACACCAAACATGCCAAAGAAACTATTGATAATTACGTCATGAACTACGTCCTCTTCTAGTACATGTCCAGCTTGTTTCACAAATACATGTGCTAGTTACTACAGTGTAATAGTACAATATTTCAGGTGCATATCAAATATGATTCCCATTCGAGTTTTACACATAAGATCTTGTCAATTTGTTGATCATTTCTGAAGTATTAAGAAGACAAAAATAAAACTTCAGTTACCATGCTATGTATTACATCTGCTCTGAAATTTTTCACTATAACTACCTAAACCTTTTACAATTTTCTTTCTTTTATGAAAGTAATGTTTATCTGGATAAAACAATGCAAGTCACCATACAAATCTAAGTTCTTGAAAACATTTCCTTTCAATTTCACATTCATTTACTTATTGTCATGATTTATAGACATTATCTACACTTTATGTGACATTTAGGGAAACTGTGTGTACAAAGCATTGTATTGATGCTCTATCATTCTATGTAGCAATAAAAACCACTGCATGTATTAAAAATGAGCTTTATCACACACATTGTAATTATTGTAATTATAATTGTCCTATCTTTTAATTAAAACAATAAACAAACAAAATGTATATCAGGTAAAGCATAATTGTTGAAAAATGATAACGAACACTGCATGTAATAACAATGGGCAAACATTCTGAACCTTTGTCATAAGTGTCCAACTTCGTATTGGAACAATAAACACACAAATGTATATTTGGTAATAAGAAATACATAATTACTGCTATATGTTATAAGAAGCAATGCATGTAATAAACATTTTGCAAAATTTTTGTAGTCTTGTCATGAATTGTTATGCTTTGTATAAAAAAAAAAACTGCAATCTATATGGAAGTAAACTTTGTTTCTCAATATTTTGAAGTTTCTGGGGTGTAATTCTGGCTACACTAGTACAGCAGAGAAGGGGGGGGGTGCTGACAAGGGAGAGATGGCATGAATTTCTCCTTAAAGTGTCCAACTCATTCTACAAATACATGAACTAGCTGCCACATTTTAACAAAAATAGTAAGATTGTAAGATATATATATATATATATATATATATATGAGACAATTACTTATCAAATGATTTCCATTCCAGTTCTTCACATTCACTCTGGTCAATCATTTTGTAAGTATTGAAGAACACAGACAAAACTTCAGTGAGCATGCAATATAAGGTATTGTACTTGATCTTATGAACAGAAGTCACCTGAAATGAATCCAAACAACTAACTCCATCCATGCTTACACTAACAAAAGCCTAGTACCCCTAGCTACCATGTATGGTTGCATGTATGTACTGATTTTAAGGATTTTAAAAGCTAGTATCAGCTTTTTGGCAAGCAAGACTATTTGAAACAACAGACAGTCATGTAATGAATAAGTCTATGAAGTGAACCTTTTTAGGAACTATGAAATGCTCAATTAAAAAAGGGGGTGGTGATGTCATACCCTAGCCATCTTAATTTCCAGAACATTCGAAGACAGGCCAATTCCATCAAATTTAAGGCCCATAATAACATAAATTCTTGCAATGTATGCACGCCTGCTTTGTTACCAGCACCTAAATCATACACAAAGTACAAACAAAGAATAAACAAAAACAAAAATAAAACCAAACATATAGTAGTTTTATGACCTCAAGATTTTTTAATCCCAAGTCGTTTGATTCTTTCTTCTGAAACTTTTCGGCTCTTCCTCAGTTCATTCATCATTTTGGTCGCTATTGTTTGTGTATCGTGCCTGAAGGCTGGATATCGCCTTTTAAATGTCCTGATTTCTGCTCTTGCTGTGAAAATCAAAATGAAATGGAAATAATTACAAATATAGGTAAATAGAGCATAAACAAAACAAAAAAATAATTCCCATTTTTTTTTCAAAATTCCATAACTTTTTAATGATTTGGTTTTGAGCAAAATAATTTGGCAGGAGTGTTCCTTCATTCATCAACTAACTATCATGTGGAGATGTTTGATGAGATCCATTAATCCATGCATGAGTGAGCTCATAACAAAGCCAAAATGTCAAATTAAAAAATCACAATGGGTATTTTTTTTTTAGATTAATGATTCATAATAATGACAAATTCTGATTCTGATGAATAAACAAGTATGATTTATGTTAATCCACTATCGCTTAATGCCATTACATCAATCCAAACACCTTCAGTGCCTCACATTTTTTTTTATATGGTTCAGTGATCTTAATTTTTTTTTTAAATCAATTTTTCTAAAATTTTGAAATAAAAAACTACCACATCAATGATGTGATACACGTGATAAAGAAAGAAAAGAATGCTATTATTCACTTTTATTTTCGCATGAAAATGATTCATATGACTTTTGAAAAGTGACACTTTTGGCCTTTATGCATGCTCAATCATGCATGGCCTGATATGTTAATCACATTTTTAAACTCAAAAGTTAGTACATTAGTGTAGGAATACTCCTACCAAATTATTTTACTCAAAACCATTTTATTCAAAAGTTCAGGCATTTTGAAATGGGGGGGGGGGGGGGGGATTACTTTTTCTGTTGTGTTCAGATTGTCATAAATTTAACATAATTTAACAGGTGAGAATATGAGAACTTTTCATGTACATTATGACCCAAGACCTTTGCCCTCATATTTATTATTTTTTCTTTTTTATTGTTATTTCTCAACACACACGTACACTCACATACTTTCCCAGGAATTTATCCAGAATAAAGGTTTCAAAGAGTAAACATTCCATACAATATAAATGGTCTTCCTGTTAGCATGCTGAACAACTGATGTTTGAGTGACAGGGGTAAGCTCTTCATGTTGTTTTCTTCAGTCTTTTTGTGATCTTCAATTTTTCCTACAGTTTCCATTCATATTGACCTGTCCTATCTCCTTTGCCTGATTTATTTTCAGTTAAAATAAAAAAAAACAAATATAAATTAATAAAATGGATATTAAAATGAACTAAACACATACATGTATTCTACATATGGGTCTTTCCAAAAAGTTGGGACCCCAAATTGTGACATGGTGTCTTTGTAACATCGGTAAACTAAAGTACAGGAAAACCATTTCTTGACAAACAAGCAGCACCTTCCTATATTAATGCTTTGATTTGTCATACATTTGTGTAAAATCTCTGAAAAATATGCAATATTAGGAAATGTTCAACATGAATTTTTGAATTTATGACAGCTTTGGCCAATACCAAGGTTACTGGGGACACCATCCCTGTTCCCAACTTATTGGAAAGACCCATCCACTAAAATACATGTACTAACACATTAGAGTTGGTCGAGGCACTAACCTTGTACTAAATATGCATAAATGAGGCACATTTTGAACAGCTACGACCTTCACCCTACAGTTTCTCTCAGCATCTGTTTCTCCATGATTCAAAAGCCTGCCGAGCCTGGTATTTTCCTCACTTGCATCCACACTGTATTTAAACCAATAAGAAAGAAAACAAATCATTATTTGAACCACTTCGTCAGATACAAGTTGAAATAATATCTAAAATTTACAAGCAGGAATAGCCATGTATAAAGTACATGTATGCAGGTCTACAATTATAGTTAGCAAAATACTTTGCGTGTGACTTTGCTATGCTGTACTATTAACTATTAATGAGAGATTTTGATACAACTACTACTGTCAGGATATAAAAGACATGGGTACAGTGAAAAAAAAAATAAGATGCAATCGCAAGCGTTTGCCTATTAAAGTACATGTATTGATCCTTCACAATATTCCTATATTTTGGTGCAGAAAGAAAAGATGCTATAGTTCCCATTTCTTTTTCTTTTTATTTTGATGTCCTCTTGCATCAAAAATTCACAAACATTTTTTGAAAAAAAAAAAAAAAACCCTATTTTTTCATATTCAATAAGCAATGTACTTTGAACTGTACCTTCGTAAGTTTATATAGAATTTTATTAAAATCCCTAAAACATCACTAAAATTATTCAACAAAAACCTATTCTCACATATTGAACGAGCTATGACCTTTGACGCACGTAGTCCGAAATCGTTTTATTTGATACCATATGTACCATCATATCTAATAAAATTTCATTAACTCCCAGATATATTACTAAGTTATTGAATAAAAATCTTTTTTTTTTTGTTGCTTACACAGCCATGACTTACAAGTAGCTTTTACCTTTGATATATTTGATGGATAGTGTTAGCTAGTTTTGTTTAATGAGCTATACATCCATGAACTTTGAACTTTGATGTATATACTGCAAAATCAAGCTTAGGCTGTATTTTAGGAATATTAAAGGTCATGTAAAGTTTTGGTAAGCCCTCAAAAACTGTTCGTCAGATTTCTTCAATTTTTGTTGATAAATAGTAAGATACTAGCAATACTAAGACACTGTGAAGATTTCACCACCTAAAGTTTAATATCAAACAAATAAGAGGCAAAAACTAATTTATGTGCCGGGACAGGCACGTAAAATCCCAACAAAGGCAGCATGTGCTATACACTGTAAACACACGTGTAAAACCAATGATGAGTACATGTAGCTACACACAGTGCACACATGTTGTCTCTATGCGAAGCCCCAAGATTGCTGTGCGGGGAGCCGTCGGGGTGGAAGGGTCCTAGCATTATGGCAGTGATCAACCATTCCTTACAGATATTTACACTGAAATTCACCAGAAATCATAGATGGAATACCAAATGATCTCTTACAGACATCTTTTGATTAAAGGAGAACAACATGAGACTATATTTAACATGTTTCTTTCCAATTTCCTTTTTGCTACCAATACTCTACATGAGCTTTAAGGAATACTGTCCATTTCAATAATGGTTTGGCCTGAGACATCCCTAGCTGTTATGATAGGGTTTGTATCTGGGCAGAAAGCAAGTCTTGCCATTTGCTGCACCCCATGCTCATAAACAAATTTTCTCACTGCCCCCCCCCCCCCCCAACTCGGTGCCACCAATCACAAACAACCAGGGCCCATATTCATAAAACCCTGCTAAGCTAGTTGCCAACTAAGCCCTAGTTGGCAACTAAAACCCCTAGTAGGCAACTAAATCCCCCTAGTTGCCAACTATGTCGCTCAGCTAGTTGGTAACTAGCCATTGTTTGCCTTCTGGCATTGTCTGGTGGAGTCGGCTTTGGTGGAATTAATGAATACAGAGTACATGGCTTTGTAAAGTTAATTTACGTAATCCTTTGTGCAGCACTGACAGTCTTTTAAGTCCAGTTTGCCATCTAAATCGGTATTCGTGGGAAGATTTAAATGCCAACTAGAGAATTGACTGCTGTGCTCTCGGTTAGAATAGATTTGATGGAAAGGAAAAAAAATGTGTAGATTGTATACTTTGCCAGGCCAGTTTCCACAGAGCACGAGTTTTATTTCCCAAACATTAACGGCCACCAATCGATGCCCTTTACTTAAATACATTTGTGGGGTTTGATGATTTTAATAGTTATCCCTCATGACTGGTGTTAAACTTCGTCTTTCATACTTTCCTTATTCTCTGTCATTCGCTCGTTTTCTCTTTCTCTGTAGTGTATATTTCTTTTAATTTTCTAAGTTTTTTTTTCTGCATCCCTCTTTATACCTTTCTTCCACATTCTCTTCCACTTTTTTTTTTTCAGAAGGCTTCAAGTGCTTTAAGGATATTATTCCTCACACATATCCACCCATGGGTGTCTTCTTGTCAAAATACTAGTAGGCCTATTATGTCCATGACAAACACTGACAAACAAATGTGTAAGGAAAATGCAAAGTGCAAAAAGTCACATGACACACTATTGTATTCTTTATGGGGAGGGAGGCAAGTACAAAATTTAATTTTTGCAGAATGACTGAAACAATGATTTATTTTCCCTTTTGTGGTAATGCTATTTATGACGTAAATCATAATTCATATAATGTTAGATAACGTCATTTTCTTGGGGAAAATCTACAGCACTTTAGAAAATCTGCATAATGTATGCAGGCGCGCTTCTAGAGGATCAACTTTTTTTTCTGGGGGGGGGGGGCTATTGGGGGCTTGAAGGATATGTGTAATGTATAACATTCAAATTGCACCTTTGTCGTCAATTGAGCCCCCCCCCCCCCCCCCCCCCCCCCCCGTGGAACCACGCCTGAAGGTACGTGTGATCCCTATTTCTCTCAAAATCTACCCTCTTCATTTCTCCCGCGAATCACTTCTCTTCCATGTAATTTCGGACCATGTCATTCCCCTGACAATTAGCGATGTATAACGCTTAGTTGCCAACTAGTGATTTAGAGGTACTCTACATCAACTCTAACTTTTCAATGAAATTTAGTTGCCAACTAAGCTAATGAATATGCATTTCGGTCTAGTTGCCAACTAGGGTAGATTTAGTTGACAACTAGAGACGATTTACTTGCCAACTAGGCATTATGAATAGGGCTTAGTTGCCAACTATGACTTAGTAGGGTTTTATGAATACCTACTAGTGCCTAGTTGACAACTTGGGAGCATTTTAGTTGCCAACTAGCTTAGCAGGGTTTTATGAATATGGGCCCACACGAATAGAAAAACACATACATGTAAATTGGGTGTGAACATATCTGAAATTCTGAAATACTTGGAAACAATGCATAGTAACACTGTTTAATGCATTTGAAATTTTAAAAAGAATGAAACTAGGGATATTCGTTGGACAAAAATCTCTGAATTCAGAAAAAAAAAAAATGAACTCTCAAGGCCTTGCACATGCACAGACAGGGAAAGTGATCACATTGTATCTTTCTGAATGTTGTTCACGCAAGAAAAAAAAAAGGCACAAAAACAAATTAGTCTCATATTGCACAGAATCAGTCATTGATCTCGATCAGGTGACACAAATTTGATGAAATAATTGACCTCAAATGCTGTGGTTTACTACAAGAACCCCAGGGGCTTGGTGCTCACTTGAACACGCATCTGCCTTCCTTTTAAAGCAAGGAGGGGGGGGGGGAATATTCCTCTATGAATAGAATAAGTCCCTCTATGTACTGTATGGTAACAATCAATTGAGCCAAAAACTTTAGATAAGTTTTCAAAGGTTTTATTTTTTCTTTGGCTAAACAACTCCCCCCCCCCCCCCACACCCAATGGAGTTGAGGAAGAAGGTCCTGATGCCCCACTTTATCAGCTTTAAAACTGCTTCTCCTAATGATCATTCCTGCCAAGTTTAGCATTTCAAGCAAGAAAATAAACTATTACCTCAGTTGCCCTGATGCCCGGGTTGGATGCATGTACATGTAAGATGGCCCCACATGATTTACACTAGAGTTGCTTTCGCTAATGATTGCTCATTCTCAATTAGTGTGATTTAAATCCTGTAATGAACCCTACAGACAGAGGCTGAACATGCATTTTAGTATGATTTTACCCATCAAGCCCCCCCCCCTTCCCCTGGCCATTTGGTATGAGGGGGTAGGGGGGAGCTATGCTCCTGACACCCATGAGGGATGATAATATGTCTCCCCCCCCCCCCCCCCCCAATGATTAAGTCCATCCTGTACAGACGATTTCTAAGTTTGGTTAGAATAGGGTCATGCATTTTGTAATAATGGAGAGGTCAAAAATCAGGGGCATTAATCAACAGGGGGGATGGGGGATGCACCCAAAAAAAATTTTTAAGGTGGGGGGGATGCTGTGTACAATCATCCCCCAGGTTTCAAGATAGAAAAACTTTTTTTTTTTTTTTTTGGGGGGGGGGGGGTAATAATTCGTTTTTATATCATAAATTCAGTATTATTCTTATAGTTATTATTTTTTCTCCTATTATTACCATTAATATCATTATGAATATAAAATCCTGTGATTTTTTTTTTTATTTTTTTTTTCAGAATCATTTTCAATACATGTATTTGCTAATATTGTGATCTGTTGTGATTGGAAAATTAATAAAACATATAATTTAAAAAAAATATGAATATAAAATTGTTATTGATAAAAGAGATTTGTTTTTTTCTCGCTCGCATTATAAGGAATATCTCTCCTCAAATTGCTGAATCATTCCCCCAGGATGGAGGACCTGTCTACACCACTGTCACAAATATGTTCTGTAATATGAGGAGAGCCCCTCAACTTGTACTATGCCCTTGGGCAAATGGCGTGACCCGGAAGAGAGAGAGAGGGGGGGGGGGGGGGTGGTCAATGAAGAAATATATTTCATTATCCGTACACATAAGCACTCAATATACTGGGCTCTGGCATGCCTTGGTGTAGCAAAGATTCCTGATAAACATGAAGTAATTGGTACAAGGGCTTTGCCCCTAACCCCTCCCACCCCCCCCCCCCCCCTTAGGAGTGACAAATCCAATTTGAAGTCCATTCTCTTAATGATGACTTTCATAAAGTTTGGTTGAAAACTTACCATAGTTTTTTTCCTCTCCAAGCAAATTCATATCGGAACACACTTTCTACTTGTTTTTCCCTCCTTTCCAGTTCTTGTTCTGTAATGAGTTGACCTGCATATTCGGTGATGAATTCCCCCCTTTCAATATGCCTAGTGGCCACTACACCACGACCTGACAATGAAAAATACAAATGTTAAAATATGACTTCATTAGAGTTTGATGTGTATTCATTTATTCAGGCAAGCATTAACAAGGTTGCAATAGAGATGAGGGGGGAGGGGGTCCTGAAAAATATCTTTAGTAGATATGAAGTTACAAATACTTAAAATACAAGCTGGAAATAAGTATGATAAAATAAAAGCAAAAAAAAAAAATAACCATCAAACAACAAACCAGTAAAATCACGAATCTAGAATCTTGACAAATCTATGGCTGTTTGATTTGATTTGAGCTCCTCTCTGATTTGCAATAAAGTCCAACTGTGTTGTAGTTTGCTACATGTACATGTAACGGCTGGTTCTTCAAGGGCACTTCTGAGTAGATTTTCTGCCATCAAGACACTATTATTAATCAGACTCCACTAGAACTTCTTAATTGTACAGCTTGCTTCCATGAGACTATCCTGTCTGTAAGAGTTACTGTAGCATAGATTATGTAAAGATAACATATAGGCAATTGGCTACCTGGAGTTATGATATTATAGGCACTGATAAGCATATCATGCACCCAATGAGGCAATATTCATAAGCCAACAGTTGTGAGGCCATCAGTGGCGTATGAGCCAAAAATTTTGAGGGGGCTGATCCCCATTTTTTTCAGTCAATGATAGCAGTGCATTCTGTGTTGTGCAAGCAACGGAAGCGAGCGAGCTAAAAGTTTTAGAAATAAAAGTAATGAAAAAACATGATTTGCCATGAAAACTGAGTTTTGCAAAAAGTTGTGAGCGAACAAAGTGAGCGAGCAAAAATCCCATAAACAATAGCAAAAAAGCTCAATTTTGCCAGGAAAATTAGAAATTTTTTACTTTCTACAAAATGTTTGGTAGATTTGGCTTTAATAATAATAGGTAATGTCACATTATTAAAAAACCCATGGTCAAAATTTATTTGGGGGTGGGGCCTGTGCCCCTCCCCCCCCCCCCCCTTTCAGGCTTCAGTACGCTAGTGGAGGCCATGCTTCCTTGAGTCCACTTTCGAGAATTCAGGCCTTCGTTAAAAGTTAGATTCAAGTTATTCCTAATAAACTTAAGTCTAAATAATTAGTCACTTTAAACTTTTAATGTTTAATGTTTAACGTTAGCTAGTTAGATCTCACTGTTGAGGTCTAGCCGAGGCTAGATTTTACTTTTAGTCTGGATCATGATCTCATGTTCTAGGGGCAGGGCTTAGCCCAATAGCCTAACGTTAGGCCTATTCACTGTTTGACATGTTTGACTAACGTTAGGCCTAGGGCAATTCGTTCAATTGTTAAACTTAAAAGGTCTACCGTAGACGTAGGTGTAGATCGGTAGACATTATAGAACGTTTACTTTTTTACCCTTAAATGAGCTACCGACTATGTCGGCATTTTAGACCCCTCTCACGTTAGTTCTAACGTTACTTTTATTGTTATTTAATACTATACTATAATAGCAAGTAGCAAATCAGTCGCTCATTGAGTCACTCGCTCATTGAATCATACCGCATAGTCATGCACTTTAACTCTTAATTAGCCCACCTTTAGTAGAATTGATCCATTTTTCGGCAATATATCCAGGATCTTGGACAGCCTGGACGTAGCGTTTAGCAACATTCTCGGCTTTTTCTCTTGATCTTGAAGTTGATGTCCTGTACATAGCTTCGTTTACATTCTAACGTTAAAATAGCAGCGAGTCTGTAAAAATGGCAGAGGTCGAGAGATCAGAACGCTTGCGCTTGCCGCGCCGCGCCGCCCGCGACCGGCCGGACCGGCGCGGGGCGCTCCGGGCCAGCTGCAGCACGCAGGCACCGCTAGCGCATAGGCACCGCGCGCGCTGCACTGTACTGGCCGCATGCGCTTTTCGCTGTTCTCGTTCACACTACATGCTAACGCTGTACAGTTGTACGCTTATCATATCAGCGAAACATTCAGAGATATGTTACAGTTTTCAAAAAATCAGGGGCACATTTTAGGATCAAAAGCATTCATTTTTTATACAGTTTGTATATTGTAATGAAGTTTTGGGATAACGTAGGTGATGGATGGAGTAAAATTTACATAGATAGATAATGCTGATATATACCCGATTCTGCAAAGATTATCAGGATATACATCAATTCGCCTAAACAACCAGTTTTCCTCCACATGGTATATAGACACAATTTCATTCACGATTATAATGCCAGATTATTTTTGACCCGATTTGACTCAAGGTTTGTAGGAAGTAAGATTGAATACTGCCCTCTACTTAAGTAGATTTTAAACATTGTGTTGAACCCCAGCCATTGAGAATTTCAGCTTGGAAACGTTGAGGCGAATCCAAATATTCCCTTTGACGTCGAGTTCGCCCTTCCGTTGATTATTTAGCATAAAAATTCTCCCTAAGTAGGATTTAGGTATATATATATATATATATATATATATATATATATATATATATATATATATTTATTTATATATACATATATATATATATATATATATATACATATCCTTGCTACAATTTGATGAAATGCGTACATATATGACATGTATCCACTTGTACAATTGAATATACCGTTATACACTACTGAACACAATGCTAATAAATGCTCCATTTCTGTGAAGATGTTTCGCCATTTTATAAAAGTGTTACAGCTACCGAACGGCATGACTTGATCTGAAGTCATGCCTATGTTTTCTTTTATTATCTACTTACGGGAGGGAATTCACGAATATTTTAGATAATAACGTAACCAAATTTGTGTATCCTATGTTCATATAATCTAAGAAGAATATTTTTGATTTATTATCTTTACATTTCAAAGGCTATACTAGGTGTTAAAAAACATTTGACACTTTTGATCGTTAATAATTCAAAAGTTTTCAGTTGTATCAGACTGGGGCTTTCTTATTGTAAAGTTATTTGGAGTAATTTTTATGAAATTTCCTTATCTAATATCCTTATAATAATGCTCTGAATATTTAATTAGATTTTCACTTTTTGGAAAATCAAGGCCACAAAATCTGCGTGATTTAGGAATTAAATCAGAACGCAACAATGCCATTGTGCATCGATCTTGTCATTTCTGTCAACTTTTTGCTATCCAGTGCCATTAATGATTCATGACTAGGGGTTAAAAACAAGAGGTGCTCTGAAATATTAGCAACAATGCACAGTGGCAATTGTAGTGCTCTGAATGAATAACTGACACACGGATTTTATAGGCTTCATTTTTCATAAAATGAAAATCTAATTAACCTTTTATTTGCCATGAGTGCAACTTGGCACAATTGCAGGCATGCCAAATGTGCAATTTGGCACAATAAATTTACAGAAGGTTGTGTATTTTGCATTACAAAAGCTTTGTATAATAAGCTACCTTTGGTCTTAATAATTATTGGCTACCTGATAATAACTCTTGTCAGCTCTATATGAACTGATTTTATACTGGAAATCATTGACTACTAAACCTGAAGATATTGGTAAAACTACCCCTTGAGAAATATCCTGTGGCCCAGGCATCTTATTTGAATGGCACGTAAAGAGTTAAAGGGCATTGTTATAAGTTTCGCATGAAATGTCATAAGAATTATTCCAAATAAATTTGACATCCTTCAACTTTACAATTATGAAAAACTCGATCTGACACGACTTTTAACTTTTGTGTTTTTGTTTCAGGGGGTCTTATCCCCCTCCCCCTTCCCGTTGGGCATTTTTTTAATGTACATCCATAGCTCTTTTATCTGACAAAATTTGGTCCCTGGGCTTCAAGGGGGGGGGGGAAACTACCCCATTTTTGAGGGGCCGTCTGACACCCCATCCCGACGGAAATCTTCGTCAGTTTTTTGTTTTTTGTAATGTCCAGTCATACTACTTACTACTGACAACGTTTGGTGCATGGGGAAATTGGGTGAAATCGACCGGACTTTGGGGTCTCCTTTGGGGGCTCTGGGGGCTAAACCCGATGGCTACGGTCAGGCTGACAACCTTTTCGTCAATGACTTAGATGCTTTAAGTTACTGATCAAATCTTATGGGTAAAATGGGGTGACTATTACGGGACAGGCTCCCAGACTATAAAGGCATACGTGCAAAAGCATTTTGAAGCGTGCATGTCTACTCCTGCATCATAATACGGATGTTTAAAAGTTGATTCCTCACGGTATATTTTATATTTTTATTCAAAAGAGCTCTTTTCTGACAAGAATTTAAGCTTAATCAAGGAATGTCACGAACAATTTTTTTTTTCTTAAAAGAATGTGATGAAACTTTGCGGGCGCATGTTATCACTATGCTGTAATGTATAAAATCCAAACATTCTAACTTGTTTGAGTACATGTAAATATCTGTAAAAGTCACTTGCTAACCCTAGGATTATTTCTTCCAACTTTTAGTTGCGTAAATTGAAGGTTTTTTACACGTCAGAATTCATTTCAATTTCTTTAACATTTTTTCTACAACAATGAAAATAAATAAATAAATGAATATAAACTTTCATGATTAAAATGTCTATAAAATACACTTTAACACTGTCCTTTGTCAACATTTAAAGCTCTGCGTTAGCCAAGTCGTCGGAGGTGATTATTTATCACAATTAATTTGAAGCAAAAAACGTTTTAACCTCCAAAAATCTAGTCGTATGTTTTTTCAGTTTTCAGCTGCCCACCTAAACACATTTAGTTTCTTTATACGTGTTATAAGGGAAATACTTGATAATTTTCAAGTCCAGCAGCGTGCTTGCTTTTTATAAAATATAACAGGCAGATCCGCATTAATTTTACGCCTGGGTAATAGGCTAACTGTAGCCAGATCAGATCTATTATTATAGGATCTCTATAAGCCAGATATACAGTGGATCAGGAGTACGGGCAGCTCTTTGTATTCCCCTATAAACTAACTGTGATCGGACCCAGGTTTGAACCTCAGTCCCGTCTATCGGATGGTGACGTTTAAAGGTCAGTCCCAGACGTAAATAGCAACATTCGATTGATACACGTCTGTCAAAATTCAACACATGTAACGACATGCTTGTATTTGACACAGAATAAAGGCTATTGTCAATATTGTGTATATTGCGAGTGTGTGTATACTGCAGCTGTTGTTCGTGTCACTGCCGTCAACAGCGCGGGGATTCCCCATTAGTCATGGGGGGTTCCCCACGCATCGTTGCCAACAATGTAAACACTGCATTGCAAAATACGTGAATGTGTTTACGTCGCGGTGTTAGTATTTCGCAACAAGCTGGGATAACCAACCCAGCATCATATTCATAAGTTCATGCACGATGTGATTCGATTATGTAGTGAGGATAGAGAGACGAGTACAAATTGTCACAGCTACAAGAAAGCCTATATACTACAGATGCGACTACGAGTAAAGGCGTGGTAAGATCTCATATTATATTATTATATTCAATTTGGTATTATTTTTGTATTATACACGTAGACTAGCAAACAATGTTTATTAATATGCATTGTCTGAAGACGAACGTCTGAAGTACATACACATAATTATATTCATGATTCACGATGTGTTCCAACAAGTCATAAGTTCAGCTTGCTTCATGAATAGCCTGGGGCACAGGAGTTGGTGTTACGAACGTGCATGCATGATACCCACTGATAGACTAACTGTTATAGTGTCATTATCACCTATTTATTGAAGGATAATCATTTGGAACAATTCATTTTTCAATGCGTTAATGATTATCTAAATAATTTATATCCTGCACATATCCTTCTCAGCGAATGCTTAAAGCATATTATTACTCAGGCTTTACCCAAACTGGCGATGAGAGCGTTCAAGGAATAAATTCCTACCAGGAAATGTAAATAAATATTTTACCAGTGAGCATTGTGGTATATTGGTAAAGGCTCTTGAATCTGATATGAGGGAGAGAGGCCTTGAGTTCGATCCGTGTTCGGTGCTTATATCCTTGACAAGGTGTTTTACCCATATTTGTCCCTCTTGACCCAGGTATGTTACTAGTAAATGGGTGCCTGGCAATACTGGGTACTGATATAGTAGCAGGGCCCTCAGGAAGAACAGTATTCATGGTATTACTGATGAAGCTACCCTGGGTGAATAAGACATTAGTATTATTATTATTAGTATTATTATTATTATTATTATTATTATCATTATTATCATTATTAATATAATCATGATGTTTACTATTATTATTATTATTACCATTATTGTTATTAATACAAATTAAATTTATTTAAAATCAGTTATATCATTCGCCATTATAGCATGATGTAACTGAATGCAATAAAATTGCCTTTCTCTACATTTCTAATGATGAAATTAATGTCCTTTATAAATTCATCTCGCTATTTTCAACCCATTTTTGTCTTGTTTGTTTAATACCAAACAAAATATGCATATGCATAGCGTTTCTCTATGCATCGTTTACATATACATTGCGTATTAAGAAAAAGTATACCAAACTTTGGTAGCTTCTAATTAAAAATTCATAACCTTTGTGGACTTAATATCTGATTTATAGTAAAAAGCAACTTATATTCTGTCCTATGATACCTTATTCGTAACTGTGCTGCAACGGATGACTTAATAGCAACAGTTTTCAAAATGTATTGTCAAAATCCTCTTGTACCAAGTTTGGGCTGAAGCAACGAATGTGGGTCAAAACCAATTATGCATTTGTTATTTCAGTTTGAAAACAATTGCTTAGTTATTTCAATTGATTTTTTGTATTTGAATAGAAAAGGTGTTAATATAAACTCGAACTCATGAAAAGGCGTATTAGAAACAAAATGTATGATATTTTCTCTGCCATGATGACACAACATCAGTTTCATCCGCATCTCTTATTTAACCCTTTCAAGACAATTGACCACATTTTGTGGTTTGGCCCAATAACTTTTGATCCAGAGCTCTCAAAAATATACCAGATGCCAGAGTAGAAAGAGCAATATTTTCTGCACACACTATGTCCATTTTTATTGCATGACCATATTGCATTTGATGCCAGGAATTTTAAAAACAAGAATAAGCTTTGAGATCCTTAAATTGGCAACACATTGAGAGGTTTAAAATCATTGTTTTTCATCAAAACTGGCAATTTCTTTCAACTATTCAATAAATTTCTAACCATGTATATTGTTTTCAAAGACATTACACCTTATTTGAACCATGTAGCACTAAAAGAAAAATATTATTGTTGCCAATTTGAAGAACAAAATGTGATCAATTTAGCCCTTAAATAATCCCTGTCCTGAAAGGGTTAAGGAAAGCCATTTTATTGAGTCATTCAAAATGGACAAAGTTTATTAGGGAAGCTATCGTATATGAACGTCTGCTATCAGTTACTTTGGTAATTCTCATGTATCTTTCCTTGTTTTTTTTTTCCAGTCTTTAAAGTCAGTATAAACCTTTGGGTTCATGCGCTATTTGAGAAAAAACACCTTATGCCCCTCTTGCCGGTGAAATGGTGCATTGCAGCGAGTTTTTAGTTATCACTAGACAAGAAGTTAGAAGGCTGTTAAAATAAATTTAGATTACCAAATGGATTGAAACAGGGTCATGTGAAAGCTTATATACACTGGATCGCTTTAAACAATGAAGCATTGGGGCTGGAAAGAGAATTCAACTTTTAAAAAGTTTTTAGACTAAAGTAACACATTCCTATGGCTTGACCCACATTCGCAGCATCAGCCCAAACTTGGTACAAGGAGATTTTGACGATACATTTTAAAAACGCTGGTGCTCAGTCAACCGTGGCTGAAAAGTCATGAATAAGGGTATCATTGGACAGAATATATTTAACTATTTACCATGAAATAAATTTCAAGGTCACATTGGTTATAGCTCTTGAATTAGAAGGTATCAAAGTTGGGTGTACTCTTTTGATACGTACTGTATTATTATTGTATGCACATTTGATTTATGATGTGGACGTCAACTAAAGCTGTGCTTATGACGACCCCGTTTCTATACTAATTTTATGTGACCATATATGTTTAAAGATTGTGAATAAATGATTATGTATAAATATATATATATATATATATATATATATATATATATATATATATATATAAGAAGGCCAGGAGCCGAAAGCTTGTAAATACACCGAGTGACCTGCTTCATTCCGTTCCATCATTCTCTGTTCGCATATCTAAATTTAACATGGTTCAACCGAACGGTACACACATCCACACCTCTCTCGCTATATATAATTGTAATATATTAACATGGAATTAAATCAAGACAATTAAAATCAGATCAAACTAATTATAGGCCTATTATGATTGATCTCATAGACAGATAAAATGGCATCATCGGATGATAGTGACGTCATTACAATGATCAGGAATACATCTTTGAAGGGGTACCCAATCAAGGATGCCTGCAGTAGCACAGAGTGCGTCGTCATGACAACATTCGATGGGTGTGTCTATACGTGTGACCTGACAGATATGAACAAACAAGAAAAATATAGTACGTTATTTTCTTTTATTGTACCCTTCATGCCTACCATAATATATTTGCAGCATTATCACAAGTATTTATAGGAGATTTTAAATCATGTTAAATGAAAAAGTAAAATCAATGATAAAACGTTCTGACGGAAATATATATATATATAAGATACACGAAGATGATATATGAAAAATCCCTTTTGTTTAAAAACGCCTTGCTATGACCATCTATGTTTTATTTTCTGTCGATGATTTAAGTACAATTTGAATGAAATGATTCTGTTTCTGATATACATAAGTATTGCGTAAAAGCAAGTAACGTATTTAAAAAGAATGATGCTGTTTAGATGAATATATTTTCTTCGAATGACTATAGTTATTTAATGCATATAAAGAATGAATACTACAACTCAGAATTACAGAGTGATGATACCTTTCTGTTCATTTTGCTGAAGATCAATAAACGATGGTGTTGATTTTGGCAGTTTCATAAATTTGCTTCCAACACACCCCCCCCCCCCCCCCCAGAAAAATAAGAAAAATAATAATTCAGCTTTGCCTAGAATAAAAACAAGCAGACTAAGCTAGGCTTCATTGCGTAAAGTACAAAAAGGAAGATAATTCTATATTACCAATATACAATAGTGCTCCCAAGGATATTTTCAAAGATATTGAGGTTTAAGAAATAATCTTGTTAATATTACATTCATGCATTCTTTCAAACTCATGTCTTACCAGTCAAAGTGATCTTCCCGACTTCCGAAGAGGACGACGATCCCGACATTGACATCATGAGCGTGTGCTGTGGTCGATATCACTTCCTTGCTCTCTCTAACAATGGTCGTGTTTATAGCTGGGGAAAGAATAATGTCGGACAGCTTGGTATTCCTAAAAAGAAACAGAAACATAAAAAACAGCATCACACGACCCAAGATCTCAAACCGAGGTTAGTTTACGACGATATCTACTGAAAGCATTTAAATGTTAATCCCATTTTCTACGATCGTCTATAAAATAGCAATCACCGTATTTAATACCAACACATGTGTCACAGACTCTGCATTGCCGAGTCATAAATCATTACGTTGGTCGTTTGATTAAAAAATTTAAGAAGCAGGTTAGTGTAGATGTTAAGTGTCCGTGGCTTAGTACTCTTCTGAATCACAGTGCGATTGAAGTATTCCACACTAACCAATCATGAAATAAATTATTCCAGCTCATTTTCACAATATTAATGTTTGCTCGCAACATATAACCTACGTTTATAAAATCATAAAATGTACAAATCTACAAGTAGCTTTATTGATTCATCGATTAAAGTTTACTTTGAACTGGGTAAATCATGATGATAACAGATCCACAAAAATGATCAAAATTAATATGAATTTACACTTTCGTTTCTTTAGCGGAAATTGACTTGTTTTAAAACGAGTATTTGTCATGAAGACTGAGCAACTTTTTTTTTCCAGATTGATGAAGGGACTCTCAAACTACGATGTCATCCAGATTGCGTGTGGAGATGACCACTCACTTGCACTCACTCGAGGTAATCACTTTTTTCTCCTTATTTTCTTGTTATATATGATTTCCTCGTAATAATAATATTTTACTTTGGTATTTGAAAGTTATACCGATGGAGTTCATTTCAGTTACTGTAATGGAGGACAGGAGTGCACCCTGTGGAGGCTAATTAATAATTGAGTATGATTATGATTATGATTATGACTATGATTTCCAAAATTTATCTACCCTCTTTCTATACGATTGTTTTTCTATTACCCCTAAATTGGTTAATTGGAATCATTTATTCCATTATGACATTTGCAGTCAATATTTCCCATCAAAATGAAACATTAAGAGGAGGGAGTGTACTAATGACATATCCATCAGAAAAATAGTAATGATTTAAGAAACAAAATTTTCTGATAATTAGATCTCATTCTGGGAAAGAGTTAATTATGAGTTTTTACTAAGCTCAAATACACATGTCTTCTGAATGCGTGCACACTTTCTATAAGTTACAGAAACCACGCGTCTGTCACTATGGAATGATTTTTTTTTTTTTTTTTTAGCTAGAGGCATTGAAACATTCTTTCAGAATCCCAAACAAACAAAAATATTGCAAACCAAGATAGAAAATATAAAATTATCAGAAATATTTTTTTTTTTTAATTGCTATAGTAATGTTTCGATGCTTTCTTTTACTAGATGGGCGGCTGTTCTCGTGGGGGTCCAACCTTCACGGTCAGCTTGGTGTCGAAACCAAGGGCCAGGCAAAAAGAGCAAAGCATCACGTGGAGAAACCAACTGAAATTGAAGGTCTGTTAGGAGTGCCATTACAACACATTGACGCTGGTGGCGCTCACTCCGTTGCTCTTTCCACTTCCGGGTCAGTCTTCGTGTGGGGCAGGAACACGCATGGACAGCTAGGATTGCAGCAGTTAGAAGGTATCTTTCCACATATTTCAAAATACCAACTTGTTCATTTACGATCCCCTTGCCACTTTTGAAATTAACAACTTCAAAATATGTGTGTGTGCATATACATGTATATCAGTTGGCTTAACGGAAAGTTTTCTGAGTTGAGGGAATTAAAGATAGATGTGAATTAATGGTATTACCCTTTTATGACTGATGAATCATACCTCTTCGCATTTCAACTTCTGATAGAAAATGTAATATACAATACATGTAGAGCATTTTCCGTCAGTAATATTTTTCTTCTTTTAATTTTTTCAATAGATCCATATTGGTCTGTATACATCCACAGTAGAATACATTTTCATGTGTTGTGTATACTATTTCCAACCTATAAGCTGGTAAATTACGCAAGAAATGTCCTGCTTTGCCGGTTTCCAATAGATTAGCCAACCTAGTTACCAGAATATTTGTTATACCCGCTTCTTTGCCTGGTTTATACTGTCTACCTTTCTGACAATCTCCTTTAGATGTGAAGCTACCAGTCAAGTTGGGTTCCCTGTCACAAGGGAAGGTGAAGGAGGTTTCTTGTGGAATGCACCATACCAGCTTCCTCAAAGAGGTAGATAATATCTTTAGATGAATTGAGTTGAATGACCGGTACTCTTAACTCCGGTTTTTTAAACCGGGGTTCAGAATGCTGGACCAATGTGCAATGGAATCTCTGTTTAAGAAAATTTGAAAGCAAATCACTATAATTATATAATTCAATATTATTTTATTTCATGATCAAATAAAAAAAATACTACATTTAGATACATAAATGACATTATACAAGTAATAATTAGGAAGAAAAAGGAATCACAGCAGATGACCAGAAAGTACTGATTTGGCCGATTCGTGTAACCTGGTGAATGTTCGATTTATTACTTCGTTGTGTGAAACTAGTTTTAGAAGAGGGCGATTCAGTTTTTGTCGTATGGGATTACTTCAATTCTTCAAACCTACTGACCTTACACATAACTGACGAAAAATTGTTGTGTGGTTATCATACAAAGGTACCAGAAAACAAAATTACCAGTGGTCTTATCGAGTGATTCTTCATTTTCCTTTTTAATGAAGTAAAAGTATTATTATATCATTATGAAGGAACTCATTTAACAGAATCACCATGAGAGCTGTTACAAGTACTTGAAATTTGCTTCTTGTGTGGTCATTATTCCTTTGTTTAATTAAGTTATTCTTTCATTCTGTGTTTTCCTTTTCGGTAGAATGGCACGCTGCTGGTTTATGGTATGGGTGTAGATCGATACCCTTGCGAGTCTGATGAGTGGAGTGAGTCGGAACTTAGACCTGGACAACCGACCGGGTTCCTCACATTCTCATTCTTACAATCTACCTGGTTAGCCTTCGTTTTTACATTATCAATGGCTTTTTACCAAATCATCATGATGGAAGATCATTTTAATGGCCAACTTTAATTACAAAAATAATGTTTGAATACTATTATAATTTTTAGTAGAAAATGTGTCAATATTAGAAAGGTTAACGTCATGCACGGGCACTGCAGCGTAGTTAACATAAGACATGTCCTAAATTTATGTTGATGGCTGAATGCCTCGAGGAATTAAAGACTACGTTGTTGGTTGTTTATCCAAATACTAAAGTAAACATTATTCTATTGTGGTAGTTTCTGTTTGTAGTTCAAGATCTTTAACTTCCACATTGTTTTTGCCGATATCTATGAATTCAAAATGATTTGATGTACATCTTCCTGCAAAATATACATTTACTGTAATTATTTTGACACTATAGACAATAAGGATCCAGGCCTAAGACAATTTTTCTCTTACTATTCCATGCAGTCGATGTACATACGTAGTTGATAAAATCACCGGTAGAATCTTCGTTCTCATTCACGACAAGGTCCGACAGGATGGCCCGTCAGGAAGTTTACAACTTGAATCCCTTGAAGGAGGTTCGATCACTGATTTGTTTGAACCTGATTCGCAAACCGAATGGCCACCCGGTCGTTGTGTGTTCGACCCGAAAATCTGGGAACCGTCGAGGCCGGTGGAGGACTTCGAAACATTCGATGAAGAAGCGTGCAGAAACAATGTTGCTGAAGCCGATGAGGTTGGAACAGAGATAGAGCAGCAGGGAGGAACAGTCACGGAATACGACCATGAGGAACATGAGGATTCAGTTGGTTGCACGACCGAAGCTCACGACACCGCAGAGCATGGTTTCATAAGTGATGGTTACGATGACGGCGATGAAGATGATTTCAATAACTGCATAAGCAGCATCGACGACGATTACAGTGACAACGATTCCTTCGTGACTTGTGATGAAGACTATGCCAGTACTACCTGTGATGGTTTCCCTGACGGTCTGGAAGTTGGAGGTACGCACATGGATTGTGTCTCTGTAAAGGATGAACCCACCTTACAAGTCGAAAGCTTGGTTCCTGCTCGGGATGTCATGAATGATCTCATTGCTGCATTGGATGCCGCTTCCGTCAATGACGAGGATGACTGTCCTGAGGAAGAGACATTGGAAGATGAATATGGCAGACCACTAAGATCTTGGCGGCGAATGTGCACCGGAATGGAAAACATCTTCATCATCGAGCACGACGAACTGGTGGTATGTGTTCTGTTTTTGTTTTTGTTTTTTAGCGCAAATCGATTATTTCCAACTTTTCCTATTTACCTGGCATACGTTATTCCAGTATTCTAGAATGATCTAAAGTTATATTCATGATGTCATTTGATAGCCATTCAGAATGTAATATGAATATTAACGGTGTTAATTTCATGCTGTGTAATATCTCACAGGGAGAAGAAGCCCATATTTCAGTCACTCCTAGGAGGAAGATAGATACACTTTCGGCCGAACTACTGAAGAGTTTAAGTGACATGAAAGGAGAATTCACCGAGGAAAGCGCCTTATTCCAGTACGCAAGCATGGTGTTCTCTTCTCCTGCTTGTTTGAATGCATCCTTTCAACAAACAGGGTAATAGTGCTGTTTTGAATGATTATTATTTCATAATTCTTGGTATTCGCAATACTGCGCGCCACCTATCGGATGCCACAGATAGCCAAATCCAACCTCAGGGGTCGACATCAAATTTGCGCTACTCCGGCAGCAATGTTGCGTGGCCATTTCATCCCCTGTAGGTCTTTCATCCACGGGTATTTCTCCAAATGTTTAAGTTTTGGAAATGTGGGAATAGCATTCTTATGCTACACAGATTTTTTTTTTTTAAAAACGACGTCAAAGAAGTGGAGGAAACATTCAACGAAGTGTCCAAATACCATAAGAAGATATGCGAAATGTATTGTTTACATTAAATATATAGTAGTATAGCTTCGTAATGTCGACCATTTCCCATGAGGCATTGCAGATTTCGGTCGGCGAATACTGAGAATTATAATTCATAGATTTCGCATTATTTTACTGCAGTTCTCGTATTAATGTTATTTACATCTATGGTTGCCAGCAAGCATGAATCGGAAGTTCTTCAAAAATATATCACAGTCAGTGTATATGGGGATGAATTATGTGCTAACATTAGGAATAATTGATGGATTTATTCGCATCCACTTAATTTTCCTACATCATCTAGGAGTATAAACATCTTTACAGTTCTGTTGATAAATATTATTGTTGACATTAATGAATTTCAAATGAAAAATAAGCATCATTACGTGTCATGTCTTTCCAGGAGTTAACATGGTTAACATGGTTAAGATTTCCTTTGGTCATGTTGATGTATTTTAAATGATATCATATGGCCGGTATTGAGACATAATTATTGTTTATTCAGCATGGTCTAGTCTAATTCGCTTTGACAGTCCAACATTGGACAGTAATGTTTCAATGTAAATTCAATCAAATGGATATTTAGATTTGTATATTTGATGAAGCCATAATTACAAAGGAATTATATAGGCCTTTGCTCAAACGTTCCAAAAGAATGACCTGATATGGCATGATCATGTTGAATTTAGTATCAATGTTGAACTACGGTTCTATTTATTATTTTCAGACCACATGAAGTCAGTGGTTTGAACGTTGATCTAAAAGCAGTGAGAAAGACTTTCGAATTGATCAACAAGAACACCAAACTCCTTGAAAAGGTAAATCTATACACTTGCTACAAAAAAAATATGTCATCGATAATGGTAAAAAAATAAAAAATAAAAGGTGGTCTTTCTACAGTGAATTACAGTTTTATTACACTTCAATAATTTTTACAAATGTAAAGCAAATATTTTATCAATGAAATAAACACATTTTTTTCTTCTTTTTTTAATCAAATTAATTTAAAAGAGACTAGTACCTAATATGATTTGTAAAGACTAGGTGAATACAAGATTGGAAGTCGTAATAAACTACACTGAATACTGCTTTTCCGGTTGTTGTTGTTGTTTATACATATATATATATATATATATATATATATATATATATATATATATCGAGTATTACCTTGAGAATAGCATCTATGAATATGATTTACTTTGAAAGTCTACACAAACATGAGGAAAGAAAAGAAAAGAAGTAATAACTAGGCCTATATCACATGGTCTTATTAAAGAGAAATAAACTGCACATGTTCAGCCATGAATACTTAAACATACATGTAAGTGTGCAAACATTGCATTTCTACAAGTAACTTAATTGTCACAAAATCTTTGCCCGTAGCTCTCTGAAGTGATCTCTGTAGATCTATGTAACAATGCTCCCCAGTCAGCACCCTACGAAGAGGCTCTGCGGTTCTACCCGATCTTAATGGAGTGTCCCATCTTCGGTAACCCTCATCACTCCTGGGGTCGCCGGGTCCTGGCCGCTGTAGGCAGGTTGATGGGTTTCCTTCCGAAAGCATCAACGGTAGCCGGAGAATTCAATGCCAACTCGGTATCGCTCGGTAAATATCATTGAAGATGGTTTCCTCAATGTGAGATATACAGTAGCTACAAAGCAAACGTCTGTAAACATGCAGCATTTCTGGCATCAAACACAGCATGGTCATGCAACAAAAATGGACGTAGTGTGTGCAGAAATTTTTGCTCTTTCTACTCATGCATTTGATATATTTTTTAGAGCTCTGAATCAAAAGTTATTGAGCCAAACCACAAAATGTCAATTGTCTACAAAGGGTTAAAGATCGGGGATTGATAAAAACACTTAAAAAGTACAATATATCATAATGAGATGACGCAAGAGAGAAGAGTATAATGGAAGAGTATAACTGAATGGAAAATGTCTTGAACTAAGTAACGAGCACAAAACAAAAAAGTAATCCAGCTAGTCGTCTCTCATCTACTCTCTCATAATGAGTTTTACCTTTCAGTGAATGATTTTCCGGGAATTATTTGTTACTTTATGACTTTTGCTGATTCAAATAATTCGTCTTAACTGCTTTATAAACAATTTAGAATCAATCTAAATCATTTTCTTTTGAAAGGCATTTCAACTACCAAAAGATAATTACAAATTGCTTTCTGTCCTTTGATTGGTACAGCGAACTGTCATATTTTATTGTTGTAAAATTGAAATCATTGATATTTGTAGACATCGGGTTAAGGGCTTCTTTACTAATTTTCATTAACTTTTATATCCCCCAATGTATTTCCATTCGCCGCTTTTTAGGTCGTTGGTGGAAGTTAGAACCAATGTCGTTTCGCCGTACGATCACGGCTTACCGACTAGCCCTTACCTTTCTGATCAGTGACAGGACCCTCTTAGAGAGAGAACTGGATAACTTCTGGACCTACCTGAAAGTTCTTACATCTCTGAATGAGGTAAGGTTGTTAAAATTTACTGGTCCTAAATTCTGGAATTCAGACCATTCACTCCCTACATTTACTCGTACTTTGTAAGTACATACCGTCCGTTACAGCAGATGCAGCCCACCCCCCACCCCCTCCTTTTTAAGTCTTTGTTTTTGTTTTTGTTTTTGTATTCTCATTTCTAAGATACAGTGTATATGCTAAGATTACTATGATGTATGTACTATTTTGCATGAATTTATCATGATGACGACCCCATCACAAGCATCGTGCATTTGGAGAATCTCTCCCGTTTTCTCCATCTATGCAAATTCGAATTTAATGTTGTATTTATTTGATGATAATAATGTGTTTTAAATCTCAATCTCATTCTGAATCTGAGATGTCTTTAAAGCAATATAGTTGGTCTAGTGGTCGGGTCTCTGGTCTGTCAGTACATTCCTACAGGGTTCCATCCTGAGGAGCCTCTTTCAGGTGGTGATGCTTAAAAGGTCTTTCCCCAGACTAAAATAATCAGATCTGATTGATAAAAAACCATTTACAAACATACCTACATGTCCAATCCTAAAACACACTCACCACCACCCGTACGCCTAAGGTTAATTTAGCTTAAAGGTGCCAATCACCCCCCCCCCCCCCTAATAATAACAAAATAAAAATAAAAAGCTCTCTGTGTTACGGGTTCCATGTCGCTATACCCGAAATATAAGCTTCCATGGAGAGATATTGCGAGTTCAAATACACTCTCAGTAGACATAGTGTGTTGACTAGTCGACGCATCCGTACGCGCTCGCATAGAATAGGGCCCAAGTCCTACTTGGGTTCCGGGTTTTACGTTATACTGTATTTTATTCATATTTCTTAACCGTTAACCCATACAATGCTAAGTAAAGTTGTTGTTTTTTAGTTCGACTTTTACATTCTTGATGTACACAAATACGTTTTTCAGGTGATTGGTAAACTTTAAGCACAGTAGAACTGGCTATGGTTTATCATAATCACTTTGATCATGTGAAAATCTTATGACAGAGCAAGATGTTTTAGTTTTAGTATTTCTGTTAGCAGGAGTACTTTGCGTGATCTTTGACCATACATATTTTTTTCTTCTGTATCAGATTAACATCCGGTATGACATTCTTTCCATTAAGACGTTCTACATCCCCAAGCTAGACGAAGTTGATTTTCAGCCCCAGAACTATACCTTGGGACATCCACTGTCAGTAAGTGATATGTGTTTAATTGGATCGAAACAGTCTCCTGTACTTCCGAACTCAACTATACTTCTAAACGCAATCTTAGTGATTTTTTTTCTTTTTCTTTCTGTTTTCTGCTGTAAATGTCAAAATGTGATTGTTCTATGTTCCTTTATTGTTGAATTATTAACACGAAGTAGCATAGTAAAGGGCTTGCACTCAAAATTATGATAGCTATAATATCGGACAGATCTTAAATAATTGTGTTTTTTCGATCGTAGGTGAATCTCGGGGATGAAAGTGCTACCTTATTTCTTTTGAGAAATATATTCAAGGGAAAAGGGCTTTGTAAGGATGAACATTGTTATATTACAAAAAAAGAATACCCAGGCTGAACAAAAAAAAACCAAAAAAAAGATTATTATTTATTATCTTTTTTATTCTTAATTATTGTTTTCTCCAACAAAAAAAAATGACTTTGACATTACGGTATGTAAACATGGGCTGTGATTCAGTTCATGGTCCAATTTCCCTCATTTTGTTTATTCTCAAACATTATTTCCTCTTTTTGCTCTCTTTACCTAAGCTTCTGGAATAAAACTATGGTCTCAGCATTATTTTTGTTTACACAATGTGTACTCTAATACATGAAATAGGTAGTTCATTATTTCAACAGAAAATGATTTTGTTCTTTTTGCCTAAAAATGAAATATGTATTCTGATATTACCTAACGAGTTGTAAATCGTGAAAATTGTCTATTATTTTGTTTAAAATGCCAATTCCTGCTATATTTGAAAGCTTGTTTACACTGAATGAAAAAAAGAAGAGTATTCATCCTTTCAGTATTGTGTTTGCTGTCCTATTATTTTTTTTCAAAAAATATCGTTTACTTTTGATCGGTTACGTCAATGATATCGAATTCATATCAATTTCATTAGATGCAGAATTTCGCATGGATGACGTATCCATTCCTCATCGATCTGGAGTTGAAAACGAGTCTTTTTGCATCTTCCAACTTGATGGAACAACTGGTAATCATAATTTCATCATATTCAGAGAAGTGAGAGTCAACTAATTGAATAGATATGTCAAAATTATAACTCTACAAGACCATTTTGCATGAAACGTTTCGTACAAATTGAAGCGAGATAGTTGCAATTAGTCATGAAGTTAAATGTTTGGGCAATAGCTGTCTAGGAATGGAATGAGAATGAGAAGAGAAACTTGCGTCGCTGGTTTCGGCATTTTATGAAAAGATCCCTGAATAAAATGCAAATGAATATAATTGAGAAAATCAGAAGCCAAGTGAATTTCCACTGGAAGAAGTTTGTAGATATTTATGTATTTGTCATGTACAGTTGTTCTTAGAGAGAAGACTTAAGATATATATATATATTTATTTGTTATGTAGAGTTGTTCTTAATATGATAATAGAGTCATACGCCGCTCTCTGAAATTGGTGTAGTTATTGGTAGATGCTGAATTGTTTAAATATTTGATGTATTCCGATGAAATATTATCGGTTTGAGCTATTTATTTCCACGTAACGAATTCTGATCAAGTAAAAAAGAGATATAGTTGTTTCTTTTAAAGTAATGTACCCGACTAAATCAGTTTCCAACGGATAATAAAATGTTGTTTGATATTCCTTAAACAAGTCATCAACCCCTGATTTGCCATCGGCTACATCCCACAAGGGCCCATGAGACCCACAGCATCGGTCTCATGGGCCTAACACTTCTCGTGGGCGTTCTTTTAGAGGCTTTTAGAGACAATTTTTAGAGACTTCACGAGACTGACTAACACGAGACCAACAGCCCATGAAACCGCAATGTTAATGTCATGGGCCTTGCACTTTTCAGAGAGTTTACTAGACCAAAGACTCGTGAAACCGACATTTCCTTTTCTTTTTCGGCTAGTATCCATTTAGTGTACAAGATTTACATTTAAACATGTCCAACTGTTTTCAACATCACTTAGGTCAATATTTGTGCATCATATACTTTACTTACTGATTTTCAATTATGTTCCCATATCTATGGAAAAAAACATCAGTGTTATATTACTGTAATTATTGTATTTATGTCATGTTATGCACTACAGTACTATGTTGATATGATTGAAAACAGTCAATAAATCTGAAATCTAGTAGGCCGGCTGCCGTCTCTCGTAAGCAGTTCGGTCTCGCGGGCTGTCGTACTCTGGGACGTCACCTTTTGATGCTCGGACATAATATGCTCCGGCGACAAAATGCTCCAGGCCTCATTTCGTCAAAGTTATGGATAGGGTTGGTGTTACAATTGGGTTTTATGGATAAAGGTAGGATTATGTGCAGTGTTTGGTCCCGGGTTGAAGTTAAGAATTCGGTTAGTAGGATGTTGACCGCGGAGCAAATGTCGGCGGAGCATATGTCGTTCTACCCATTTGTGCCATCCAAGTCATAATCAATATGTGTTTCAGTCAGCGTTTTGTGTTTTTCGTAATTCATTGTTTGATCCAAGATTGCCATGGGACCAGAAATAATTCAACACATGGAAATGATGGAATTCTCTCCCTTCTTCGACCATCCTCCTCCACCTCTCCCCACTATGTCTCTTCACCTAACCGTGAATCGGGATGACATCTTCGGGAGGAGCGTCCGGGAGCAGCTAGCTGAGATGTTGGGGTTCCCGAGGACTAGGCTTCAAAAACCCCTCAGGGTTACTTTCGAAGGGGAAATCGGTGTTGACGAGGGGGCTCTTAGTAGGGTAAGTGAGTTAGTGAGTGTTCTTGATAATGATGATGATGATAATAATAATGATAATAATAATAATAATAATAATGACAATAGCAATACTTAATAATTATAGTAATAATAACAATCATAATAATGATAATAATAATGAAAATAATCATGAAGAGGAAGAAGAATATAACTGCAATCGTACTAATACGATATTCATGCATTGTCGCCTATCTTTGTTTCCCATGAGCGTATAATTATCAAACTTTTAAACCTGACGGTCCTAATTATTGAATGAATCCCTTTGACCACTCAAAATCCAGCTGTCGAATTTCAAACGGAGTGAACCTCGGCATATTGGCTTTGCATGCAAAGTGCATTGAAGAAAACGGCGTCGAATGATGTCCCGATATGTTTTTCACTGCGATTATCTTGAATTCGATCAAGAAGAAGAAAGTAAGGGAAGAACGCGAACAAGAACAAGGAATTGACGCCTGTAGGCAGTAATGCAGATATGGTCTTATCTTTCCTGGGTCACCTCATCAGTATTTATACCGCTTTTCATGAGGGCCCTGCTATTCTGATTTACAGTCTTTTTTATTAACACATTTGATACAGCTGGGTCGAGAGAGACAAGTGTTTTATGGTTAAAACACCTTGTCGAAGAATAGAGCAAAGATCAGTCCAGGATCTCTGGTATGCGGAGTCAAGAGCCTTCACCAGCATACCACAGTATCCCATGGTGTTACCATAGTAGTTTCATGGTGTTACCTATGTATTCTGATTTATCACTTACAGGAGTTCTTTCGGCTTGTCTTTGAGGAACTTCTGGATCAGGATAGGAACGATCTTTTCCGATATATCAACAATCTTGACCCGACTCACTCTCCGGTCTGGTTTCGAAAGGTACAGCTTTGTTATTTCCAGTATGATTAGAATGTGTATGAGAAGACTATTGGCTGAAAACCAGAAAGTAAATTCACATGGTGACTCCAGTATTTGTCATTGTTCATGTAGTAATATTTGTTTTGGATCAACATGATGAAGCCATACTTCATAAGGTCCTTAATACGCGTTTCTGAAAGGTTGAAAGTAAAATTACGTTTGATTGTTGGAGTGGCAATAAAACGCGGCGTTTTACTCCAGAGGCCTCTGTTCAATATCTGTTTGTCTATTTGAACATTTAAGAGTTTGGTTGGGTTGTACTTAGTGGTCGGTCCATGTTCATGATGTTGATCGCGTATTGCGGTTTAATGCTTCTTCTTTTCTGCTTTGTATTATTATGTAATGAAACTCGCGTTGTTTTGGATCCACATGTCTGTTGCACAGCACACATTTATTGTCATGAACTAAAATAAACAAGGCCACTGTTCGATATCTATTTGTCCATTATTTTTTGACCATTCAAAAGTTTGGCTGGGTTGTACTTGTTGCTCGATCCATTTTGGAACCAAATGTCTGTTACAAAATACATGCTCATTGCCATGAATTAAATGAAATAAACTCTTGGTAACTACTTATGTGACAGGAGTGTCAAGACGCCGAAGTAGCTGAGATGTGCGGTCTTCTGTTCGGGCTCTCGTTGTACAACAAAGCAATAGTCCCGTTGCCATTTCCACAACTCCTCTACGCTAAGCTGCTCGGAAAAGGGTATGTTCCAATAAAAGAGAGAAAGAGAGAGAGAGAGAGATGATTCTGTGTTTGAAGCTTTTGGTAGGGGTGTCTCTATGGGAGGGGGGGGGGAGAAAGTTGGAGATGTGACTTCACCCTGTCACTCTAAGCTGACCCTAACCCGCATTTTTTTTTCTCTCTCATAATATTGCCAAAATCAGGTCCAGAGATAGTCATGTAAGCATAATCTTAACGCGTCCATGTACTAAATGTAGTGGCCTTAGACCTCAGTCACACGGCGAAGTCGATTTTTAAAAACCCGACTCCATGAATTCTTGGCCACTCGGAGTAATGTACATTTTTTGTTCGGTCTTTTGTCGGTCTAGTATCAGTCTGGTCGGTGTGACTGGGTTATTTATCCCGAAAACGAGTGCTTAATCACTTATCTGAATTGAATGAAGGTGAATCTTCACCATCAGTGCCCTACAAAGGTTCCAGTCTGGTATTGACAAAATAAATAAATAAATAAAATAAAAAAATGAAAATAAAATCTCATTTTCCTTTTATTAGTTTGATTCTTTGCTTTGTTTTGTGGAAATGTTTCCATTTAAATTTCTCATGTGATTATCAGCCCAAAGAGCGAGATGGAGGAAGCTGCAGCGCTCGACAAAGAATTCACAGATCAGATGTCTAAATTGCTGAATGGATCAGAGGAATACGTGATGGGCGGTTGCGATGGTGAAGAGGTAGAACAGGAGGATGGAAAGAGGGTCGAAGTCACGAAAGAAAATGTGTAAGGACAATAACTAAACAAAACTTGTTAAGCATGAGCAGAATTTATTTCAAATATTTTGGGTCTGCCTTACGGCAGCTTAGCCTAAGCTATATGGAAGGCCATTTACGCCACAATTCGTATCGGATACGTACCGGATACGTATGCTCCAGTTGAACATACGTATGCAAAAGGACCAGTCACAGAGCTTCATTTAAGCATACGTATCCGAAACGAATTATGGCGTCGATGGCCTTCCATAAAGCTAGGGTATAAGTCATACGAGTAGTATTTTTGTAAACGCACGGAGCATTCCTTATTCGTATGTTCGTATGTTTGTATCATATGTACCCATAATTACCTTAAGTTGCCCAGACTGCATGTTTCCGTTCCATTTATACTGCATCCGTTAACTTTTACTGAGCTGTGCTTTTCTAGATTCTTAACCAGTCCATTTTGCCTCCTTTTTGCTAAACATGTAAAGACATCTGTACGTGGAGAAAATGGTTCGGGAGTACCTGGTTCCGTCGCAGTTCGCAGCCTTTCAGCAAGGATTCAATAGAGTCTACAATCCCGCCGTCTTTGGTATGTTTAGACCAATCGAGTTGGAGACACTTGTCATCGGAGAGAAATATTTCGATTGGAAAGCCCTTCAGCAGGTAACATGGACCACAAACTTCATAAAAAGAGATAAATTGTGGTTAGGCCCACAGTAACTCCATTCCGTTCTGGAGGTAGACTGGTTGGAAATTACAGTTCGAATTTTGATTCCAGAAGATTTTAAATTGGTTACACACATGGCTGACGATTCGATAGTTTAAATTCATATTAATAAGTACTCCTTACTCTGACACAGAGATTTCTTTAATCATTTGATTTTATCTGTCCTTTCTGAAAATAATACATCTCGTGTGTTTTCATTTAAGAACATTGATTGCTATTAAACATACTGTATTTCAACAGAGAATTTCTCAAGCAAGACGATGCATAGATAAAAATATAGTAAAAGATAATATTCCTCTGGGTTTTTTTATGTTAATGACTGATACCAAATAAGCAGTAAAGCATCGGTCAACATAAAGCGATCGAGTCGCTAGTTTGTTCATGACTTAATTGAACGATCGACTTAAGTTTGCAACAAACATTTTGTGTGATTGACCCTATATATCTCTTAAATGACAAATAAATTAAGAGACAAATTAAAAAGCAAAATGGTGATTTGAACATTCCAACTGATATCATAATATAATTTGTCTTGTGATTCATATCCTGATTTATCATCAGTCGACTAAGTATGTTCAGCCGTACACAAACTCACATTCGACTATCAAAATGTTCTGGGAGGTCTTTCATGCTCTTGACGATGACATGAAAAGGAAGTTCCTGGGTAAGTGAGATATAATTTGTTTTTATATCTGTTGATTATAAACCCAGTCAACTATTTTCTGATATATTTCATGGACATTCGAGCAAACACAAAATGGTTGAAAGGATTAAATAACCAATTTTCTAACTTCCGGCCATACTGACCCCGATGATGAGAAACAGAACAGATGGGAACATCACATGCAAAAATTCGTGGACATCCCTGTTAACAGAAGGCACATGAGGTTGAAGATTTAAGAGACAAAAGGCACACGAAAGCGAATGTCCTTAAGACCGCAAGCTTTGGTTTTGTGGACCTTCTACCCACTAGCGTAGCTGAGGGGGGGAGGGGCAGGGGGCTGGCGGAAAAAAAACCGAAGGCCTACTGGATCGAAGGTCCACAAGACTTAAAATTTTGGTCTTGTGGACTTTCTAACAACTAGCTAGTAAGATGACAAAGAACAAAGAACAAAGGCCCACTAGACGGAAGGTGGAGCCGATGGAATTGAAATAATTGCGCTTCATAGAAGTATTACCTCGATCTGTGTCATCCTGATATTATTGTTTACCTTAAAGAATCACTATTTTACACCTGCATACGCCTGTTGGCATTTGCATTGCATGATAAACAAACTTTATCTTCTTGTAGTATTCGTCGCTGGCTCAGATCGGGTACCAATTGGTGGACTACGAAACCTTGGTCTCCATATCGACCACCTCCAAGTGCCTAGGGACGATTTGGTCGACGACGACGAGCCTTGTGACGCCGAAGATAGGCTCACCCGGCTTTTGCCCCGAGGTCATGGCTGCGACAACAATGGATACCGCCGTACCTTAAGACTGCCCATGTACAACAGCCTCGAACTCATAGAGGATCGTTTGACAGTCGCCTTATCCTACTGCGACTGCCCATTTCATATCGCTTAGAATTACAGGATTATATTTATTCATTTATTAATTTCCCATACTTACCCCCCAGAATTGCCTGTTCAATTACAAAGATAAGAAATTATTTACAATAAAGTACATACAACTGAAATAAAAGCGGTTCTTGGCTCACACAGGGTTCTACATAAAATATTACACACAACAAAATGTATGCTATTTACACACTTTATAAAATACAGAATTATATACATGTATTTTATATTTTTAGAATTTGATAATGAATATCGTTAAATTTATCTTTCAACATATCGTGTGATGGTGTCAAGAGATTAGAAGCAAAGCCTACTTTTATATACGTTTTCTCTTTCAGATTCGCAAACTTGGCTTTGAAATTCATTTTCATGCGCTCATATACGGGCGATTATACTCCTGTTTGATCCTATGGTTCATATCATTTTTTTCGGTCACTCAAATTAATTTTACAGCTTGTACATGTGTAAATGTGTTTTAACATATGGATTTCCTTTGTATGGCTGAAAAAGATATCTAGAGAAAAAAATGCACTAAATGGGTCTCGTCAAATCTACTCAAAAAAGCGTGTAAGTTCCTCAAGGTTTGGTCATAGGTCTACACTTATACATGTATACATCTTAGGGATAACTTTCATTTTCTGAAATCATGATATGAATTTGCTCCCTTTCTAAAATTACCTGGATTGATTCACACAAACTTTTAGAAATGAGAAGAAAAAAAAATCAAAATTGAAATTATACACTCATATCACTCATAGATGTGGATAGGCCCTAAATAAAATTTAATATTAATACAAATGTATGTATCTTACTCTTTTCTTACATTTTAACATTCATCTGTAATGCAAGAAATGAAAATATGATTATTTTCATGATTTTTAAAATGGAGGTATTGAGTCATCTTTATAACTAGCCTGCAACCATGACAACAAATCAAATACAAATAAACACTAAAATCTACTTTTGAAAGCCCTATGTGAAAGTGAAAAAATGTATTGGTTTAGTAACAGTACTTTTAGTATCAATGAATTCATGATAGTTAAGAGCCGACTCATTTATACGTTGCGGCTATCATATTCCAAGCTTATCTCAACTGCTAATGTTGATTTTAAAAAAGCTAAGGAATTTTTTGAATGTAATACAGTAACAGATATATATATATATATATATATATATATATATATATATATATATATATAAAGATTTATGTATCAATAATCGCTAACAAAAATATAAATCTCATTTAAATTATGGATTGTCTTGGTAATGTCAACTACGTTTATTATCATAATCAATGCACTAGGGTTTTTTTCAGTTTAGTGCCTTTAGGTTGTCAGAAATATTGTAACTGCTAGGTTGAATTCCTTGCAATTTTTTGTTTCCTTCAAAGGTTTCCTGAGTATTGTTTAAATTTTGTAATTAAGGGAGGAGAGTGTTTGGCAATGATACATCCTCTTATCGACCCCCATATCTTTCCTCTGTTTCCTTTACCTCTTTAGCTCTTCCTTTCTCTATCCCTCTGTCGCCCCTCTCGTCTTTCTCTTTCTCTATCAATCTATACATATCTATCTCCCCTTTCGCTCTCCATTTCTTTCTCTACCGTCCATCTCTCTCTCTCTCTCTCTCTCTCTCTCTTTCGCATTCTTGCCTCTTAATCTCTCTATCTCTCTCTCTCTCTCTCTTTACCTTTCTCCCCTCCCTGCCCCCTTCTCCTTTTTTCCCCCAAACCCCATGCCATCTCATCCTCTATTAAAGGGGGTACCCAATGATGAAACAATGTTAGTTCATTTAAAAGATCATGATTTTATTAGCAGAAAATCATCTGCCTTAAGTTTTTAAAAAATTCGTGTTGCCAGAAAAATCCCCGAAATATGGTAAGACTTCAGGATATTTTGGCCCCTCAGCTGTGTCCCAATTTCAGCTAGGTAACCACAATGACGTCAAAGTGGTTACCCAGGTTCGCGTATTGCAGATGTGTTGCGCGCTAGACTGTACAAAATGCATTACACCTTGCGCGCATTTTGCTATAATTGCGCGACAAGGTAACCACTTTGACGTCATTGTGGTTACCTAGCTGAAATTGGGACACAGCTGAGGGGCCAAAATATCCTGAAATCTTACCATATTTCGGGGATTTTCTGGCAACACGAATTTTAAATTTTTTTAAGGCAGATGATTTTCTTCTAATAAAGTCATGATCTTTTAAATGAACTAACATTGTTCCAGCATTGGGTACCCCCTTTAAAGTATCCGTGTTATGTGAGAAAAATGGTACAGTAGTATAAAAGAATACATTTTCAATAACAAACGGCACCAAAATGCCATTTCTTTTATTGGGTAATCGTGCAGCATAGCCTAGTTTGTTTTTTGTTTTTGTTTGTTTGTTTGTTGTTTTTGTTTTTTTTTTTTGGTTTAATGTATGGTACCTGGTAAACTGATGAATACGTACATGGATAAGCATTGTATACGGAAACTAATGAAAACACTACCGGTCCCTAATCGTACGTAATAGAGTATCAGGGGTTCGTTATGAAGATGGAAACACAATGTGTTTTTCCAATCATTTGTTATACGTTATAACTGTAAAAATTAACATTTCACATTTATTTTTAGTATTACAGAAATCAGATTTGATGTATGAATAATCTAAATTAATTAATTCTTGTAGAAACGTTGCTATTTCATGTCAATCTCTGAATTTCTAACAATAAATGAGATAACTGAAATATATGATCAGACGTCTTCACTAGTTTTTGTCAAAAGTAATGTAAAGATGAAGAGCTCAGTTCCAACATGCTAAATCCAGCTTAAAACTTTTTAAGATTTATTTTCTTTCTTTTTTTGCATGAGTATCTATCCTCGTTTCAGTAGCTACGTACAGACACCGACACATCCGAAAAGTTAAAACTGCACTATGCTACGAGATGAAGTCGAGGAGCGTACGTATAGCTCAGTCTCGAGGTCACCAAGGGCTTTACTGGGTTTTAATATGAACCGAAAACATAATTTATTAACAGTCAATATTCCTTTTGTATACCGCATCCCGTGTGTGAGTGAAAGTTGGTTAAAATATTTTCATTCGGTTGAATGTTTTAAAAAAGAGGACTTTGGGTATTGCATGTGTATTTCATGCGTCCTGGCGATGTACGCACGAATATAGCTATTCTCTGAGCAGCATTTTACATTGCTGCCCATCAGCCAATAGTAAACTTTACGGCCATAGATTTGACCAATCAGAGGCCTAGAATATTGATATGCGGTATACATTAATAGTATGGTTGCAGTGTAAATACACAAACGGCTTGTTGCAATTATGACGGTTCACGTTGTTATACAAATACGAAATCAAACTATCGTAGTTTTCAACCAATTAACTCTCAGTGCGACATCCTTTGTCCTCAATACGATATCTCTTCATTTTTATCTTTCATATTTTTTCATTATTACCTTTTTTCGATATATCTCCCTGCCCACGTACATATGTATTATGTAATAGCAATCTAAAATGCTGGCTCAAATTTGCATGCGATTAGCAAATAAAAATCGCTTTATTAGAACTTTTTTTTATAATTTCGATCGAGAAGAAAAGTAGGCCTACGAACTAAAACAAACGATAGACAAGGGATGCATAATAAAAGATAGCACACTGTTATTTGTATACCGTCATGTCATGGAAAATACAAACAAAAATATTAATAAGACCTTTTCAGATATCAGGCAATAAACCGCTTCATAAAACGACAACGGCAAACGGTTATTTTACCGCGTCGTGCCTGAAACTTTATCGTCTTTTCACAGAGGCACATGTCCTGGTGGAGAGAGTTTTATCTGTCTGGGATCTTCACCTTCCGGATGACTTCTTTTCCAGTCTTCCCATGCAGCTTCGAAAGCCTTCCTCACATAGTTCACAATCTCCGTTGCTTTCTCACGCGTCGGAGCTTCGAAAACGTAACAATGAATCGATTCTGTTGTCTTACACGTCAGCGCCACAGCGCGTGGATGCCTGAGGTCCGTCGCGCAGTACGCGATACAAAACAGTGGTAACGACTCCAGCACGTCGCGAGACGAGTCCTCGAAAGTGATCGTGCATTTATCCACTCGCAGTGTGCATGTGTTGATCGGCTGGTAGTGAGGTTGTTGCGCGGTGGCTAGCGGTGCTAGCTTCTCAACCGCGGTTACCGCGTCTCGTACCCGCAATGACCGTACCGGGACCCGACCTCCGTACCGCACATGGAATGAATGTTCCTTGGTCCCGTCGCTACTTAAATCACCATCCGAATGCATAAATCGTTTTCGTAATAAAGAAGGCGAGTTCCGGAGAGTTTGAAGGAATTTATTCGGTGTCCGTGGACTATTGGGACTCTGCGGTGAGTTCATTTTGTGCGGTCAGATGATCACGTTGTTGTAATATCTTCCAATGTAGTCAGACACAGGCTCATAAACAGTAATTTTCTGGAAGTCCTTGGTTCATCAAGGAACACCCTGTCTTTTCGTTGATGAAGTATGGTGTAAAGGAATTCCTGACCCATGTAGCTCAATCAAAGTCCTGAAAGAATTACAAATATAAAACAAATAACTCATTAAGTTGTGTTATGATGATGATGATGATGAAACATATAATTTTTAGAAATGAAAGTGAGAGAATAATGGTTACCTAGCTTTAACCATAGTTTCCCAGAACTGCCCTACCTTTTGAAATTTTTGCAAAGGTTAAAAAATGTCTCCGCCGGGAATCGAAACCGGGTTACTGGCTTCCCACCTGCCCCCGACAAAGGAATTAATTAATGAGGTTGAAAATTGTGTCAATCCGTCGGACAAACGAATCTGGTGTCGCCGAAACCCTGGTCCGTCTCCATGGTCTAGTGTTTAATGCATTGGCGTTCTAAGCCAGTGACCCGGGTTCGATTTCCGGCGGAGACAGCTTTTCAACCTTTGCAAAAAAATTCAAAAAGGGAGGACAGCTCTGGGGAACTTTGGTTTAAGCTATACAACCATTGTTCTCTCACTTTTTCATAACTGTATTTATTTCCACAAGGGTTGCCAAAGCTGCTGTATACGTTATTTCTTTACACTTGTATAAAAATACAAAGAAAAAATCATGCACGTCCTTTGCGTTCAGCACTTTTATACACTGAGTGGTATGCGCTGTAAAAATACATACCCAAAATGAAATATCCGAATAATAATATTATCGTGTAAATATTCGCCCGTTTCCCTTTTGGTCAGTTCCCCTAAGTTATTCCCAACAGTCCTTTACTATGGATATGTTGTTCCTTTTCCATAGGATAAATGTATGTGGCATTTAATACATTCCATAAAATACATACTCCTTTGTACAGAATACTGATTCAATGATTGTGAGTGTGTGTGTGTGTGGGGGGGGGGGGGGTCCATGGTTATTAGTCATGTAGGACGCCAAATATGTCATTGCATGTATTCAAAACTTACTGCAGCTTTTCACTCTCAGCATTCAAGGGCATGTTTACGGCGTAGTAGCGTGTATTATCCGACCAATGTGACGCTAATGACATTACCTCCTCTTTATACCTGACAGATGGCAAGCAGTTATGGTCTATGTCACAAGCACCAGTGCCGAAGGTGGAATGCTGGATTGCAAAAGAAGGCAGTTGAGCACTTACCCTTTCTTTAAATTTGAGGGTTAGTGTAGGATACATAGTGGTTTAGATCGGTTGCAAAGTTTATCATTGTATGTATTCAAACCCTACTTATCGAGGGGTTGGTATTTATTTAACAATGAATGGTAATTTGACAAAACATAAATAAAGCAGTAAAGGTCCTTGCCAAATTCGAGATCAGGTTGGGCGGTTGGTTTGGCATCCCCCTCCAGTAGAAGAGGGCTGCAAATATCCTGATATAATTTGGTTTAATTTATGCACTTTTGTCCCCTCCTTGTCTTACACATGTAAGTCCAGCATTATTACGGAAGACGTGCACATACATGTACCAGTTGCGGATAGGGGGGGGGGGGGGGGGGGGGGGGGGAGAGAGAGAGACTTTATTAAATGAACATTGAATACGAAAGAAGAATGTCATTCTTGTACTGTGTCGCGGTAGGAATTTCAGCCCCTTGAGGCATTTGAAAAAAGAGTGAAAAAAGAGTGATACCGATTTTTTTTTTTTTTTTTTTTTGCTTGTTTTTTTTTTTTTTTTTTTTTTTGTCTTTTTTTTTTGGGGGGGGGGGCTGTATACTTGTCTGAGATTTGTAACTTCCCTAAAAAAAAAAAAAACAAACAAACAAACAAAAAACACAGCCGGGGTTGGCATAATTCAATCCCAATAATCAAATCCCTTATAATCATAAGTAAAAATCAAATTTAATTAAAAAACAAGAAAACAAAACAAGGAAAAACATAATGTCATTTCAAAAACACGCCTGCAATATAGCAGAATATTCTTTATCACACATACTACTTTTACTGCCAATAATAATAATAATAATAATAATAATAATAATAATAATGATAATAATGATAATGACAATGATAATAATACTTTTATTATTAGTAGTAGTATTAGTTATATTATTATTATTATTATAATCATAATTATCATTATTATTATTATCATTCTTATCATTATCAATTATTATTATTGTTATTGATATTAATATTGGTAATGATGATTCATTTAATAACAGCAGTGTTGGTATCGAATCATTTCCCAAAGACAACGGAGAAACGGCCGGGTAAAAGAAAAACCTGTTTTGTACCATAAATCATTAATCGCATGGAGCATCGATCTTGCGCCACAATCACACACTCATTATACTCGCGCATTATTAAGGGATAATCATAGGGGCACTGCTTTTTCACCTGCCTAGCGATTATGGGCTCCATAAATGAATTAGGTAGTAAATGGGCATTATAAATCCCCAATAAAGATCGCGCAAGACGGCATAATCATCTCCTAGAGGCCTTACCAGTTCCTAAAGTATATGCTGATGAGAATTTCTCCTGAGATACATTTCCAAACACACATATTGTTATCCTCGAATAAAATAAGAATTAAGATTGCCAAACAGAAACTTAACTTAGGGTGGCTTCAGGATTATGTGAAAGGGGTAGGGGCGAAATTCCCCCTCCCCGACAGGAACCCCAACTGCCCTCTCCATACTCTCTCCAGGGAAATGTAACTAATTAGAGTTACATTTCCTTGCTCTCTCAGTTGAGAGGGGAGAAAAGAAAGGAAAAATCCCGACATTTTCTTCCCCAGGAATCATTTATCCCGCGGGAATCCCCTCCGGCTTCCCAGGGTTCAAAAGAAATGGGGCTGGCGGTTTATTTTATACCTAAAATGACTACTCTTTCCAATAAGGGATGGGGGCAGCCCTTTTTCGCGCTCCTTGATCCGTCTTTGATAGTGGTCACCACATCGAGAGAAGTATAGCATGGCATCTTACAAACAACGATTGTGGTGGATGTAGATGTCAGGTGCGTGCATCCACCGATACAGGTTTATACATTTATTTTCTTCACCTTCTAGCTCCTACTTAAACCTTCGTTATCCCCCCCCCCCCCTCCCTCTCTCCCTCTCTCTCTCTCTTCATTATCACTCTCTATCTTTTTTATCATGAGCCTGTACAGCTCATATATTTGAGTACAAGGTAACCCTCGTTAATTTGCACGTCTTGAGTGATGCACCTGATGTTGGACCATGTGCCTGCAGGACATGCCAAACCTAACAGAGAAAATGAGGGGGGGGGGATAATTTTGTCTCCTGCTAAATATCTACCAGCCGCAACTCGCAAAGCTTTGAAAAATTGAAGAAACATTCGGTGATAATTTGAAAGAATGACAAGATGAAAGCAATGAGAGAAAATAATAAATCTTCATCATGTCTCCTGCGACCAGTCCGAAAGTCTTGACTTTAGACGCGATCATGAGAGGTAACTTTCGCTAATGAGTAAGGACATTTCATACAATTTTTTTTTTTTTAATGAACATTTTGTATGAAATATTTTGTACGAATGTAAAGACGAATAAAGAGCAGCTCGCAAATGACCTCAATATAGTTGCCTAACAGTGTAGTGATTTTCAAAAACTTTAAAAGATGTAAATTTCTTAATCTTCAATGGATATGTTATAAACGTTCACCAGCCCGTTTCTCTCCCCCCCCCCCCTCTCTCTCTCTCTCTCTCTCTCTTTCTCACTTTCTCCCTTTTCTCTGCTTTTATGGAAACGGACTTGATATCAGGCTTGACTAACCCTTTAAAGGGTACGAAGCGTTTTCCCAAATGACTAGACCCAGATACAAAGAATGACAAGAAGAGAAGACAGGAGGAGTTCTCGATGCTCTTAGGGTATTTGAGCTCCTTAGTAAATGAAAATTCCCCCATTTGCAAAGAGTGGAGACGCTATTCGGCTTAGTAATGAGTCTTAAACCCTGGATTACATGGACAAATGGTTTAAAAAATGCTTTATTGCTTCAGGCATCTGACATTTCAAATTGAAGCAGTGTGCATTACATGTATGAATATGGATTCGCACCCACTTGTTCAGACTCCCCCCCCCCCCCCCCCCCCCCCCCCCCCCCCCGGTTTCAATAGAATATCGTCCATGTGCCAAAGCTTTTCAAAATCACATTAATAATTACATTTCCCTTTTGCTTCCTTGATTGAATTCTTCAAAATCTCTCCGCAAACATGCGATTTTTTTGTGGCCGAGATTCCCCATATTTACTAAACGATACCCCTGACCAAGAAAGGTCTATAGTCTAATATGCATTATATATATCAGTACATGATGGAAGATGTCTTTATATCTCTCCCCTTTCTCCCTTAACCCCTCTCCTTCCACCTCTCTCTCTCTCTCTCTCTCTCTCTCTCTTTCTCTCGTTTGCACTCCCTCCACCCCTCTTCCCTCCCTCTCTCTCTCTCTCTCTCTCGCAGTCCCCCACTTGCAATCGATCTCTTTATCTCTTCGTCCTATATCTCTTTCGTTTCAGTAAAGTCTAACATCTTTAACGTTGCCATCATAATTATTTTCATAACTATTTCACTAATTCTCAACAACGTCTATTTCCCTTACCATTCCATTTCCGCAGGATTATAATTGTTTCATTTGATATGAATTATTTGCGTAACGATTAGAGAAACAAAATCGCTATGGATTGTTGAATGGAAAACATCGTTTTACTAAACATGCTAAAGGCAATGGGAAAAAAGCACCTGTTTTGTCCATGTCATAGAACAAATTACAGAGAGATAGAGAGAGAGGGGGCGGAGAGATGGAAAGAGAGGGTGCAGAGAAGGGAGAGAAAGGATGGATGGGAGAAAGGGATAGAGAGAGAGAGAGGAGAAAGAGCGGGAGGGAGAAGAGAAAGAGTGTATACAACTAAAAGCCGGTTACCTATAGCTTAGAATTAAATGGATGTCCTTGCGTGTTCAACCAATTTACAAATGCGTATTCCATTACTCTTAAAAGCAATGCTCCATCCACAATGGTTATATCAGGGAAATTTCCCTTGTTATATTATCAGAAGAACGCCACAGTGTATAACATAATTTGCATATATATACAAACTGCACGTATATGTGACTAAATTGATGGGTTGATAATTTCTAGCAAAGTGCATGCCGGCGGGGCACTGTTTAATCAAGGGCAAAGGAGAGGAGACGTTTAATACGAAGCTATCGAGTATTGTAGAAAGATTAATGTGCCGTTATAAACATCCAAGTTCAACCAAGCGCAGATCGAGGATTTTGCAACAGAGGGGGCACGATTAAAACAAAACAAAAACAACACTATTCATTGTAAGTGTCCTACGAGTTGGCCTTTTGTCTTTTAAATTTTTAGATTTTTAATGTATTCATGTAGCATTCATTTATTATCAGTCAGCAGAGGCTAATTTTCTGTGTATTTTTATATATCATGGACCAATAAAATGAATTGAATTGAATTGTTTGTTGTTATGTACGTGAGGTAAGCCAACTGGGTTTCAAGAGGGGGTTGTGCCCCACCCCCACAGACTGTCTACCTGGGCCATGTTTCATAAAACTTGTCATCAATGACAAGTTGCAATAACTGTTACAAGCTCTGAAATCATTGCATCTGATTGGCTGAGAGCAAATTTATCGGTAAAAATTACCGACGAGACACTTGATGAAACGCCCCCCCCCCCCCAGGAGCGTCAATCGACATATTTGTCATTATAGTAAATCCACATCAATTACCACAGTCTCTTTTTAGTATTCTATATTAAACAAACTTAGACATGCATGCATTTATTAATACAATTCAAAGACCATATTTTGTATCCACATTCCATTATCCTTTGTAACTTTGTATAAAATAGAACTTCGCATTACCATGATAACTAATCCAAAGGAAAAAGCCCACCCTGCAGCATTGGTATATCAATCAGAAGTATGAATAAAATGTCAGAAACCGACTGAGCGTGATGAACTGAAGAAACTGGTATTCATTAAAGTCACATCATGTTCTGCCTGTTATCGTAATGACTTGACAACTGAAAAGAATGGTTTCAAGGCATTATTTATTTTTATCCCAGTATTTTTTTTTCACAGATTTCAAAGCGTTCAGATGATAATGCACAGAGTAAGATACATCGAAATACATAAATTCAAAAAACATGGTACTTTGATAAATGGAAGAAGGCGTAAGATTCGGTTAAACTAGAAGCTTAGAAGCTTGTCACTTGTGTTGGGTACGCAATATTTACATATATATGATAATTATGAGAAGATGTTGAAAAGCGAAGGGGAGAGGGGGACAAAGATCATCATACATATTTTTGGTTGGCTATTTCTGTATATACAAAAGGCATAAGAAACCAAAATTAATCGCAGTCAAACACATTACATCGTGTATATGTATTGCATTTCCTTATACTTCGGTCTTACCGTAGACCGACCGAAAAGAGAAAAAAATAAATATTGGCATTCGGAGTATAATGTCACTTCCGTCTGCTGCCGGTCTGATGTATGCGCTGTCCGTGTGGTTTGGGTTTTTATTCTCTGCGTCACATGTATTCCGCATGAATATTCATGAGTACTTCAATTTGTCAATATGTCGTCCAGTCTACCTCGTGGTGATGCTGGAGAGCTACATGTGTAGACCTACTTGTGAACTGAAGAGATTCTTCTAGGATTCGACTTGTTATCGACTTAGACCCCTTTCACACTCCCTGTTAGACCGCTCCAAGTTAGACCGCTCTAGAGAAACGGTTCTTGAAGAACGGTTTCATTGCTTTCACACTCCGCGCATTTTTTATGTCTCAAATCGCTCAACGAGTCAAAGTGATCTTGTTGCTAAGGCAGCTCAGGTCAGCGGGTCAATTTTTTCGCGCGGAATTCAAACTGTATACCATAGCTGTATACTGCCTGCCTGATGCATTTCTCGCGCAACACACACACACACACACACACACACACCCGCACACTCACTTCCGTTTGAAGTACGCTTTAGGATCGCTTTCGCTTTCACACTGCCCGTTAGAGCGGTCTAACTAAGAACCGTTCCTCAAGACCACCTCCCGAGGTGGTCTTCTGGGGCGCTCCAGAAGAACGCTTCCTGGACCACTTTAGCATTCACACTCACCTCAGAACCGCTCCTGAGGAACGGGTCTTAGTTAGACAGCTCTAACGAAGTGAGTGTGAAAGGGGTCTAAATCAATCGCCCTTACCCTCTCTTTTTATCCCCACCTCTCTCTCCCCCCTCTTTCTCTTTTTTCTTTCTATCTCTCTCCCTCCCTCTCTCTCTCTTCACGTATAGTTTTCAACCCCTGATTCGTCCCCCTCCCCCTGTCATTGTCTCTGTCTTTCTCCGTCACAGGCTCCTTCTCTCTTCCTTATTTACTTCCCATCTCTCCCTATATCTCTCTATCTCGGTCGCTTTCCCTCTCTTATGTTATTTACGTGAAGAGAGAGAGGGAGAGAGAGAGATTTGCAACAAAAAAAAACCCCAAGGAGTTATAACTCCTTGGTTTACCTAGTCAATGACACCTCATCTGTATGATGCTTTTTCATTCCCACTTACTTCATCTTGTTATACTAAAGTATAGCGCTTCTTCGTCGAATAATGATAGCTTCTTGTACAGCACTAAGGTCAGACGTGTCGTAACGCTCATGACGAAAGAGTTGCGATTAAACGTAAGTCCTGAATGCACAAGTGAAAGAACCACTACAGCACGACACCTCCATTATGGAGTTGAGATGGGTAGCCCCTCAAAAGTGTATATTCTCTCTCTCTCTCTCTCTCTCTCTCCCTCCCTCTCTCTTTCCCCTTCCATCTTTTACCTCTTTATTTACTCACTTGCCTCTCATCTATATCCTTCTTCAAACTCGCTTCACTTCATCCGGTTAGACCAATGAGGTACTATTGGTTAGACTATAGAGTATCTCAACTGATACTTTCTCGATGATGGAATTGCGATGAGTATCGGATTATGATAGCTCGCTCTCTCTCTCTCTCTCTCTGCCTCTTCTCAAGATATTCATAATCTCTGTAAGTGGATCCCTTCTTTAATAGTTTTCACCTCCTTCCTTCTCTCAAATCCAACCCCCCCCCCCCACTTCTGTCACTTTATCTTTCCCTCTTTGACGCTCTTATTTACTTACTCAATTGCCTCTCTTCTTGAATAGTTTCCTCACTCTCAATTTATTTCAGCTCGTCATACTAGAGTAACTCAAGTTATACTATCTAGAAGAGATGATCATGATGAGTGAATTGAGACGAGTATCAGACAGTGTCACAGGTGATATATACATATACACACACACACACACACACATATATATATATATATATATATATCCCCGCCTCTTCTCTAGTTATTCATCATCTCTATACACGCTATAAGTCGACCTCTTCCTTTATGTCACGTAAAGTTTTCACCCCCCCCCCCTTCTGTCTCTTTCTCTTTCTTATATACCTCCTCAATTGCCTCTCATCCGTGGATAGTTTCTTCACTCTCATGGACTTCATCTCGTTATTATCTCGCATCTCTCCTTTCTCGAATAGATGATGGAATTGAGATGAGTATCGGACACTATCTGTCAAAAGTATATTCTCTCTCTCTCTCTCTCTCTCTCTCTCTCTTTCTTTCCCTCTCCTCTCCCCTTATTTTACCGATTCATTTGCCTCTCTTCTTGGGTATAACCAAATTAGGCTGGTATAACCAAATTAGGCTCTCACCATACTCACTGACTTCGTCTTGTATCTTAGAGTATCTCGTACCAATATCTCGCCAACTTCTTTTTCAAGTACTATATATGATGGAATTGAGATGAGTATCGACGATAGCATGTCACGACTATGATCTTATGACATGTATCTCTCTCTCTCTCTCTCTCTCTCTCTTTCTCTTTCTCCCTCTTTCTTTCTCACTCTCTCCTCGTCTTCCTGTGTTAAAATCCTTTAGAATGTACAGTTAATTTATTGCAGCCTACTCACTCTTCATGACTCTCCAAAACACGATCGCGAATTTTTTTTTTTTAATCAACCTAAGACAATTTCAACAGCCTCGTGCGTCACCTATTGAAATGTGTGAGCATTACAATGACAAAATACCCAATCAAAACCAGATTTCTAAGGCAATAAAATAAGGTCTTGAAACTGCCCTATAGAGTTGATTTCCTGTAAGTCTTGTCGATCATGTTCCAAGTATCACCCTGAAAAAGAAAAATGATTTTGTCTACTGGCAACCTATAGCAGCAACTCTATCTACGGGAATGGATTTCTCGTTACCATGGTGACCTCTGGCTGCAATGTCAAAGTCAGCATCATGGCTATAAATAATGTCAGATAGCGTCTCTTGTCAACATCTCACATTGATGCCGTCGCATGTATTGGTCTTATGTGTATATCTGTCTCAATGTCTCAACCCCCGACAGTTTGACATGAGGGCTATTCCACCGTAACGGACATTACACCATGTGACATTATGATATAAGATTCCATTTCCTCTTCAACTATTTAGTGATATACTGTGAAATTTGCTGTGCATGTCCCTGATATTCAAATGTGTCTGATTCACTTACTAAAATTATGTCTTAGGACACTTGTTTTTTATTTCAAACTGTCTTAATTAACCAGAAAATTGTCATTGTCATGTCCGTTATGATGGAATTGCCTATAAACAATAAAAAAAAATTATTTTATTTTTTTAATTTAAAAATCAAACTATATAGAATTTCTATGCATTCATTTTGATTAGTTATTCGTGCACAATTGATTATGTCATGATAAAGAAATCATGTTTTATATTGCAGTTGGTACTAGAAAAAAAGTTGCAATTTGCGTTTCAGAAGGATATGCAGTGTTTACGTATGTATTTTTTTTTTTAATCTTTTATTCATGTGGAGGCGCATAACTATTCATTCATATTCATAAAATCGCAATAAAGATGACGATTTTCAATAAAGTTTCATGAATATAAATTAAGAATTAGGCGCCTGCAAAACAACAAAAAATGACAAGGCTATGTATAGACCATGTATAGACACCGCATAGCATTATGAAACGCAAAGTGAACATTTTTTTCTTGTACAGACTGCAATAAACACGAAAAAACAATCATTTCATTATAAAACCAAAACATACTCAACTGTTCGCATATAACCAATCAAAATGTTGATACAAAATTTCTGCATATTTTGCGTTTGAATAAACAAATTTCAATGAGAATTTCTCGAGTAATCCAAAGTCTCGGGGGAAACTTTCTTTTTTGTTGAGTACATAAGTACATAGACTCTGTATCCATGAAAAAATACTTACATAGACTTTGTAGATTGATAAAGTGATGGAGACGCATAGCAAAACTCACCCCGTTCACGCCCGCAAACAAAATGAAAAACAAACAACCAAAGAAACTTCAACTCGAAACTGACAAAAAGGCAAATAAATCCATCCAAAATACGTTCTTGAAAGCTATGTTGACTAATCATGATAGTCATTATTAAAGAGCCAGTACGAAAAGATTGTATTCATGAAAAACATTCTGACAAATCAATCATTATTTGATTGAAGAAAGTCCATTAATATGAACGAAGACAAAACTAAATTCAGATGAAAATTTCCACGGTTTTTCATCGTTTTTTACTACCTTGTAGGAAAATAATCCAGAATACGTAAGCCACTAACTGCACAATAAATCTTCAAGCGAAATCAATGCACTCCAGAAACGAATGATAGACACCAAACACAAACGTAACACGAAATAAAACGAAAAGTAACCCTCCACCACAAAATGGGAGGGGCGGGGGGGGGGGGGTGTTGAGGCTTGCACAGAAATTCATCATAAAACATAATTCAAAAGATGATTACTCACATTCATCTTCACGATGGGCAGCATGAAATTGACGAAAGTCCACTAGTTACAAGCTAGTTACAATCAGTGTAGTAAAATCACGCAAAACCGTTATAACGGTTTAGCGTTATATTTGCTGATTGTTACGTAAGCCCCGCACAGCAAGGTCGAACGGTCCAGCGATTTTCCTAGTCTCTTATTAGTCGTTCGCTCGCATTTGACCCAAGTGTAGTGCATACTGAAAAGGAAGACAGAGAGAAGACAAACAAAGAAATACATAAGGAAAAAGGAAGACAGAGAGAAGAAAAACAAAGAAATACATAAGGAAAAAGGAAGAAAGAGAGAAGAAAAACAAAGAAATACATAAGGAAAAGGAAGACAGAGAGAAGAAAAACAAAGAAATGCATAAAGAAATAAAAAGAAGATATAAAGAATAAAAACAAAGAAATACATAAGGAAAAAAGAAGATATAAAGAATGAAAACAAAGAAATACATAAGGAAAAGGGAAGACAGAGAGAAGAAAAACAAAAGAATACATAAGAAAAAAAGAAGACAGAGAGAAGAAAAACAAAGAAATACATAAGGAAAAGGAAGACAGAGAGAAGAAAAACAAAGAAATGCATAAAGAAATAAAAAGAAGATATCAAGAATAAAAACAAAGAAATACATAAGGAAAAAAGAAGATATAAAGAATGAAAACAAAGAAATACATAAGGAAAAAAGAAGAGAGAGAAGAAAAACAAAGAAATACATAAGGAAAAAAGAAGAGAGAAGAAAAACAAAGAAATACATAAAGAAATAAAAAGAAGATATGGAGAATGAAAACAAAGAAATACATAAGGAAAAAAGGAAGACAGAGAGAAGGAAAAAAAAGAATACATAAGAAAAAAAGAAGACAGAGAAAAAAAACCCAAAGAAATACATAATGGAAAAAGAAGAGAGAAAAAACAAAGAAATACATTACAATAAAAAGAAGACAGCGAGAGGAAAAACAAAGAAATACATAAGGAAAAAAAGAAGATAGAAGAGAAACAAAGAAATACATGAAGAAATAAAAAGAAGATATGGAGAATAAAAACAAAGAAATACATAAGGAATAAAGAAGACAGAAGAAAAACAAAGAAATACATAAGGAAAAAGGAAGACAGAGAGAAGAAAAACAAAGGAATACATAAGGAAAAAAGAAGATCGAAGAAAAACAAAGAAATACATAAAGAAAAAAAAGGAAGATATGGAGAATAAAAACAAAGAAATCCATAAGGAAAAAAGAAGATGGAAGAAAAACAAAGAAATACATAATGAAAGGAAGACGGAGAGAAGAAAAACAAAGGAATACATAAGGAGAAAAGAAGAGCGAAGAAAAAAAAAAGAAATACATAAGAAAGAAGGGTAGACAGAGAGAAGAAAAACAAAGAAATACAAAAGGAAAGGAAGACGGAGAGAAGAAAAACAAAGAAATACATAAGGGAAAAAGAAGAGAGAATGTTACAAGTCATGTCTATCTCAGTCTTAGTTGCTAAGCAATTATTCCAGCCAGTGTGACTGACTGCCCTAGATGTAGCACCTGGCTATGTCTTTTGTTCCTAGTACATGCATGAAGCACAGGCCAGAGCTTTTAGAATAGATAATGTTATTTATCTTCCTTTTATTCAGCACAGGTTTAGTGCAAGATTGGGATGTAGGTTCCTTTCATGGGTTGTTGCTAGGAGATAATAAGGTGTGGGAAAACCTAAGTTCTTTGGCAGGGTGTAACATTAGGGGTGGCTAGTTTGGTCACTTGAAGCTTTGATTTTGGGGAGACAAGACCTGTTTGAGTTGATGTCTATCAGCTAGCGCAGTAGCAGTTTGCCTGCTATGTGTTTGATAGGTGCAGCTAGGCGGATAGCAGCATGTTTGAGCTGCTGGTTTGAAACTGGGCGTGGCAGTTTTGTGTGTGTTTCCAAAATGTCACCAGCATTTGTCTGTACTGGACAAGGAGCTGTGTTCGTGCTTCCAAGCTTCATGTCACCAGTTGAACTGTAAGTTTAATTTATCTTTCTATACAGTAATTTTAAAGACAATTTAGGCAAAATATTTTATTATCACAGAAGAAAAGTGAAATGTATAAGTGAAATGTTGCAAGTGCTAAAATAATTGTCTTGAAGCAGTAAAGTTAAGAGATATTATTTCATTGAAGTTTAGATATTATTGCACAATTTTATCTCAAATGTTGATTACAAACAAGACTTTATGATATTCAAGTAAGCTAAGAATAATTGTTGCCAGTTTAACTTGAAGTTGATAGTTATGAATAAGACTTAAAGTGTGTCTTTGCGTAAATAATTATCATCCCTTGTACAGGATTAAAGTATATCCTTGTGTGATTTCATGTTCGTAGATGGTGTTAACTTAGACTCAGAGTCAGATTCTAGACTCGAGATTAGACGCAAGGGTAGAGTCAGAGTAAACTCCTCTTCAATTCGGTCTGGGGTCGAGTGTCTTCAGTTAGCAGATAGATGTCTGCATGCAGTGTTTTGGGTGAACTTCAGAGGTTCCCCATGTTGATGTCAACTTGGTTCTCCAAAATTTCAGGTTCCATGTAACATTAAAGTCAAGTTGTCGACGGAACATTTATGAAACCAGGTTTTCGTGTATAATTCAGAAATTCCAGAATTTAAGTACAAGGTCTGATGGACTGAAGGAACTTTGGAATATTTATGCTCTGGAATTATAAACTGTAATCCTCATTATCTTTTTCTGACATGTCATTGTTCATACACTTGTTTTAAACCAACACTAAGTGTATTAGTACCACATTAATAATTTGAATGCAATATAAGGTTATAAGATACATGATTCTTTCGTAGCAAATTTCACGTAAACTTTAAAACCCAAAAGTATCTTGTATTTTCATATATTTGAAACTAAAACTCTAAAGTCAAAACGTTGCTCATTATCATTTTGTGAAGAATAATATATTCTGTGAATACATTGTAAAACAGCCTGTTCAAGCATATGAATGAATTTTGAAGACTGAAATTAAACTTAATTCCCTTAAAGCATGTCTCACATTGTACTTTGTTTGAGTCTGATATTCAATCAGTTACTCTGGACTAACAAGCAAATGACTAGCTTTCAACGGCTGTGACATTTTGGGGGCTTGTCCGGGAGTAGAAACTGCTTGAATACTTTGCTCTCGCACATGGTATATATGTGAACTGTTGTTCATTGTTTAACCTTCTCTTTAGTAGTTTGTCGTTTTACAGGGGGTGTTGGAACGCAATTCACTCCATGTTGGTACAGACAAGACAAGACTGGTGACAGGTTTGTATTTTGTAAGTCGCTTGCTTGTTTGCGCGAAATTTAAATTGCTGCGGTGCAATTTTGTTGACACCTAGGTCTTGTTCTTGTACAAATTTAAGATGGACAAACAGTGGTTAGAGTTAGGTAAGGAACTTGGTTTAAGTGGTCAAGACTTGTTCGATTTCATTAAGGAAAGGGAAGATGCGGCTAGGGATGATAGGGCTGCGGCTAGGGAAGATAGGGTTGCAGCAAGAGAGGATAGACAACAGCAACTAGATATCTTAGACAAACAAATAGCACTAGAAAAAGCTAGGAAGGAAAACCAAAGTGTTAGGTCTGATTTACCCAGTGATGAGTCTCACCATAGTTCAACCAAATTCCCCAAGTTGCCTCATTTCGTTGATGGCAAAGATAATATGGACGCCTATTTAGAGCGATTCGAAAGGTATGCTTCAAGTCAAAAGTGGCCAACCGCTACTTGGGCCATTAACCTAGGTGCTTTACTACAAGGTAGGGCGTTAGATGTTTACAGTAGGTTGTCCCCTGAAGAGGCAGGAAATTATAGTGAGTTGAAACAAGCTCTGTTGAAGAGGTTTCAGATGTCTGCTGAGGACTTTCAGCATAAGTTTCGTACTGCGGAGCCAGAGCCTGGTGAGTCTGCTAGACAATATGCAGTCAGGTTAGAGCACTATTTTGATAGGTGGTTAGATTTAACCAATACTTCAAAGACCTATGATAGTCTCAAAGACTTAGTTGTTAGGCAACAGTTTTTGGACCAATGTGGTTCAGGGATGTCAGTTTTCTTGAAAGAACGCACCCCTAAGTCTGTGAAAGAGGTTACTGAAATGGCAGAAGTGTATGTTGCTGCTCATGGAGGCCATTTTAAAGTCCCACGTAAGAATCCTAAACCAAGTATGTCTGGTAGTAGGCCAGTTGTAGATTCTCATGGCGAGAAGTCCGGTTCTCAGAAGCCAGTGAGTACCCCTCCTAGTTCGGATAGGACAGATAGGAGGCCATTAGGGCCTTGTTTCAATTGTGGAAGGTTAGGACATACAGCAAAGCGTTGTTGGAATAAGTCTAAATCCCATGCTGGTGTAGGTCTAGTAGATGTAGGATCAAGACAATCAGGTCGTCAAAATAGACGTAAAATTAAACAGAATAAGAAACAAAACAAAGAGGATAGTAATTGTCCCACATGTTCCAGTCTTTCGTCATCCACTCAGACTGAACAGACTGAGAGTGGAATGTTCTTAATAACAGCATCAATGGAGTCTAGCAAATTAAAGAATTGCGCTGCAAACGTTGAGCGTAGAAAGTGCCCGCAAATGTGCGCATCATGTAAAGAAAAATTGCGCTCGCTTATGCCCGTGCATGATGGTAGTGTAGGGTCTCAGAAAGTTAGTGTACTCCATGACACAGGTTGTTCAGGTGTTGTTATTCGTAAGGCCTTAGTAAAGTCTCATGAAATGACTGGTGGGTTTAGACAGTGTGTTTTAATTGATGGTACTGTCCGTAGGTATCCCACAGCTATCGTACACATACACACTCCATTCTATAATGGAGATGTTGAAGCTCTTTGTATGGAGTCCCCAGTCTTTGACTTAATAGTGGGAAATGTCGAGAATGCACAACCTTCAAAGAGTAGTCGTGAAGTAGGGAATCCTAAATCCAATTTAGATGTTGTTACAGAAACTAATGTTTCAGAGAATAGTCATAATTTGGGGTGTCCCACAAGCAAGGTGGATATAGCTGTAGGTACTGATGTTGCTGTGGAAAGTACAGATGTTTCTGATGTGGGAATGGCAATGCAAACGCGTGCCCAGAGTAAGGAAGCTAAGAAACCACCAAGGGCTCTTAAAGTTCCTTTGCCCATTCCAGATGTGTCTCCTGATGATATCAGAAATGCTCAGCAGGAAGACAAAACACTTGAAAAGATTAGGTCATATGCCAAGTCTAATCCTGATAGTAGTGGAAGTGATTCCCACTTTTACATAGAGAATGGTTTGCTCTATCGAAAGTTTGAACCAAAGAGTGTGATGGCTGGTAATACAGTGACCCAGCTTGTAGTCCCACAACCGTATCGTAAACTTGTGATGAAACTAGCTCATGAAGGACTTATGGGAGGCCACCAAGGTAGTAAGAAAACTTGTGATAAAGTTTTGTCAAATTTCTATTGGCCGGGTGTTAGTTCTGACGTTAGTCGATTCTGTCAATCGTGTGATATCTGTCAAAGAACCATCCCTAGAGGTAGGGTACCCCGTGTTCCGTTAGGTAAGATGCCTGTCATTGATCTGCCGTTTAAGCGTGTGGCTGTTGATTTAGTGGGCCCCATTCATCCTATCACAGCGCGCAAGAATAGGTATATCCTTACAGTTGTAGATTGCGCAACGCGATATCCCGAGGCGGTGGCTCTTCCGAACATTGAAACCGTGACCGTGGCAGAAGCGCTAGTAGACATTTTTGCGCGAGTTGGTGTGCCAAGCGAGATCTTGTCTGATCAGGGCACTCAATTCACCTCCAGTCTAATGCGCGAGGTCAGTAGACTACTGTCTCTTAAGCAGCTCACAACTACACCGTACCACCCAGCCTGTAATGGGTTAGTAGAGCGCTTTAATGGGACTCTAAAGCAGATACTACGTAGGATATGCGCCGACCGTCCCTCTGATTGGGATCGTTACCTTGCGTCTGTCTTGTTTGCGTATCGCGAGGCTCCACAATCATCAATGGGTTTTTCCCCATTTGAGCTCATTTATGGCCGCAGCGTGAGAGGTCCACTCTCAATCTTGAAAGAACTTTGGTCAGGTCAGGCACCTAATGATGAAGTTAAGACAGAGTATCAGTACACGATAGATCTTAGAGAACGTCTAGAGACGACATTAGATGCAGCTCAGCATGAACTCAAAAAGTCCATGGCTAGGAGTACTAAGTACTACAATAGAAAAAGTAGAGATAGGCAGTTTAGGCCAGGTGAGAAGGTGCTCCTTCTCTTACCAACAGACCACAATAAGATGCTCCTTCAGTGGAAAGGACCGTTTACTGTGGTTCACAAATTGAGTAATCAGGACTATAGACTAGACATGAATGGAACAATGAAAACGTTCCATGCTAACATACTTAAGAAGTATATTGAGAGAGATGTAGATGTAAGTCAGGAGAAAGCTCAGCCAAATTCTGAAGTTAATGTAGAGATTGGTGCACAAGCCACCATTGTAGATGAGAGTGATCGTGTAGTAGAGTCTGAAGAAGAGACGTCCCACACTTTAGACCCTGATCAAATGTCTTACAAAGTAGGCATACAACTTCCGGTCTTTGAACCCACAGAGACAGTTAAGGATGTTATATTAAGTTCTGATATGAATGATGTGCAACTAGATCAGGCTAAGTCACTCTTGAATAGTTTTCAAGACGTTCTGACTGATGTCCCGGGTAGGACAAATCTAGGAGAGCATTCAATAAAGCTCACGTCATCTGACCCAATACGTCAGAGGCCGTATCCTGTTCCTCATGCTATGAAAAATGTAATCGAGGAAGAAACACAAAAGATGGTCAGAATGGGTGTAATAGAACTGTCAGATTCTCCATATTCATCCCCCATAGTCTTAGTTAGAAAGCCTGACGGAAGTAACAGGTTTTGTATTGATTTTCGTTTGCTTAACCGCATTACAGTCTTTGATGCAGAACCATTACCTAATCCAGATGAAATTTTTGCAAATTTGTCAGGTTCAAAGTTCTTCTCTAAGCTGGATCTGTCAAAAGGCTATTGGCAGATACCACTCTCCAATGATGCAAAGGAGAAGACTGCGTTTCGAAGTCCTAGTGGGCTTTATCAATTCCGGGTCATGCCCTTTGGGCTGGTAAATGCGCCCGCGACTTTCAGTAGGGTCATGAGAGCGCTTTTGCAAGGGATGCCATATGTCCATAATTACCTAGATGATGTACTTGTCCACACTAGTACGTGGGAAGAGCACCTGCAAGTTCTACATGAACTTTTTGCTAGACTAAGGTCAGCAGGGCTCACAGCTAGACCTAGCAAATGTCAAATAGGATGTAGACAAATAGAATTCCTAGGCCATGTAGTAGAAGAGGCCAAGCTAAAGCCTCAACAGGACAAGGTAGAGAAAATTCTCACCGCCCCTAGACCAGAAACCAAGAAGGAGATGCGATCCTTCATTGGGCTTGCGAGTTATTACCGCAAGTTTATACCAGCCTTCGCATCCATTGCAGCACCACTCACAAATCTGACAAAAATTCGTAAGCCAAACAAGCTTACGTGGGGTGAACAAGAAGAGGAAGCTTTCCAGAAACTGAAAACTTGCCTCAGTTCAGCCCCTATCCTTTCTCTACCCAATCTAGGAAAACCGTTCATATTGCGTACTGACGCATCATCAACTGGAGTAGGTGCAGTTTTACTGCAAGAGTGTAGTGATGACAAGTTTCCCATAGCCTATGCAAGTAGGAAGCTTTTGCCCCGTGAACAGGCCTATTCTACAGTAGAGAGAGAATGTCTAGCACTAGTTTGGGGCATCAGCAAATTTCAAGTTTTCCTAGAAGGTTCAGAGTTCACGATCGAGACCGATCACCGCCCGCTCGTCTACCTCAACCAAGCTAAATGTACAAATAGTCGAGTGATGAGGTGGGCATTGTCTCTTCAACCGTTTAGGTATAAGATTGAGGCAATCCGCGGCTCAGAAAATGTAGGAGCCGATTTTCTCAGCAGAATAGCAAGATAGACTAATTCTGGAGTAGAGATAGGTTTTTTTTTTTAATTTGCCTTAATTTCCTTTGAGATAGGATTTTAGTTTTATGATAGTGTAGATTTGCAAGAATATATGCTTTAAAAAGAGTGCATGATATTTTGATGTAAATTGGATAAGTGTCGAGAATAGTGAAATTTGATATCACTCAATGTTTAGGTAAGATAGAAATGATTGTAAATTTGGTATTGAGAAAATATAAAATATTTTCTGGAATTGCGGGGTCGTGTTACAAGTCATGTCTATCTCAGTCTTAGTTGCTAAGCAATTATTCCAGCCAGTGTGACTGACTGCCCTAGATGTAGCACCTGGCTATGTCTTTTGTTCCTAGTACATGCATGAAGCACAGGCCAGAGCTTTTAGAATAGATAATGTTATTTATCTTCCTTTTATTCAGCACAGGTTTAGTGCAAGATTGGGATGTAGGTTCCTTTCATGGGTTGTTGCTAGGAGATAATAAGGTGTGGGAAAACCTAAGTTCTTTGGCAGGGTGTAACATTAGGGGTGGCTAGTTTGGTCACTTGAAGCTTTGATTTTGGGGAGACAAGACCTGTTTGAGTTGATGTCTATCAGCTAGCGCAGTAGCAGTTTGCCTGCTATGTGTTTGATAGGTGCAGCTAGGCGGATAGCAGCATGTTTGAGCTGCTGGTTTGAAACTGGGCGTGGCAGTTTTGTGTGTGTTTCCAAAATGTCACCAGCATTTGTCTGTACTGGACAAGGAGCTGTGTTCGTGCTTCCAAGCTTCATGTCACCAGTTGAACTGTAAGTTTAATTTATCTTTCTATACAGTAATTTTAAAGACAATTTAGGCAAAATATTTTATTATCACAGAAGAAAAGTGAAATGTATAAGTGAAATGTTGCAAGTGCTAAAATAATTGTCTTGAAGCAGTAAAGTTAAGAGATATTATTTCATTGAAGTTTAGATATTATTGCACAATTTTATCTCAAATGTTGATTACAAACAAGACTTTATGATATTCAAGTAAGCTAAGAATAATTGTTGCCAGTTTAACTTGAAGTTGATAGTTATGAATAAGACTTAAAGTGTGTCTTTGCGTAAATAATTATCATCCCTTGTACAGGATTAAAGTATATCCTTGTGTGATTTCATGTTCGTAGATGGTGTTAACTTAGACTCAGAGTCAGATTCTAGACTCGAGATTAGACGCAAGGGTAGAGTCAGAGTAAACTCCTCTTCAATTCGGTCTGGGGTCGAGTGTCTTCAGTTAGCAGATAGATGTCTGCATGCAGTGTTTTGGGTGAACTTCAGAGGTTCCCCATGTTGATGTCAACTTGGTTCTCCAAAATTTCAGGTTCCATGTAACATTAAAGTCAAGTTGTCGACGGAACATTTATGAAACCAGGTTTTCGTGTATAATTCAGAAATTCCAGAATTTAAGTACAAGGTCTGATGGACTGAAGGAACTTTGGAATATTTATGCTCTGGAATTATAAACTGTAATCCTCATTATCTTTTTCTGACATGTCATTGTTCATACACTTGTTTTAAACCAACACTAAGTGTATTAGTACCACATTAATAATTTGAATGCAATATAAGGTTATAAGATACATGATTCTTTCGTAGCAAATTTCACGTAAACTTTAAAACCCAAAAGTATCTTGTATTTTCATATATTTGAAACTAAAACTCTAAAGTCAAAACGTTGCTCATTATCATTTTGTGAAGAATAATATATTCTGTGAATACATTGTAAAACAGCCTGTTCAAGCATATGAATGAATTTTGAAGACTGAAATTAAACTTAATTCCCTTAAAGCATGTCTCACATTGTACTTTGTTTGAGTCTGATATTCAATCAGTTACTCTGGACTAACAAGCAAATGACTAGCTTTCAACGGCTGTGACAGAGAAGAAAAACAAAGAAATACATAAGGGAAAAAGAAGAGAGAAGAAAAACAAAGAAATACATAAGGGAAAAAGAAGAGAGAAGAAAAACAAAGAAATACAAAAGGAAAGGAAGACGGAGAGAAGAAAAACAAAGAAATACATAAGGGAAAAAGAAGAGAGAAGAAAAACAAAGATATACATAAGGAAAAAAAGAAGACAGAGAGAAGAAAAACAAAGAAATACATAAGGAAAAAAAGAAGATAGAAGAGAAACAAAAAAATACATTAAGAAATCAAAAGAAGACAGAGAGAAGAAAAACAAAAAAAAAGACAGATAGATGAAAAACAAAGGAATACATAAGAAAAGGAAGACAAGAGAGAAGAAAAACAAAGAAATACTATAGTATAGCTGCCACGCCAGCCGTGTTGGGCATCATACACTTGTGGATATTTGACAAACAACGACTGTCATTGCATCTATCAGGCGTTCTTTTCAGCTTCTTGCAAAAGATGAATTATGATTTTGATTGATTTATAGCAAAACGCCACGGGGAAAAAAAATTCGGCGCGGATAGACTGATCAAGTATAAATTTTTCTTTAAAAGTATCGTATTTTGTAGCCGTCCCTTTGCTTTTAAAGCCGTCCCTGTGAATTTAAAGATTGAGAACGCATCTTGGAATCGTTTATGCCTTCTCCATTCACATAGGGTTTGCGTGCAAATTCTCTTGCACAGTGGAGCGCGGAGAGTGATCTCCTGGTAATCGATTAACTATTTTGACGTCAATTTATTACGGGTTTGCGTTATAACGGTTTTGCGTGATTTTACTACACTGACAATCATGACAATAGTTTCAAACTAGTACAAGCCGTAAGAGGGGGGGGGGGGTATGTCTCATTGAGGCCTGTACGGCATCCGAGTCCATGAAAACGAGTAAAAAGGGTTGTTTTTCACCATCAGACGGGTAACCCGGAGATATCGTTTAGCCCGGGTATCAAAAATAGGAAAATTCTGAAAAAAGGGTATCAAATTCCCTAACAGTGATGAGAAATGATCCTCGTTCAGGAGCAGCGTATCTAAATACACGATAAAATGAATCTAAAGATGATCTTTTCTCTTTTTTTCAATGAAAACATCCTTCTGTAATGTGTTCCAAAGTAAATACTCTTCCTTTTTGGCCAAAGAGAGGCCAAGAAGAACCAATCCTCGAATACGGTGTACAATGCTACGCAAGATCTCAAAAATCCCTGTTAAGGATCTAAAAATCAAAAAAATTTCACGGGTTTCCCTGAATAGGGTATCATAAGACTTAAATCCTCGTTTAGATGGACGCTGATGCCGTACAGGCCTCAATGAGACATTGTGTAGGTACAAAGAGGTATAGGATCTAATGTCACATCGATGATAAACATAACAACATGCAGACGATCTATGAACTCGAACAACGATACAATAATATTCTCAATAGCGATAGTATACTTTTCGCACTGTCTCTCTAGCAACCTTTGTAAATTCTGTTGATAAAAGCGCTGCTAACAAGTACTTGCTAAAAAGCTCTGTGCGTCACCGGCACTGATTTAAAAACATCGAGGTATAAAATGTCCCTCGTTTACCCCAAAATAGCATCGGGGTCTTTTAAATGAAGTAGAATCTTCCCTGATAAAATGTAGAGCTTTCACTTGTCAAGACACACCAAAAAAAAATTGTAACCGTTCCTTGGTCTCTCAGAGACTGAGAAGCTCATTCGAAACCATTATGAAAATTGTTGTTTATGAAGCTATAGTCTACCCGAGACAATAAGATTACGTTAGCCACGGGATCATGCTTTAGAGTTTAGACAAAATTTTCAATTCATCTATATCAATGGGCAATGTCATGACTACAGCCGACAGCAACCTTATATCGCAATGTCGTCCTGCTACTTATTCAAAGATCCAATGATTAGTACCCCCCCTCCCCCCCCCCCCTGCACCCCCTTCGTAATAAAACTTTGATAGACAGGCTCCTGTCGCCTATCTCATATCACCTTCTCCCCGTCTCCCCACCCCCGCCCACTCCCCCCCCCCCCTTTCTCTCTCTCCCCCCCCCCCCCCCCCCCCCTATTTTCGTACTCGGGTTAAAAGGAATCTAGATATGTAAGAAAGACACTTCACCTGCTGCCCCAGCTATTCAAATTATGAATATTTTATCATATCTTATTCTATTCCTTTCACTTCTATTCTTTTCTGTTTTACCATGCAATGCAATCACTTGGGGTCGGCTTGAAGCAGGGACTGTCAGCTTCTCACATTTGAGGAAAGATAATTGCCGCGGAATTATGAATAAAAAGTTACGAGCCTGCCAAACCATCATATCTCTCAATTTTAATCGTCATTCGAAACTGAATACCCACCATGCTCACAAGGGAATGTAACGCAAGTGGACTGCGATAGAGCAGAAATCCACAGTTTTCTACACAAATCTTGAAGTCAAATTCTCCCACCCATGTCTTGGTCACCGGCTGGGGTGCCAAGAAACATAGCATCTTCTGTAAGGACTGTGATTCATAGTGAATCATATATACTGACTGTAGTGTAGCGTATAGCCACAGAGGAAAAGGGGGAGGGGGATTCCATCTTCAATTAATTCTAGAGATTTTGTCAGCAAAATTTTTTTCAGCATGAAAACCATCTGCCGATAAAAGTAGGCCAAATGTTACACAATTAGTTTTGCCCCTTCCCCCTAGCGCTATTAATCAAAACTTACTTCAATTTCCGACGGTAAGTGTCACTGACATGTTTGCCAAAGTCAGTTAATCATAAATGATTTCAAAGCGCATGTTCGCTGACGACGAAAATTCCTCTCTCAGTATAAGTACAGATAGGTGTTTATCAAAAGATTAGAAGAACAGATTGGTTGAAAACATGTGATTGATCATACTTTTCAATTTAATTCAATTTCGGTTTTATTATAAAAAAGTACATGACAAAAGTCCAAAGACTAAAATTGTCATATTTACAGTAAAACACAATAAATATGAAAGAAACTCTATGAACATGCAAAATATCAATAACAATTTTTTTTAATGGACTTAACACTGATCATAATAAAAATGATGAAGAAGTATATATCAACCAAATTTTACAAAAGTATTGGTACAGTAAAAAGTAGATTGTGTTTTCAAAGGGACATGTGCATAATAAATCAGGTCCAAAGGTATTATAAGAACAAAGTGAATTTTGGTGATTTAGAAAACACGAATTGATCTCAGGAATGCATATAATTTAATTGCAAAGTATTATTGCACGAAACAGGTTAGTTTTATTTTAGAAACTGCTGAAATTGGCAGAAGTAGATTTATGCACTGTCCCCTTTTGAAAGATATTGAATTCAAACATTTAAATGATTATGATTTAAAATACATTTTTCCAAAAATATGACTACTTCGAGGAGTGGCCTATCCATCGTGTTTTTTACAATGTGCATGCATGCACAGTAGGGTAGCAAACTGAGGGGGCACGTACCCCCTAATCGAATGACGAAAAGGGAAATACACTGAAAAAAGAGAGAAAAGGACAGCTTTAAATGAAGCATAGGATGCATTCCCATTTCGTACCTAGGGTGGGTGCCTCAATCAAGAAAACATGATTTGAAAACAAATTCCACACTGTGATCGATATGATCAAACTCGATCTCCAAGCTTGACTTCGTAATCAGGATCAATACGAGTCAATGATGAAATCGATTAAATCAATATAGAATGCATGCCTGTATTATAAAACACGCATGATGTCAACAAGGCCCATTCTATAGACTGACATAGACCTATATCAGCTTATATCTGAAAGCACTGGCAGATTTAGGGGGCAGGGGATACAACCGGACCGTGCCCCCCTCCCCTTTTTATAAAACCAATGTTGCATATAATTATTAAGTACACATTTCAAAACATGTGCCCCCTTCTTTATTCTTTTTTTTTTAATCTTTCTTTTGTTTTGTTTGTCAGAATATTTTCGGAATAGTATACACCCTCTTTTACAAAATCCTGGATCCGCCCCTGTCTGATATTGAAAGGACACCGGTTTTATAGATGGTTTTCAAGCTAGAATATCAGGCCTGCATCCAGTGATCTTGTTATTCCTTGGAGGCAGCAACTGATCAAAATGCTAACCCCCCCCCCCCCTCCCTCCAAACGGATTGCCTTATGCATGGGGAAAATACTCTCCCCCAAAAGACATTGGAATTCAAAGGAATTGAACGTCATGTGTGTGTGTGTGTGTGTGTGTGTGTGTGTGTGGGTGTGGGTGTGTGTGTGTGTGTGTGCATATATATATATATATATATATATATATATATATATATATATATATGGGTGTGTGTGTGTGTGTGTGCGTGTGTGTGTGTGTGTGTGTGTGTGTGTGTGTATATATATATATATATATATATATATATATATATATATATATATACTTTGTTGTTGTTGTTGTTGTTGTTTGTTTGTTTTCTTCTTCATTACTAACTGACTAGAGTATTGAAAGCATAGATGACCTGGTTCGATTAAAGAGGGTATTTTCGCAGTTGCTAGGTAAATCGATAAAGCTATTTCAATATTCTACAGATTGCATAATGCGGTAAATGAATTTCAACAACGATCGAATCAGGTCAGACTAAACCCTGAATATAACGTAACCTAGTTTAAGCATAAATGCATGTGATGTGTGTTATGTTAATCAAACGTGTGAAAACGAATATGAAACTACTTGTATCTACAATTAATACATCCGACTGTGCTGAAAGATTCCACTTAACTTTTTTTAGATTAGCACAGCCTACAGTACACGCCGTTCCTTATCCCTCTCTCCAAATGAATAACAATTATAGCACTGATACATAATTATACAAGCTGCAATTATAGTGAACTTGCTGTTGCTGTGTGAGGTATTTCACTGTAGGAAAGAGAAGTTGGGTAAAAATTGCATTATATTATGTCCGTCCAACTTTGAAGCAATTATATAGGATTATAGACCTACAAGATCAACTCGGGTGATCTTTTCTCTATTTCTAGAGTAAAAAGTAATCGTGATGGGCAAACTATTACCTAAGGTAGGCATAAAATTGCCAAAAAGTTTAAGAGCGGAAATATAAATACCCTCACGTTGGGCAATTTTCACGCAACATTTTTTCTTTCTTTCTTTCTTTTTCTTTTTCTTTTACAGAGTATTGTAATAGCATTTCACATCCCGCCGGTCAAGTTAGATATAATAACATAATGCATGGAATGTTGGTATAACGTTATCAAAATGAAAGTAAAACTACTGTACACTTATACTTACATGCAATTTTGCTTCTTCACAATCAATGGTTCCACCTCAGAGAGACTACAGTACACGCCGTTCCGTGGATTTCAACATGATTAACCCGTGTCGCAGATATCCAACCCCTCTCTTGAAATGAATGAAAAATTAAAGCTACTGACTGTTGTTGTGAGGTGAAGGGTATTGTAACACTATTTCCCCACCCCAAGTCAGGTACAGGTTCACGTGGTTCGGCATCTGTTCTATTTTGGACCATGTTTCGACAAACTGACAATAGACAGATGAACAACCAAGTGCACATCCATACATCTAAAACAAATTATGGTAGTCTACAAAAACAGACGCGTGGGCTTTTAGTCGGCTTGACAGTTTATGAACCTAGAAAAGTTCTTTCCGTTGAAGTTTTTTTGTTGATTTGTGATCCCATGTGGTCTCCGAACAGCTTCAGCTTTGTTGCCCGAAAATTAACTTTGGGCAATTTGCATACTCTGCATAAATCTAAATGATCCCTTCAGAGCAATATTTAGTAGCGAAAGACAACTTTATGCAGAATGTTTCAAGCGATCTACGTACTATTCTATATGCGCGGTGATACGTGACTGCAATTGTTTTGTTGATCTTATACATGCAACCTGTGAGACATCGAAAGGAGGTTACATAGTAATGTCCGATAATATGTATGATACCTCTATTTAGGGGTTTTGTGGGGCGTAGATTAGATAGTTAGATATTACGTAAATTCCATGCTAAAACCAACTTAATCATACCTGAACAATTGAAAGTGTATTTATTATTTGCAGTAAGAACATGGACCTATAATTTCCTGGTTATGAAAGTATGCCTACTCCTAATAACTTTGTATAGAATAATGTAAGTAAAAGGGTTTGGGAGTGTGCAAATATGACGTTTAATTCAACTGGAATCAACCCTTTCATATAAGAAATTGGCTCGAAGTTGTCTTTCGCTACTAATATTGCTTCGAAGGAGATAATTTAGATTTATGAAAATTATGCAAATTGCACAAAGATAGTTTTTAGGCAGCAAAGCTGAAATTGTTCGGAGACCATATGGGATCACAAATCAACAAGAAAACTTCAACGGAAAGAACTTTTATAGGTTTACAGGCTAAATAGGACTGTAAAATGGACTATTCCTGTTGGTTCAATAATTGGGATTTGTGGAGCACTGGCGGGTTTTAAAAAAAGGGGGGTACAAATTACATAATCCCAAAATATGCCCACCCCTTTAAACGTAGAGACTTTTTTCTTTTCAAAATTCAATGTTTAAAGTTTATTGATTTTCCACATACATGTTTGTTTTTACAATTCTTTTTTAAACAGTACATATGAAAATTAAGAGCAGGAACATAACTATATATAAATTGATACATATTATAAAATATCACAATTCAGTGGACTTGGTTATGATTTACACTGATAAAGCAATAAATGATATAATGTAAACAATGAAATTGTAAACGAAGACATAAGTGGAGGATTCTATTAAAGAAAGCATGGCTTGTATATTTCATAGAACCCTGTTTGAAAAAAATTGAAATAGTTACGGCCAATAATTTAAAAGAAAAGAGTAACGCGCTAACTTGAGCACTAATAAGTTTTTTAAAAAAGAAAAGAGAGAAAGAAATAAGAAGAAAAGAAAAGAAAAAAAGGAGGGGGTGTGAACAGTACTGGGGGAGAGAAAGAGAGAGAGAGAGAAAGACAAAAACAAAAATGTCGTCAGTCAGAGAATTCGAGTAAAAAGGCCTCCCAAATGTTGATGACCCCCTCCCTTTTTTTCTCTCTTGTCAGATTTTTTTCCTGATTCCCCCCCCCCCCTTCCTTTTATTAGAATTCTGGTTCGCCCCTGGGAAATAAACTGCCTAATGTAATGTTACAGAAGTGTTCCAGATTAATACCCATACCCCTTCGTGTATGTAGATGATACGGTGTTGAAAAAAAAAGACATTGAATTTATCTTTTCAAAGACGGCCCTCGAAACACAAAAATGTGGCTATGTTTGCTTTTTCATCCCAAAACGATTAAAAACACTAACTACTTGTGGCGACTTTGATCTGTCAACTGTCAATCTAATGACAGACCCTATAGAGGCAGATAAGGTTTATATTTAGTAACCACTTACTATTTTGTGCCAATTCTTTGAACAGTGGAAAGGGGGGGGGATATATGTCCCAGATATTTGACATGCAAAAAGGGCTATCAGAATTGAGGGGTCTCATACATGTTTTAAATATGGCCACTTCATTTTTTGGGGGGGGGGTGGAGAAACACGCGCCCCCTACCCCTGCCCCCGAGCAGAGTGCCTGCTAGCAGCACATGAACTACCTGTCACCCCTTCAGAACTCTCAGCTATTAGCAAACTGCGTTGGGGTAGAGGGCATGGCATGTTTATTAAACAAACTTCTGTTGGCGACGGGTCTCTCCAGAATCTGGGTTTGTTGTGATGCCGCGAGCCGAGACATTAAGGAGAAATCTTGACAAATACATGTTGACGTATTTCAAGAGGAAATTTTGTGAATTCAAGCCAAAGAAAATTTCGAGTTGGACTGCAAGCGGTGGAGGAATCTTAACCATGTCAACGGTCAGGTTAAACGCCAAGATTTGACCAAATTGTTAACACATGCTAGGTAAACACTAACACAACCATCATCAGTATAATCAGTAATCTGTATTTTAAAAAAAAATCCTTACATTCTCTTTTCAATTGAAAGTGGGTGCGAGGACAGTATATATTAACAAATTCAAAATTCAAAATAAAATTATCATGACGAAGATGATGATGATGAAGATTATCTTGATGATGACGTTTGTGATAATAATGAGGATATGACGATGATGAAGATTATGATAATGATGATGGCGTTTGTGATGATAACGATGATGATAATAATTCGCAATTATAGAAATTTTGTATAATGCTCTTCCCATTATGTGAATTATGTGAACCCTCAATGTGAACAAAAATATTTCAGAAGATAAAGTTTTAAAAAAAAGTACAAAGTTGTTGCTTCGTTTAATAACCATGATAACGTTGGTGTTATTCACAGCTGAGGGCTTTCGGTTGATAACACTCTTTGATAACTTTGAGTATGCACTTTGTTCACCTCATGTTTATATAATACAAGCATGACAAGAGGTTATCTTACGATACACGTGTAATTATAATTTGTCTCGTTATATTGATATGTTTTATCGATACTTACATCGGGGATGCAGCCCTGTATTGGTTTTTAAACATGTTTTGCTGCACCCCCAGACATGTTTGGGTTTTAACTTGTCTAAATAAATACAAATACGAATGTACAGGTACAGGGTATGAATTACAAGCAATTAGCGAGGGTAGAAAATACATAAAGTGTTGGATACTTCTATCTAGATCAGCGTAACGTTTTTATATTTTCAATAAAATAACCAAAAACTCTAGAGAGAGGGGGGGGATGAGGAAGGGAGAAAAAAGAGGGGAAAGAAAGAAAGAAAGAAAGAAAGAAAGAGCTATAGAGAGCACAATTATCAGAAGATTATGTAGACACTTTAAAAAATTATAATTGTGAAACATTATGAAAGTCAGGAGTGAGTTTGAAAATTAGATCAATAGCATTACTTTTGCCAAATCAGTAATTGCGGCTTAATTTCTAGCAACTCTTTATTAATTTTTTTCATAGAACGTCTCAACTGTTAAAAAGTGAAAATTCTGTGAATATATAATAAAAGTATACGGTCAGAGTCAGACTCATCATGAATGAATGCTCAATATCTAATTGGAATCATATGAATACGAAGTGGTTGATTAACATTTATGTAGCACTTACTTTATAGCTGAATCATCCTCATTGGATCCTTTAGATTCCTCTGATAATATGAGCACCATCTCCTATCCCCCGCAATGCGTGTACCATGACTAGATGCGTACGTACGACTCCGAACATGTTCGTGAAGAACACTGAGCTCTTTTCGCAGTGATCGCATGCAAGTGGTGTGCGAGCGAAGTCGAAATAGAAATGCTCCGTAATGTTAGAGGGCGCATGTGAAAAATATGAATATGACACTATTAACTACATCCTGGGTTCTTAATTATTCTGTCAGGCGAGCCAGAAATATTCCTGAAATTGCTATACATACAAAAAGGTATGACGTCTCTTGCCCGAATACATTGTGTATTATCTTACTGGTTTTTCGATTCAGAGAGTGAGAGAAGCTTGCGAGCCAAAACAAAACAAAAATTGACACTTGAGAATCGTGAAAATGTAATTTCGTCATCAACACGATAAAAACTACTTTCGAAAAATAAACTCAAGGGCAATTTCAAAGGCCTATTGTACTGCCCATAGAAATCAGGTTCGAATTACGTAATATGCCATTGTAATGTTCGCACATTTCTAAAGGTGATAGACAGGGCTATTGAAATTGCCTTCAGTTGATTTTTAATAATAAAATAGTTTTTATCGGGTTCATCAAAATATGCTAATTTAGATAAGATATAAAAATGACAAAGAGACCATTTCAATGCCCGAATATGAAGTGGCGGATGCCCGAATGCCGGATAATTTTGATATTCTCGGGGAGAGGGCAGCAGCCCCCACTCCAACCTCATACGTTGATGCATATATATCTATACCCGAATGGCTCATCAAATGACGGTGGAACGATTTTAAAAAACCCCCTCCCTGCCCGTTTTATATCATAAATAATTATTATCCTTGTTTTTGTTTTTTTTCATTTGATTTTTTTTTAACTATATAGAGGTGGTAGGACAGTGAACTGATAAATATGATAGTGCTATTTGAAGGCAAGCGAAGAGAGTGAGTAAAATTTTTGATACTTTTATTCATACGAATAGTAAGGATGATGTATAATATGTCAACATATTACATAAAACATGAATTTTTCTTCCTTTTTTTTTTTTTTTTTCTTTTTTCTTACTAGATATTTTGGCAGGCCACATGAAATCGTGTCGCGGGCCGCAAGTGGCCCACGGGCTGCACTTTAAGAACAGGGGAACTACGTGAATCATTTAGGGCACACACGAGTAATTCATCCGCTCGCGATGCATCTTGGACCGGCTTATAAAGTAAGATGATGTTATGATAGCTTATCAAAATATTCATACATGTATAAAATTGAATGCTTATCGGCTGTAAATCTATTCAAGAGAAATGGTCTTTGAAAGTCACATTCTTTCATATTTCAACCTTTATATGGAACCTTGGACTCGTTGGTGTATTTTTGAGGAATTATTTTATTTGAAGTGCATTTCCGCTGTTCCCAGCAGTTATAAGTTGTTGCTGTTGTTGTTGTTAATGATTATTTCCGAATGGAACCGACAGTTAACGTCACCATCTAAAAGACGTGATTGAGATTCGAACCTGGGTCCGATCAGAGTCAGTTTGTAGGCGATGCAGAGAGCTGACCGTAGACGTTACCGCTAGACCAACAGTACTGATCCCCTGTGGAATCAGGAGTTGGGATTCGTGATAAGTCTTGTTCTAGTCTTCACAGTGTTTGTTGTATAGCCAAATAAGTGCCCAAATAAAGTACCTCATTTTGTAGTACCATCAGTGTTTTTGCTATTCTGTCAGTTATTTAACATGTGTTTCTATGTGGGCCCGAAATACTCGTATGTGCCCTATAATTTGTTGCTTAAAGGAGAATGAAACCCCAAACTTGTATGCACTTTAACAGAAGCAGAACAAAATCATCTATTAGAAGCATATCACTGAGAGTTTGAGGAAAAACGGTTTTATGTATAGCGCATCTGCGCATGCGCACGTCAGACTTTGAGTTGGACTTCAGTAAAACTACACGCAACTTATAATACTCCGGTATAAGTCTCCTTTATTCTCCGTGTCCGAGTTTATTTAGTTATGATAGATGTTGGGCTACCTTCAGAAGAAAATCATATCTAACAAACGGATAGCGAATAAAAAAGTTATCATGGTTATGAAGATTTTAAAAACCTAAAATCGCTCAATGAAATTGGCAACATACTCATTATGCTAATGAGATGCTATGACGTTTTTGTGCTCTCTCTTTATAGGTAATAAATAAGAAAATTATCAGATTTCAGCTTTTAAACAAAGAAAATTGAATTATCAACATTGTGCTTGAAATATATAGTGAGGAATAAATTTATAAACACCACCTATAATACAGAAATCAAATTTTCTAAGATATATTCAAGGAAAGTTGATTTTTACAACATTGTTTCTATAAGGCAATAGGAAAGTATAGCACATTTACATCACAGCATCTCATTAGCATAATGAGGACATTGCCAATTTCATATCTCCATTCATTTAGCGATTTTAGGATTTCAAATATTCTTTTTTTTATTAGTTGTCCGTTTTTCCTCAACCTTTCACTAATATGCTTCTTTGATTTTTCTGCTTATATCAAATTGCATTTATTTGGGCGGGTAGGGGGGGGGGGGGTTCATTCTCCTTTATAAATGTCAAATGAACATTAGGATGTGTTTTTCAAGATGACAGAGTTGACCGGGTGTAATTGTCCGGCCACGACACAGAGTTCAATGCAATTAGTTGTGAAAAATTCAATTTATTTTTTTTTTTTAATTTAATGACATTTATTTCCAACTTTTCAATAGAAATGTACAAAGTAATAAATGAACAAAAATAATGTACATGTTTTTTAATCAAAATTATGGCAAAATATATATTCTTGTGGTATATACATAGTTCTAAAAGCAAAAGCTTTTGAATAAATCAAATTATAAATCAATCTGAACGGGTTGGTGTGCCATATGGCATGGTATTGATTAGGATGAGAGAGAGAGAGAGGGGGAGGGGAGGGAGGTATACATGGTAAAGGGGATATCTGTTTTAAAGTCTAAAGGCACTAGGATTTTTGCATGGCGGGGATATAGCTCAGTGGTAGAGCGCTCGCTTCGCATGCGAGAGGCCTCGGGTTCAAATCCCGATATCTCCAAATGGATTAGATATTTTTACTTCTTTCAAGACAGTATTTCATAAGGTTTAGCTCATAATTATATTCTGATCTTTTCAGTCATCTGTATACCATAATGTATCAAATATTGCCTTCAGTTGACACGTTTATATTGGGGATGGCATGTATTTTACTTTTGAATATAAAATCATAATCAGATAATCTATAATTACATGTTTCCATAATGTAATTTATTCGAGAGAAAATTAATATTATTTTCCAATCATTGATCAGTGATGATACCCATATACATATTTTTTTTAACATAAAACATAAAATGTAAAAACAAATTTATCATCTAAGATTTACATCTGCTACGTACATCGTATTACCTCTTAACCTACCAGAAAAATAAAAGAAAAACCGGCAATAGCAAACGGAAGCCCTATCAAATTTTGTACTTCTAAAAGCACGTGTTTTTTTTCTTTCTCTCTCTCTCTCTCTCTCTCTCTCTCTCTCTCTTATTTCATTCTGTATATATATATATATATATATATATATATATGTATATCCTGCTAATTATGTTTATTTCCCCCTCTTACCCACCAACTCACTCACTCACTCATTCTCTCACTCATTCTCTCTCCTGCTCTTTGTCTCCAACGTATCCCTATAGTTGCTCTCCTTCTCTCTCTTTTTCTCTCTCTCGCACAACACACTCTCACTTTTCAATTGCACTTTTTAAAAGACATTCCATGCAGTGCGCAAGTGAGTTCCCATAACCTAAAAAGAACATCTGTTTTGGAGCCAGAAGGGCGTTAACGCTGTACAAAATGATACGAGTTAACGTCCTTCTTGCTCCAAACAGCCGATATTATGCAATATCTGAATCCCCGTTACCCCTTCACTACATGAATGAATGAAATTCATGCATGTCATTAGTATAACAGTCATTTATTCATATACACAGAAAAGGGGTATATCAGAAAAGCTATACACGTGCCAAGGCCATGCAATCTGCCAAGATGCCGCACCCTCGAAGCGCCTACTGGTCATGACTGTATAGTTAGCGAACATACGGGAACCGGGTGGTTCATAATTTATGTTAAGCCTATGGGAATACGATGAATTCACACTCTAAATTCTCAAATGTTAAAGTGGCATTAAACTGGCAGAACTTGAACAGCGCCATCTTACAGTGATTGCTAAATTGATATTATATTTTGAAAATTAATTGCATTTTATTTTGAATTATGACAAACATATTGTTTGGATAATAGGCAAATTTTATATTTTAAACTACTATTTTTGACTTGGCATTGTGGAAAATCGTGTGCAGGTACATTCTAAGCTTTTACAAACAAGAATGGGGCATGATGGGAAAATGAGAGGCACAGACACTGATCAAATCGTTTTGAAAGATGGCGCTATTTAGGAGCTTCAGTTTACTGTCACTTTAAAGGTACATTTGAAAGGTTAGAGGAGTTACAAAATTTTCAAAATGGTAGATTTACACTTTTAACATTCAAGGTCCAACAGTATAAAAAATTGGATCCAGCATGATAAAAGTGTTAAATTGCCATTATGAAAAGCTTTTAAATGTACATTTAACTGTAAAATGAAAGTGTTCAGAAAGATAATTATATTTTCAAAATAACTGCAATCCATATAACAAGGGTAGTAATCTAGAATCAACTCAGTTTGCTTTGTCACATGATTATGTATGGGCTATAGAGCCGTTGAATTAAAAAAAAATGTGCACGGGCATTTTCTGTGTTAATCCTTGTATTTCTGGTGCAATATGCCAAATCGGTCTGGGCCCTGTTCCATAAAAAAACTTGTCATCAGTGACAAGTTGCAATAACTTTTATAAGCTACTGAAATCCTTGCATCTGATTGGATGAGAGCAAATTTGTCGGTAAAAATCACCGACAAGACACTTGATGAATCCCCCCCCCCCCCGATCGTAGGTTTCGTCGATGAGACTGGAGTGTAATTGTCCATGATTTTTTAACATGATGATGAAAATATCGTTTGAAAAAAAAAGCTCCTCTTCTCATTTAAGATGTATATAAATTTATAAAATTGATAGTAGCCAAATGAAATAGCAAAACACTAATCAGTTTCAGTCGGCTTGATACATTTAGAGAAGATATTCTAGTGAGTTACTCTTAATAACGGTTTCAGCTATGCATTCCTACGCAAAACCGAAAAACTGGTGACTGAAAAAAAAGTTTAACCAAATGGGGAGAATAACTGACAGGAGTACCAATGTCAATGAAAATAGGCAGGCAGACTGCAAGGGTGCCATGGGGGGAAAAACTGTGAGAGCCTTATGAAATGAGTAAAATATAGACAGACAGGCAAGATAGAAGGAGAAGGAGAGAGAGAAAGAAAGGAAGACAGAGACGAAGAGAGAGAGAGAGCTAGGGAGAAGGACAGGGAGAGTTGGAGAGGGATAGGGAGAAGGAAAGAGAGAGATTGAGAGAGCTAGGGAGAAGGGCAGAGAGAGTTGGAAAGAGCTAGGGAGAAGGACAGAGAGAGTTGGAGAGGGATAGGGAGAAGGACAGAGAGAGATTGGAAAGAGCTAGGGAGAAGGACAGAGAGAGTTGGAGAGGGATAGGGAGAAGGACAGAGAGAGATTGGAAAGAGCTAGGGAGAAGAACAGAGAGAGTTGGAGAGGGATAGGGAGAAGGACAGAGAGAGATTGAGAGAGCTAGGGAGAGCTAGGGAGAAGGACAGAGAGAGATGGAGAGAGCTAGGGAGAAGGACAGAGAGAGTTGGAGAGGGATAGGGAGAAGGACAGAGAGAGATTGAGAGAATTAGGGAGAGCTAGGGAGAAGGACAGAGAGAGATAGAGAGAACTAGGAAGAAGAACAAAGAGAGTTGGAGAGAAAAAGGAGAAGGACAGAGAGAGATGGAGAGAGGGAGAAAGTCAGAGCCAAAGGGGGTATGAGAATGACAGAAAGAAAATGGGAGACACACAGAGATAAATCGATGACGAGAGGGCCATTAAAATATATCATATTTTTATAGCTTTTTTTTTTGGGGGGGGGGGGTTACATTAAAAAATAAAATGGGGGGGATGAATGATATTTCTGAATTCAGTTAAGTCAAGAAATTGTTTTAATGTATTTAAAACAATGTCATTAATTTTATAATTTTCAATCAGATTGAATAAATCGAGAGAACTCCACTTCCATTAGATAAAAAGTTTCAAGTCATATACAGTTTGCATTTAGAATAATATTCAAGTTTTGGAACAGGTTGATACATTAAAAAGAAGGCACGTTGAAGGTTATTTTCAGAACGCTTTATTAGAAAATATATTTTCACACAAAAGCGAGTATATAGATGAATATGGTGTGCATGTGTGTACATACAAACTCCCTCTATCGTTCAAAACTAAACCAGAAATATCAATTAAAAGTAATATTCTCCTTGCACATAAAAATTATAAAATATAGACATGACCTTGAAATGGCTTTGGTCGATAATATGCAATCAGGAGATGGAAAAGATCGCGTTCGATAACTTATGTTTGCCACAAGTGTAATATCTATTCCAAATAATTTGGCTGTTATGTTGCTGGCGAACAAAAAATTAAATAACGTAAGATTTGTACCAGTACTCAGGTACTAATATCTAATATATGTGACACGAAAATATATTTATTTGTTCTGCAAATTGTTTAAAATATTGCACAAGTTTGTAAAGTATAAACAAAAAATTGAATATTCATTAAAATATAAAATACAAAAAGATCCTTTTCTTTGAATGAAAAACATATCACCTACTGATATAACGCATAATAATCTTTCAAATTAACGAACAAACTACACAAATATAAAATGACTTTAATCGTTGAAAATAATTAACTCAGGTGTTCTCTATTTGCTCCCATGTCAAGTGAGTAATCACATTTAAAAGTTCTTGATAACAATTATTTTGACAGATTCAAATTATTAACAGCCTTTTGACGTTACCAATGGCTTTCAGGCGACAGTTACAGATCAAGGGTTCTCATACCGGGGATAAAAAGGGTTCTCTGAATTTTAGGAAGCATTACAGGATACGTATTTAAAATATCTCTGACAAAAAAAAAAACCAAAAAGGGGGGGGGGGGTGTCTCTCATTTTGGGGAAACAATTGTCTCGTACCTTTCTCGCAAGCAAGTACACAAAAACAGGGGAAATGTGATAAAATTTGCCGGGGGGAGGGCAAACGTAAACAACTTCGTGTGCATTTTTGTGTGTTTACCGTTGTGTTTTTGCCTTCGACCGGCAAAAACCAGAATACTATGTTTACTACAGTAAATTCACTGATCGATTTTCACTATGTTCCGTCTGGCGGACCTTTAGACTTGGGTTTGGGCTACAGGATTTCGACATGGAAAGTATTCTCATGTGTCGTGTTCACAGCTGTGGTTGATATCTAGTTTGCAGGCACAAACCCTGGTCAGTCGTAAAAGAGTGTCTGCACCGTAAGACTATCATAGGCCATGGACTATAGCTGCTCCTGACACGACCAGAAGGTAGCTGAACAAGGCTTCTCTCAAGACACAATGATTTTCTGATAAACTGTCAAATCAGGGTCTGTGCTTGCAGACTAGTTGATATCCTTGCTCACTGTTCAAGGTTCGAGACCTTGTTGATCACTTTCATCACATGGTCGGATATTTCAGCTGTCTCTTTATCTTGACCTTAGCCACCTACACAGATCACTGCTTTCTCTGTATACCATAGGGTTGATCGGCAGTTCCTGATGTTTCTTCCTTTTTAAAGAACCGCCAGCCAAGTCTGGGTCATTGGGGCTTGTGCACTTTCAGAAATTTTAGGGACTACTACTCTTTATCTTTCTCTGTTCCTTCAGGTTAATATGATGGGCACTTTCTGATGTTTCTTCACTGGGAGTGACCGGCAGCTGGGCCTGGGTCTTGAGAAGATTTTGATCCTTCGGCATCATCTAGACCTATTTATCCCTCTGTCCCTTCATGTAGATCTGCAGTTCCAAACGTTTCTTTACTGGGAAGTATCACCAACCGAGTCTGGGTCATTAGAAGCTTGTGCTCCTTCGGCATCTTCAGGGACCACTACCTCCTCTGTCCCTTCAGGTTGCATAGGTAGATCGGCAGCTCCTGACGTTTCATCATCGGGAGAAACCTCTTGATCATCATTTATTGGAGGTCCATCAACCTGGGTGCTATCCTCTGTAGCAGGTTCTGCGTTCTTGGAGAAGTCAATGTTTGTATCTGGCACAGGTGTATCCTGAGAAGGTACCTGAGAAGGCTGAGAAATTTCAGGATCAACTTCGTTCACTTCATTATCATGATTATCATTTCTCTCAGTCTTTACCTCTTCCTCCTGTACATTTTTATTCTCATTATCGTTCGTAAGATTTGGATTACTCTCATGCTCATCACTGTCGTTTTGTTCTTCTCCTGGGGAACTTTCCTGACCTTCATTTCCCATTTCCCTATTCTGTTTCTCGTCATCATTTTCGTCCTGGTGCGTACTTGTAGTTCCATCTCCGCCATCTCTGGTCGCTTGTGGTTCTCCAACCTCCTTTTGCGCATCTTCCGATTGTTCATTCTTGATTGTCTCCTGTTCGCCAGCCTCGTTGTTCACGTGCTCATGTGCGGCATCGCCTTTTGGAGTTTCTTGTGACTCATTTAGATTTTCATGTTTCTGTTCAGCTTGATCAACGCTTTCCTCTTTCGATTCGGTAATGAATGTAAGTCCTTTAGGTTCTACAGTCTGGAGTTTGTCTCCATATTGCTTACTCTGAGGGTCTGAAGGGTTTTCTTCATGGGGCACTGGCAGGAGTTTGGTATTGTCGGGCTTGGGTGTGGCTTCTGTTACATGAGAAGCTTTGAACGTAGCTGGTGTGGGATGAGGAACTACCCGTGGGCTGAAAGTATCTAAGAATGCTCCATGGCGATCTGCAGTAAGAAAAAAAAAGAGGAAAAAAAATTATGAACAGCATATTATCTAATATTATATTATCATTATCTAATATCTAATATTATCTAATTGTACAATTTGGGTTTATATTTCCATCTCCTTTGTTTGTAAAAATGGCTTATCCGTTTAGTTTGTAAGAAGTGCACGATACATTCCATACGAAATTATTAATGGCGTGATGACGGTATGATACTGTGATCCGGGCTAGTATGTGAAACCGGGCAAGCGTAACATACAGAGCCTATATATGAGCATTTCTACTTTGAAATAATGGAATGGGCAAGTGTTGTTTTTTTTTTTTTTTTTTTGGGGGGGGGTGTTTTTGTTGTTGTTGTTGTTTTGTTTTGTTTTGTTTTTCCTTAAGTGGGTCGGCCTTTGATTTTACAGTAACGTAACAATACAGTATTATCCCAAAACTCAATTTGATAGAAAAGGATGCTGAGTCAATACATACCTATCAGGTTTTTCCGTTTGGAATTTTGTTTATCGTTCTTGTTATCGGGTGCTGCAACCCGCCACGCATACCACTTGGTGTTTGGGCCTGGTTTGAGCGGTAGCAACATCCTAGGATGAGGGAGCGATGAGGATGCAGACTGCCAATGGAGTCGGTTGCCGGCAATCAACCCTGGCTGCTCATCAACGACTGAAGGCTCACTCCAACTCCGTGGCTTCTTACACAGATTCTGGAAATGATGCAAATGATTCAGGTAAAAATTATTATTTTATTATTATTTGGTATAAAACAATTTCGCTCAATAAACACGTTTCCAAGTGCATGTTTCATTTTCGCATTATTTCATTATCGCAACATTACCGACTGACTAACGAATTCAGTCGATATTGAACATGGTGAACTGTGACGCTTTGTACAATGACAAAAGGTACAATCAATAATATTCTTCACCTTGGCATATAGCTTTGTACTTGCGGTTTTCTTCGCAGCAGTTGACAATGGTTGCAATTAATTATACAATGCTTATGATCGATAAAGACTGCATGAACTAGCCACGTTAGACATTTGAGGTGTTCTCCTCAGTTAACGCTCGAGTTGAATATATACAGGATATAGGGAATCTTCTTTTTCTCTACCCCTCTATTTTCCCCTTCTCTCCTCTCTCTCTCTCTCTCTCTCTCTCTCTTTCTCTTTCTCTTTCTAGCCTTCCCTCTCTAGTCATTCCATCTCTGCCTCTTTATTTGGTCCTCACACCCTTTTCTTCCTTTTTTTTCTCTCTCTCTTTGTCGCCCGCTCTCTCTCTCTCTCTCTCTCTCTCTCTCTTTCTCTGTCTCTTCCGTTACTTATTCATTCATTATTAATTATTTTGATCTTTGGTAAATACTTTCCAGTTCAAATAAATGTTGCTTCTATTCCTCAAATTGTCATTTCACTAAGCATTTTTAAAATAATTTTCGTTAATATTGTTTTGTACCTTTGACACGAATATTGCATTCCTTTATAAGAAAAGAAAAACGTTTGTATTTTCTCCATTGATTTGTATCATTTAAACATAATCCTGTATAAGAAAAAAAAACATAATGATGAAACAATTGATCTTTTTCCTACATTCAACATTTTATAATTCTTGAAGAATTCCATCAAAACAACGCAAGATGAAGAGTCTCTTTTACCTGATAGCTGGTAGTTCCATCAATGTTCCTTACAGCATTCCTCAAGAATGTGACCTGGGAGTAGAACTCATTGCAGTCAGTCACGTCATCAGGTTCAATCTCTCCCTTCTCAGCAAACTCACGAAAGTGCAAAATGTCGAACGGTTTCCATTCGTCCACGGGTCGTTTATACAGAGGTTTAGGGTTCTTTGGCACATACAGCGGTGGTATTTTCGGTGTCTCAAGCTCCTGTGCAGGATAACAAAAATTATGGAGTGTTACAGAAAGAACAATCATGACCATGATTTTCCTGCCAAAGTTGGTAACTGACTGCAATTTAATTTAATTACTTGTTAACGAAAACGCTAATGCCTTTACATCTCATGAAATGGTGTGTTCAATTTGAGTTATTATTGATCTACTTTCTGGTCAAAGAATGCAATAAGTATATATCTTGCACAAATTTTTAACCGATTTCATTTTTTCTTCAGACTCAAACATCTTGAAATGGGGATCATTTTGGAGGCATAATTTTATATTAAAAGCATATGCCTTACCGGCTACATAAACTGTAATGTTTGAGCAAGAAGGAACGTCACTATGCTATTTCAAATGAGGTGTTTGAATGGATTTGCCGACAAGTTCGTCAAGCAGCTTCTAACAAGGCCAAAGGGAGAGGGGATGCTCATCAGAGGTTTCAAATTAATTTGCCAACGAAGGGTAAATGTTGGCATCACTGATATTCTTTAATTTGCCAGTAGCGATTCCAGAAATTTACCAAACAAAAAAATAAAATGAAATAAAGGGAAAAAATTTGCAAACAAGGCTCGAAAATTACAAAATTGAAGACAGAAATTGCGAATCGGGGATAACAACAACCCCAACCCCAACGTTTCTAGTGTCGTCTCTTTTTGCAAGTCGTTTTACTTACATTTTGGAGAACCGTCTTGATCTTGACGGTCTCATAATCATTCCACATCTTTTTGGCACTCCTGGCACTGCGTCCAGTCGCAATCTTCGGTAGTACTACCGTGTCTCGGTCTTCAAACACACTGGCTGATGTTATACTTCCTGTGGTGCGACTCCTCCGATGGTGAGATGATGTGTTCGGGAGCTCATGGCGCATCCCTCGGAAACCCAGCTCGCCTTTGCTCTGGTATGATCTAGGCTGGGACGCCTGTATGGAAAACGCAATCACTGTGTCATCATGCTCATGGTAACAGAAATCCAGAGATACCTGTGGTATCTTCAGTATAAAGACCAGGCTTGTCATTGCTTTGTATCAAATTAATAGCATATATAAAAATAACAGGTATGATTTTCACATGTAAATTTGATAAGAATATTCCAGGTGTTTAGTTGAGATGTTCAGGTTGATCTATTTCTATTTCTGGAAGGGGCACCTGCCCCTTCCAGTCAAAGAGAGAGGGGTGGAGAAGAGAGAGAAAGATTTTTTTTTAAAAAGGGGGGAGCGTGAGAAGGAGACTTACACCTGCCACACCATCCCCAATCGGTCGCTGTGCTTCCTAATTTTCCATCTACCTAGCAACATCCTTATCACGATTATCATCCTCCCCCTGTCCCATTTGACGCTACTGCTGCTTTCAAGGGCCTGCTCCTGGTGATCTGTTCTACCACTATTATCCCTAACATCACATTCTTAAAAAGCTCTACCAATCTCTATAACTTACCACCCAGTGGAAGTTATTGTCATCTACTGGTCCTCGAGACGTCAACGGCACACTCTTCATCCTGCTACAACTAGGCTGGTCTTCCTTCTCATGCAACCCAAATTATTACAAAGGATCTAAATGACAATAAAAATAAACATCAGAAGCTGACTTGGGATTCTTCATGAATAAGCATTAACCAGCTGCAATGGATTTGCTTATAAACATTGCTACCAGCAAGGGGTCTATAAAATACAAGCCATGCTTTTTAATAGACTCCTCCACCTATTTTTATTTTACTATGTCTAGGTGATTTGAATAGGTTAAATATTATGTATGTTACCATTGTAAAGAGTATGTGGTGTAAACTTATTTTCATTGATTTTCATTTCATTAAAAATAAAAATAACTTTGAACTTTGCGTTGTTTTGTTTGTTTTTGTTGTTTTTTGCAATTGATGGTATTCATTTTCGATATACATTTAGCAGTGAATAAACTCATAAATGTTTATATCGTGAAATTAAAAAAAATAAGACCAGTCGGGGTTACTATGTGATAATGGAGTAATTATTACCCATCCACAATGGGCAATGACGCTACTGTTGACTGGCTTTAATAAGCCTGATTCTTAGACAAGGTCAACACCAGGGAATAAAAAAATAATTGTCTGATATCAGTGGATAGCATGATGAAAATGAAACCAAAATACACTGCATTGGAATGGGCATACTCATGGGTATACTGTCATGTGCTCTAAGATAATTATACGTGTTTTGTCCTCATGTCGTATTGACGCATTATTTCGCTTCAAATGTCCTAACAACGGGATTCGGATGAACAGTATCTATATTGTTGTCATGAGTTAATCAAGTGAATTGAATTGGAGGTTTTATTATCATTTCATGGCAGCAGCCAGTGGTGGAATTGTGAAGGATTTACCTGAGTTATATAAAATAAAAACAACATGCAAACAATGAACATGTTATACTTCAAAATTATCATAAATGTATAAAATAAATGATATCTCAGTCATGAATAGAGAGAGAGGAAAAAAGAAATATATCGTAATAGTAATGTGGTTTTTGGTGGTTCAAAAACAAAAGAACAACATAGGTCTTTTCATTCGATGTCATTTTCAAACAACACTGGAACTTATATTGAAATATGAATACAAGACCGTATTGCTATGGTGAGTAACGATAAAATGATATCAGTGATCATAATTTTGTAAAGGAAGGGCAGAAATTCAGATCATTTTTTTGTTCTCACAAGCAAAAAAGTAAGTAGACAACAGATCGTTAAAAGAGGCACCTTGTGCTTTTGTAGTTAAGGTGTGCCACCTGGGTTCCAAATGGGGCACTGACCGGTTCTGCCCTTCCCCTCAACCACCACCCCCCCCCCCCCCCCACCTCATCCGCCAGTGGTAGTGATTTTCACCTACCCTGGGTATCAAAGTAATTGTTGATTGGACACGCTGTCAACGCCAGTAAATAAAGATTTATATCTTGCAATTAATCGTAAAGGTCATCCAATTTGGGGGTTGCCCATCTCCTAAAAAAAAAAATCCCTGACAATAAAAAAAAAAATGGGTTATCATATACGGAGGATTGAGCTTTGATAGGTTCCACATTTTTATTTATTTTGCTGCTTTTTACCTTTTTGATCGTTTGTATGTACATGTACTGATGTAACTATATACTTGTTCCTGATGTTTTCATTTCAATCAATTTGTGGAAAATAGATGAACTGATAGGACGGCACTTTTTTTGTTGGATGGGGGGGGGGCGTGTTTGCCACTTGGGCTTGAAAAGATGGTAAGGGAACGTTGTGCTGATTAACTTTAATCATAATGCGATTGAACCAAGATTAATCGCATGATATCAATATATGGAGTAATCAAAACTCTCCATTTTTTTTTTTTTTTTTTTTTGATGAATACCTGTATAACACCAATCATTCTAATTGCATTGGAAGATTGTACATTCGAAATGGTATAGTGTCATATCACAGTATACCTTAATAAAGTCATTGTGTTCGATGTACCTGGTGTAATGTATAGAGCAGTTATTGCTTTATGATTGCCCTATATCTAAACCCATTTTTTATCAATTGCATTGGAAGATTGAGCATTGGGAATTGGTATAATGACATGTAACAGTATAGAATGACTGTGCTCCATGTTGTGTACTGGATTTATGTGTAGGTATTCTATCGATTTCCTTGTGGCGTATTTATAATATTCGACTTCATATTTCATAGCAACATAATTTAAACAAAAAGTATCCATATTTTTGCCCTAAATTAAAAAAAAATAACAATCAAGACTTTTTGTTCGATGTTGATTTCAAATAACTCTCTTCATTGAATATTCTTCATTTAATATAAATGTTTGGAAATGACCATTAAACATTTAGTTATAAATCTTCTTCTTCTTCCACCACTACTACTACTACTACTACTACTACTACTACTACAACTACTACTTCTTCTTCTTCTTCTCCTCCTCCTCCTTCTTCTTCTTCTTCTTCTTCTTCTTCTTCTTCTTCTTCTTCTTCTTCTTCTTCTTCTTCTTCTTCTTCTTCTTCTTCCCTTCTCCGCCTCCTCTTCTAAATTACCTAATTTGTCATCAGTCGTCGGGATATAAGCTTTGAAAAAACTTAAATTCCTAAGTATAACATTTAATGGTATTTTTCTTTATCTCCTCATGAACTTTTGAATAAGAATAACATCAACCAATTTGTCTATACATTGTCTCTTTGATCCGCACATTGAAAATGCAATTGTAATTAAGTGACAATCTGAAGAAAAAAATCATAACAAGGGTGACAATTTTTTTGTAAATTGATGATAACGATCCTGCATCAGCCACGATGTTACATGTACATTCGGGAGAGCAATGGATATTGGCTTGTTCAATATCATTTAATTACGCCAAACTGTTTTGAAGGTAAGTCCAATTATTTGGTGATTGGTGGAGATCCATACATTACCAAGTATAGTAATGTGGCGTTCTGAACATAAAATTGACATTAAACGTGTCGTTTCACTTCATATTTCGTCTGAAAAAAAAAATCTCTAGTAGTAGGGTTATCAACTTAGATAATTATCAGATAAACTAAAATCTGAGATGTAGTCGGTAATGTATGGGACAAAGCAGATCGGACTTACCCATGAACGTTCAAGGCATTCAAGGCTAACACAGAGTTACATGATCAAAATGTGTGATAAAATTGGCTTTCATTACTCACCTGAAGTATGTATCGTGATTCCAAATACCTATTATGACGAGTTGTGCTTACGTATTAATACCCATAGTAGTACTATACAACGTGTACTTAAATATCCACTCTACACAGTTAATATTTCTTGTTTGGAAGGTAAACACGGAAAACAGTTCTCCACAGCCTGATCGTTCCAGCAAATATTATGAAAACAAAACTCTCTGGGGGAGATTATACGTGTCAGAATAGTCCCTGTGGTACTCTAGCTACGCCTTGCATTCTGTACGGATAAGGAGTTAGAAATCTCTATAGTAAATACTCGCATGGTTAGTGCTAAGTGGAAGCCCTATACAGAAAACAACAATAAAAAGGATCAGCTAATGAATAGGGTTAAGGGTCGGTCGTAATATGTTGCTAGACGAGCGAGCAAGCATATGTATTTTAGAGGGTTCAGGGGGGTTGTTCGGGGATAAGAGCGTCCATAGCAACCGGACCGTGCGTGCGTGCGGAAGAATCAGCGAACTACGACCAGCCGACGTGCGAACATTGAAGTTGAGCGTGTTCAATACTCATAGACGATGCTCCTCGCACCAAGGATTGTTCGCACAGCCCTATCGTCAATCGTCTGCTAGCATCGGTTGATTTATCAATAATTTGTCAACCTTCCCAACAGTATATGATTACGATACGTAAACCGTATTACTCTATTTTAGTGAGAGATATTCGTGTTAGCATGTTTACATTTTACGTATCTCACTACAGTATAACCGAAACGCCCCACCCAACCCCTACCAATCTATTATGGGCAAATCCGAGCTATTTTACAGACCACATCTAAGTTATTTTTTGATGAGTGTAAGAAGAAAATAGCCCTACCAAGGAGGTACTAGGCAATCCCTATACTAAAGCTGGAATCTGTATGAAATGTGCAGCAAAATGATACAATTTTATGTCAGTGTTCATAGCTCCATAAAATACTTGGTAACTTATGGCGCACCACAATGACCAAATACCTTGGACTTGCCCACTTCTGAATATGTTTCATATTTTGTTTCAGAACAATAAATTCATTCATTCATTCATTCATAATTATAGTTGACTAGATTCAAGGCAGAATTTTTTTTTTTTAAGTGGTGTTGAATCTTGAACTACATAGACTCTCTCTTAATACTTGCCCTTAACTATCCCCTTGGCTTGTCTGTGTATACAGAGAAGGGTAAGTTTTGACTAGTTTCATGGCAACTTTAGGTTATTCCAGGCTCAAATAAAGTTTCATAAGAGGGCGGGAGGGGGGGGGAACTTTTACTGTATTTTTCAAATGAGCTGGTAATTTTGCAACACAGTGGTCTCAAGCAATCTTGAAAACAAAGCTTTGTGAGAAAGTCTTTCTTCACCCATCCCTAATCGCCTTAGTCTCTCTGTCTCTGTCTCTCTCTCTCTCTCTCTCTCTCTCTCTCTCTCTCTTGGTCTGCCTGTCTCTCTCTCTCTCTCGGTCTGTCTCTCTTTGTCTATTCTCACTCTCTCTCTCTCTCTCTGTTCTTCTCACTCTCTATCTGTCCCTCCCTTTCCTCCCCCCCCCCCCCTCTCTCTCTCTCTCTCTTTCTCCGGCTCTTCCCTCTCTCTGTCCCCTCCTTTCATTCCTTTTCTGTCTATTTCCCCCACAAGCATAATCTACTCCCCTTCTCTTCATTTTGCCCTTTGACTACTGAATTCTCTCATTCCCATAGGCTTAATACAGGAGCCACCCGATTCTCGTTAGCAATGGGTTAACTCTTGGGGAGAATTCCGGCAAAGAGATCCAAAGATGATCACGAAAAGTGCACAAAATACCCCCAAACGAACAACAACAACAACAACAAAAGAAGAACCAATTGAATGATATGAAGAATATGTAGAATTATTTAGAAGAATGTATTTAAGTTTAATGTACTGGATCTAAAAGTCAATAGTTGGAGATACAATGAACTCCTGCACTCTTTTGGTCTGACCCTCTTGGCATGTAGCGCGTGAAAGGGTACAAATTCCATCATTTTTACACATTTGAAGTGACTCTTGTATACCCCTTTGGGGCATATTATTTTCAGGTTATTACATTATCTGTTCGTCAGCTTCTCACATAAATCCCAGATTAGCCGTCGCTTGATTTCAAAAGGGAGGGAAATACCTGACATGCCTACAATAACCCTTCAATGGCACATTTCAAAGCTTAAAGATAAAGTTGAGTTATGTTCATGCGATTGAATTGTCAGCGAAACTGTATCAACATGATCAAAGCAATTGGGAATATTCAGCATTCTGAGTAGCATTAAGGGTAAATAAGAACAGGAGGTTGTCTGTTTCAATTTCTTAATTTTCCCTTTTCCGGTCAGGTGCCTGCTCTCTCTTTTTTTTTTTTTTAAAGGGGGTACCCAATGCTGAAACAATGTTAGTTCATTTAAAAGATCATGATTTTATTAGAAGAAAATCATCTGCCTTAAATTTTTTTTAAAATTCGTGTTGCCAGAAAATCCCCGAAATATGGTAAGATTTCAGGATATTTTGGCCCCTCAGCTGTGTCCCAATTTCAGCTAGGTAACCACAATGACGTCAAAGTGGTTACCTTGTCGCGCAATTCTAGCAAAATGCGCGCAAGGTATAATGCATTTTGTACAGTCTAGCGCGCAACACATCTGCAATACGCGAACCTGGGTAACCACTTTGACGTCATTGTGGTTACCAAGCTGAAATTTGGACACAGCTGAGGGGCCAAAATATCCTGAAATCTTACCATATTTCGGGGATTTTCTGGCAACACGACTTTTAAAAAAACTTAAGGCAGATGATTTTCTGCTAATAAAATCATGATCTTTTAAATGATTTAACATTGTTTCAGCATTGGGTACCCCCTTTAAGGTATGCGTTATTTAGTTTCTTTTTTTTTTTTTCTTCTTTTTTTTTGTAATCTTACATAATTTCTTAGTACAGAAATTAACAATCAGTCATCGTTTATTTTCTATGTAAGGAATTTGTACACCAATGTCATTTATATTCTATTATGATCCGTCATACTGTTGATGTTATGTTTCATTTGCAAGGCAAAATTAATGATCAATAAAGCACGAATTACCCCCCCCCCCCCAAAAAAAAAAAAAAAAAAAAAGGAATGTTTGATCATGTCTACATAAGAATGTGGTGTATACTGTGACTGTGTGGTTTTGGAATCATCAAAAGAAAAAGAAATTGAACAAATCTCCCTGAAAAATCACATTCACTGCACACATGTGGCGTGAATGTTCGATGGGCCTAAACACTTCATATATTTCTCTTCTTATTTCGAATAATGAGGACATTTGAAGAGCAATCCTTTTCAGGGACAACTTTACTATGATCAGTGGCGTAATGAGCCAAAATGTTTAGGGGGCTGAGCCAATAAGAACTGAAATTGTAGGAATACCATGAAAATTAATTTTAATTTATAAACGCCTTTGGTATAAATATACTATTTTTCGAGGTCGCTTAGCGACCGAGCCGGAAAATTTACGTTTTGTAGTTTGAAACTTTGCATCTAACACCACTTTTATTTAGACACAGGTAAATAAAAATCTGAGCTTAATCCATCCTTTTCTCTCTTCTCTTATGGTGATAGGCAACAATAAATCGTCATTAAGAGAAACAAGGGGACGATTCCTCTCGGCCTATGTAATAAATGCTTATATATTTTCTTTAATCTAAAGATTAAGTGTATTAAACGAGGGAGTGGAGCGGCCGAGCGAGAGAATTTTTCCATTCATGAATAGTTAAACTTTGCATTCTAGAGCACTCCATAGTCTAAATAGTATGCTGTATAGCCTTAACTCATTATTTACTATATTTTTTCATGTTTTTCCAGATTTCCGAGGGACGTGTCACCCAGTCCATCCCCCTGAACTGCGCCCCTGCTTGCAATAGAGCTCACATATATTTCAAATATATTCCATCAGTTTTGAAAGAAATTTCATGATAGTGTATAAGCCTATTGTAAAGGGGGGCTGGTTTACGCAAAAGAGGAAAGTTCCCCTCCTATTATAAGAAAATTTTGATAAAACAAAATCGTGCATGCAAAACAGGTATGCAATGTATATGAAAGGGGATATACTAAGAAAATTCAGCCATTTATAGGTTCTAAAAGACGTAATGATATAATCATGAAAATGTTCTATCCAGGGGTAGATAAAAAGGATTTTTTCTTCTTTTTATCTTTTTATCTTTCTCTTTTTTCTCCTTTCTTTCTTTTCCCCTTCCTTTTATTTCTATTGTTCTTTCTCCCTTTTCCCCCTTTTCCTTCCTTTTCTTTTCTCTTTTTTTTTTTTTTGGTCGTGAAACTTTTTTAGGGGGGCTGCAGCCTCCAAAGCCCCCCCCCCCCACACACACACACACACACCAGTACGCCAGTGACTGTGATGTTCTTCCAAAAGGACATAAAATGAATGAGAAAGCTCGCAAATTATTTTTTTCCTATCCCAGAACTCAACTTTCTCTTTAAAGAGAAAATGTTGCAGGATTAGTAGAGCATCCTAGATGACACTGAATTTAACAAGCTTAAATTTGATTTGCTTTACATGGATTCACATGGATTCCTTACAACAATTTGCAGCTAGTATAGACATCATGAGGAATGACACGTATGTGCTTCCCGCTAAGTTAAAGGGATATTGTCATAATTTCCTTATGCATTAGGATTATAAAATCTATGATGTTTCCAAAATTAAGCACGCAAAATCTTCCCTTCATATTTGAAAAAAAGAGGGCTGGCCTACTTTTGATTAAATCGTGACTCTAACTTAGGATCCCATCTCAGATCATGTGCAATTGCAATCTCTTTAAAAAGATAACAAAACAACATCCCATCCAATCCTGTAAGATATATTATAATAATACTAAAAAATAATAATAAAATCTGCCTCTGGATGCTTACAGGATATTTCTACCGACATGACAGATGAGCATGGTTCAAATATAAGAGTTATGATCAAATACGACGGCATACGAATATCATTTCCCTATAAATCAGGTTATAATTAGCTTTACAGCTTCATGAAGTGATTGTATTCTATAAGATTTTGTATCAACTAAAGTTTTTAATGGATCCTTGCACGGACCCGTTGGAGCCACCTGGAAGATGAAAAGCGGTCCTGCGCGAAAGCTAAAGACAGTCTCAAGAAAGAAAGAGATAACGAAATATATACCAGAATGACATACAATTTTGTTTGGAAAAAAAAAATGTTCGTTTCTTTTTGACAGCCCAATGAAAGACGAAATAAGTTCTAGAACCCAGGGGCGTATAATATTGTTTCTGATGTCACCAAAGGGACAACGTCTTCTGCCGGAATATCAACTTTCAGTTTCTAAAAAAAAAAAAAAGGAAGAAAAAGATCTCTGAGTGCATTATGTATTACAGTTACTAAGATCATGAAGATGATGGCGATTGTATGACCACAATAGAAATGAACCAATTTGCGTCAAAAGTTGCATTCTAAAAGGTAGTTTCTCGATTTCTTTTTACATGGCTTCCAGTCATTTCACCCTGTTGTTATCATGTTTATTAGTGATAACTATCCTGAAAGCATCCATTTGTGTAAGAATTATATTCATTGCAGTATGTGGCTATAAGAAGTTTCGTCAATCATGAAACCATTTCCTCTATGCAAATATAGCACACAACTAAGAAGTAAGTTGGAGATTTTGTTTTTGTTTTTGTTTTCGTTTTTGTTTTCGTTTTTGTTTTTGTTTTTGTTTTTGTTTTTTGTTTGTTTGTTTTTTTCGTTTGCGGGACGGCAATAACCCCCCCCCCCCCCCCCACCCTCTTACAAAACAAGCTGGACTGATAATGCACCATTGTATTTCAAAACGTATTCAACAGGCGATAATCTTTGCAGGGGGTAAGTTGCAAATAATTATATAGCAATTCTTGGGCGAATCCTTTCCAGCATTCTAAGAAGTTCATAGACATGATAGAAGGTGAAATGGCTCAGTGGTGGAGCAGTAGTGGCCTCGTAACATGGAGTCGATGCGCTATTTTGATACCTTTTGGTAAGGTATCAATTTGCCAGTTACCAAGTCCCTCAGATGGAAATTAAAGCCATTTGGTGGCTGCCCTACCAGCGCATATACATTCCTTCAGAGAAAATCAGTCAGATCAAGGAGTTAACTCCTTGGTCAGATGAAGAAAAAAAAATCATCGAATTCAATAACAATTCTAAATGATAATGATATCCTCTTACCATAATCATACCTTTAAAGATAAAGTTAAGGTCTGGTCAAGCGATTGCATCAGTTTGTGAAAGAAATTGTCAAAGAGGCAGTTGGGAAAGGTGAGGTTGTAGAATCATCAAAAGGATTTTCAAAAATGACTCAACCTTTCTGAGAGTCACACACACAGAAATGGGTATGGGACTACAAACACAAGTCATGTGCCATGAAAGTTTGGTCCATACTTTTCACATATTTCCCATGTATTTCGAATACGGGGACATTTGAAGAGCAATCTTTTTCAGGGGACATTCCTTCTATAATAATTCTTGCAAACTGACATAAAAAAGTTACATACATCTCACAAACTATTTTTTCACCTTTATCAGAGCTCAATCTTCTCTTTAAGTTCCCTTTGTCAGTAATATATGTGCCAATCACGTCGATCACCGTTAGGAACAATAAATTGAATATCATGTTGGCAATTTAATGACAGGCAACCAGGGGAAAAGGAGAATCTCCGAGGCACTTCATACTATAAATAATTTCAATTGATGTTCGTTGAGGTGCGATTCCATTTTGGCATTGGATAGGCGAGATTGCTATCTCTGATTCCGATGAAGTGATTTCATAGAAAAAGGATAACAAGCATTTAAGAATCCAACAAGCAGAGAGGAAAACGTCGATTTATCTGCTCTCAGGAGGAAAAACCAACACCTAAGGGCGTCATATTATTTTGCCTCACTTCGATTGCTCTCGGCATTACTCGTAGTAAGTGTTTCAATTTCTTAAGATTACACTTATCGTTTCAATTTTCATGTTTATGAAATCCCTTCAGGTCTTCACGTTCAAATGCATTCCTGTTGGAGATAGAATTTTGCACCTCAAGGAAATCCGTCATGTTATAGGGCTTATGTTTTATTTTGGATGGTATTTGCAGCTTTAAATTAAATATAAATCTTAAACCGATTAATCGATAAGTATTTTATCGTATCATCTACTTTATGCGAGAATCCCTTTTTTTTCTTCTTCTTCTTCTTCTTCTTTCTTTTTTTTTTTTTTTTTAATGAACAAGATAGGTCATAAAATTTGGATGGAATACGCCAATCTGAAAGAACAGCGTAAAATTATATATATCTGTCAGTTGCAGTGAACGGTCTATGGTAAATATTTTCGATTGACTGCCTTCACCAGTTGACTACTGAATTATCTCATTCCCATAGGCTTAGCAAAGGGACAACCAGATTCCCGTAGGCAATGGGTTAAAACTCACAGTTTTGTGTTGTTTTTTCCCCGTCGAGATTACTAAAACAACATCTGGGTTTGATGAGATATACTGTTTTCTCCATTTTCCAGATATATGCTTGAGAAAATATCAATTAAGTTTTGTTTTACATGTGTGTAAAGAGAAGAGTTGTGACTACTATCAAAGTGACTAGTATGATTGTTTGATATAACTGACTAGTAATGTGAGTGGCTGCTATGTTATTGGTTTGATTTCAAATATATTTATTCATTTGATTGTTTTCTCTATGGTTAGCTTAATCATAAGGCTAATGGGATTTGTTGACAATTGTGATTTTTCATTTGTTGGTTTCATGATTATCACATAGAAAGTTAATGAGTTTATCAAATAATCTTATAGCACCTCATTCGACGTATGCTTGACATTTTTCATAATCATGACATATTGTAAAGTTCTGTTGTTATCATTATCAACACATTTATTACGTTATAAATGTAATCGGCAGATCAATACGTGTAATCACATCTCTTTTTGTTAATTTTCTGCACGGTAGGCTGTAGTATTCAATCCTTTCTTTTTTTGTATGTGTAATCAAAATTGAATGATTGATATGTAGCAGTAAGGAGAGTGCTATTTAATATAACTGAATTCAGCAAACTGTCTTTTAAAGAGATCCGATTGATTGGAATCAATTACAAACTCGACCTGAGATTAATATCTATTGCAACTCTGTACATAATACAAAAATTGAGATTGCAATTTTGCGATCGATTGGACGACTTACGATTGATTCACACATGTCGGATTAACCACAACTCTTTACAAGGAGATGACAAGAACTCTTTGATACTTGGTTATGCCTCCAGGTTTAAGCAGCCATTTATTTGGTTGAATTTCAGTTCAATGCTGCTGCTTCTTTGTTTAAAAGGAGCCCTCTATCTCCTTGCTCTGTAACATAGGTCACATAGTGTTCCACAGTGCAGCAGTAACAACGTCATCTTCTCCGTTATCGTGACTCATAAAATATTATTCGAGATGAGTTTTGATGATTAAAATTAAAAATTAATACACTTTTGCACACAACTTGATGAAAACATTCGTATTTTGTTTCATACCAGTTGAAGTAGCCGGCGATGCGCAGGAAAGTTTCACATTATATCCATATTTTGCGTTGATTTTGAGCTAATAAAATGTAAATTTAAATCTCGTTTTACGATCGTGCGAAGTGATCGCTGAGCCACGCACCACTCTCCAACACCCCCTCCCGTACATACGGACCAACCTTAATAGCAAGTTGCTTTGAAAGAAAGAGGAAAAAACAGAGAAGCAGATTGGTGAAAGTTTGAACGAAATCGGACAAGTAATAAGAAAGTTATGATTTTTTGAAAGTTGTAATCACTATGCATATGGGAATTTCAAATTGGCCGAATAGGTAATGTCACTGTGATGTAGCTGTGGACAACTCCCCCATTCGCTCTAACACACAAAATGACTAAAATGCCACTTTTTTCAAAATGCATTACTCAGTAGGATCTTTTCGTTCATGAGGACCTATAACAATATGCTATCTCCAATATATTTTGAGTACTGCCCCAAGGGTAAAGGCGCCTCGAAGAAAACCGCAAATTAATGATATTTTTGTATACGACAAATGGGAGAGTTGTCCACAAAAATGTCACAATTGACTCACCAAATTGCCAATTTGAGATTCGCATAGATGTAGTGATCTCATTTTTCAAACATCCATAACTTTCTTAGTCCTTGTCCGATTTCTTTCAAACTTTCACCATCTTGTTTTTCTTATTTTTCTGCTTTCATACAAATCATCTTATTACCAAGGTTGGATTGTAAACCGAAATATGAAAGATACTAGTCACCAAATTTTCCACAAAATTTTCTTTAGAACCAGTATCGGGTCCCTTTAATGGATGAAACCCAACAAGATATGTATCGCCTTTCATGCTCTGATTCGTACTGGATTTCTAAAGTCAAAGTAAGTTCAGTGTCATTACTTGAATTATTTGTCATCAAAAGAGTAAACCGTTGTGGTTTTTCAAATACCGTTGTATCTTTAAAGTCAAATAAGTTCAATGTTATTACTTTAATTGTTTGTCATAAAAAGAGTAACCATTGTGGTTTTTCAAAATTACTCTGTCTAAAATTGGAGAGCTCCATTGGGCCAAATAAAATCAATCCTTAGTTTCTCGTCCCCTCTTCCCTCCTTTTTTGGACCCGCCTCCTCAATTTTTTGTTATTTGATATCTTTGTTTTGAAATGGAATAAATAAGAATCTGAGGACATCTAGACAATGGGGAACCCCCCCCCCCCAACAAACAACAAACAAACAAACAAACAAACAAACAAACAAACAAACAAAAACAAAAAACAAAAAAACAAAAACAAAAACAAAAACAACAAAACAACAAAATATCATTAATATAATGCAATATCACCTTGTTATGATCCGTTAAAGTGCAAGTACAAATATAACTGAACAAATAAAATTCATGTGGAATTTGACCCAATAGCATTTTATTTACAGACAAAATATCTAATATTAAATGACATGGGACCCACTCCTCCTCACTTAAAAAAAAAATCCCGATGAGAAACTAGGAATCAATTCTATTTGGCCTCATTTGATAATGATATGTGAACACGAACAAAGAGATATTCTTTTGAATGCCATGAAGTGAAGCTTTTGGGAACAAATTAATAATTCATTAGTCGGGATTTGTTGCGCTCCACTTGATAGAGATCGGTATCTCGATCTGCCCAGCAGCGTATCCGAGCCAAGGGCAATCTATGTATTTCAGCAAAAGGTCACCTTTTTACGGATCTTAAAGCTCATGAGCTCATGTACAGTATTGGTAGCAAATATGAAATTGGAAAAAAAAACAGAATATATATATATATATATATATATATATATATATATATATATATATATAGCTAAATATAGTCTCATGATGTTTTCCTTGTATTAAAAGATGTTTGTAAGAGATTATGTGGTATTCCATCTATGATTTCAGGTGAATTTCAGTGTAAATATCTGTAAGAAACGCTAGATTACTGCCCTTTGCTAGGATCTTTCCACCCGGACGGCTCCCCGCACAGCAACTTGGGCATGTTGGGGCTTCGCATAGAGACAGCATGTGTGTCACTGTGCATGCTGTGTGTAGCTTCTCATTGGTTTTACACGTGTGTGTATAGTGTATAGTACATGCTGCCATTGTTGGGAGTTTACATACCTGGCTAAGCATATAAATTATTTTTTGCCTCTCATTTGTATGACATGCCACTTTAGGACGTGAAATCTTCACATCATCTTTGTATTGCTAGTATCTTGATATTTATCAACAAAAATCGAAGAAATCTGACGAACAGTTTTTGAGTGCGTTTATGCTTACTTTTGAAGGCAGAATGGGCGTTTTGAAACGCTCATTGTAAACGCTCATCGTAAACGCAGTTCCACTGGGTACTGTTTATGCTTCCCTTCTCCAGGCGAATTCGGGCTCTACAGCTGTTACATCACCGTTAGAGCAATCTGATGATTGTAAGATTTTATATGTGGAGGTGTCATGGTATAGTGGTTCATTCACTTGACTTTAAATCATAAGGTTAAAGATTCGAATCCCAGCCCGGCAATAACGTCATTTGGCAAGACATTAATCTACATTTGCCACTCCTCACTCAGGTGTTAATGGGTACCTGATATGCTTAGCATGATCCTTACTCCTCTGCCCGACTTGTCCATAACCGGGGTAGAGCGCCATGAGCGTCAAATTTCGATGGTATATATATATATATATATATATATATAAAGTTCATTCGTTGAAATTAACCTTTTTAAAGATATATCATCGTGGAACAATACAATTGTCCTGGAAGAGTACTTGAAAAATAATCCTATAGTCGAGGGGTAGCTAAACCGTGGGTAATTGTTTGGGATGGTAGTCCGAATATAGGTATGCGCACATTTTCACCAGGGTAGGGGGGGGGGCTGACGCCTCTTTCCGGAAGATTCGCCTCCTTGCATGCAACAACAACAGCAGCAAACAAACAAAACAATTTGTTGTGGCAAAATTTTGCTTTTAAAATGTTTTGTATACTATTTCGATGCTACACCTTGAGAATGAATAAAACTTGAATTAAATTTTGAAGACAACCCCCCCCCCCCCCCCAGCATACTGTGAATTAGCGAATATCAGATGCACCCTTTTTAAAAATTCATCAACCGAAGCGAAGAAGGGGGTGTGATTTTAAACAGATTATCCAATTTGCCTTTCCAAATGGAATTGAATTCAAGGTACATTAGGCATTTTATTGCCTATAAATGCTATTTTGTTTTGAAGGAGAAATTTATCTTACAGTTCCTTCTGTGAAGAAGAGAACAATTTCGTAACTGAGATAACAAACAAGTCAATTAAAGATTTTTTTCCGCGCTATGTTCAGCTAAGTATCGAAATGCAGATCCCCAGTACAAGTACTTTCTTCGCAAACACACTTTTCATGTTACATTACGATTTTTATTAGCATTATGATGTTTTAGTTCATTTCTTCTTATGTTTTGTTCTTAATCTACAATATTGCACGACACGTAAGGAAAAGTGATGTATGATTAGGCCTACTAGATGATATACTGCGCTTTACCTCTATGTGCACATGTTATATAGGAATAATCATTACATGAATGATTATCATTATGGAAAATCTTTCTTTTTCATTTGGTCATCTGTATTCCATGTATTTCAGGTTAGCGAACACACTGCTTTTTTATACAAGATATATAGCGCCAGCTACCATAATCAGTACGATCGCAATGCATGCTCGTGAGGCAGAACAAAGATGATAGGATATTAATTGATTAAAGAAATACATATACAATCGAGTAAACGTCCTCTGTATATTTTAAGAACGTGAATGAATTTTTTTATAGTCGTAGGCTTCTCGATTTTACCCCCTAGGCTGTACTTAGCTTGTCTTTGTGTACTTTTAAAGGGTCTATCTCAATGTATTTTCACTGCTTCAGTCTGCGAGTCGGTTAGAGTTGCGTTCAGCCGCGTCTAAGCCTTCACAAATTTTGTTTGCGCAGGGAAAATGCCCTATCATTAAAATAAATTCCACCGACAGATTATCAAAATTTTATTTAGCTTTTTTATTAGTATGAGCAAATGGGGGCCTGAATTACTCATGTGAGCTCTACAATATTTTGATTTGTATTTATTGTAATGTTGTTATTGTTTGTTTGATTTCTTTTGGGGGGGGGGGTATTAATTTCATGTGACGTAGCAAATACATTTTTATTTGTATAATATTTGGTGCAATAACATGAAATCCTGAATATACGCCAGCACATTTTGTAAGGACGGAACACTGGGAAAGAGGGTAAAGTCTTATCAATGAAATTATGCAATGTAGGTGCATTGAAAGCGCAGATAGTGGTGTCTACTATTCAAAGGCACCGTTCAAAATTAAAGAAAGAAAGAAAAACCGTTCTCTTAATCCAGAGAAGCTTCAACAAACTTGCTTGAATACAGCTGTGTAAAAACGCAGGACAAATTTTAATTACGAATACGGCATAAGAAGGGGAGGGAATGAAAATCGAATTTGATTTGAAATAGAACCCGACTTGCATTTCTCTTGGGGTTTTACGTGAACTGCTCTGTTTTAGAGAACAATCACGATATCTCAACATGGTCGTACTGGTGACTTATCACTGTACTGACGGTCCGTTGATTAATACCCCGGTTTCACCGCCAGACCGACAATATGTTGACCATTCGAGGGAAGGTAATTTTTTTTGTTCGGTCTATTGTTGGTCGTGGCCCCGTTTCATAAAACTTGTTGCCAATAACTGTTATAAGCTACTGAAATCCTTGAATCTGATTGGCTGAGAGCATATTTGTCATAGAATTGGGGCAGTTGTTATTGCTGACAAGTTTTGTGAAACAGGACCCTGGTGTTGTCGGTGTGAATGGTACTACGATAGTGTCATCCTGGGTGTGTCCTTGGTGTGTTTTTGGATTCAATAACCTCTTACTCCAGTGGTGGCTGCAAGATTCTCTGACACCGGGGGAGGGGGCGGCCTGGAATCGGATTTTTTTTTCCTTTTGTGTAGGCCCCTGTCTCCCTGGATGCATCACCATGATCACTGTATTGTATTCGATTGTCTGTTTGTTTTCTCAGTTTAGCTGTCCACACAGCGTGAGATGCTCATTAATTTCATTAACAGTCTCCCCCCCCCCCAAAAAAAAAAAAAAAAAAAAAAAAAAAAGTAAGATGCAAGTTGGCCTTCCGTGCGTTAAGTAATTGTATATTCTGACACTGAAATCCTATCTACCAATGTTGTCGACTTTCTGGAGTATCAATAACTATAGTACTTCGTATTTAAGTTCACATTAAGAGTCAAATTTTTTTGTACCATTACAGTAGTAAACAATAGCGTATCTAGCCGAGGTATACCCCCTCCAACTTTCATCGTTTAAAGGCCCAAAACGTTTACATTCAATACAACTTAAAATTGGTATACAGCAAGCGGGGCTGTGTAGGAATAACCCCCCCCCCCCCTTCCAACTGTTCGAGGATGAATGATACCTCTTATTGATCAATTCTGATTGGAAGGTATAGCTTATAATTGTCACATGCCTAAAATATAAAGAAATCAATTAATTGATTAATAAAGTAATTGATAATAGACAGCAGACCCCATTTTGAATTTACGATTCAGTAGGGTTGCGACCCGTTGGCGGGGCACTGACATCAGGGGGTTTACATTTCTTAGTATTTTGATAAAATTTAAATAAATTTTAAAAATAAATAAAATCAACAAGGTAACCAATTGGGGAGGTGTGAAAGAGGTCCCCATTGCCCCCTTTTCCTTTATCTCCTTTTTTTCCCGTAATTCTACCCCTCTAGAGGGTCCCCAAATAAATTAATATATATTGTCGTTCAGGCCATGAAGCGTGCCCTTTCTCGTGTTAGGGATTTCAAACTGAATGTCATTACTTTTAACTCAAGCTCTCTGAGTGAAATCGAGAACAAAAATATGTTTTCATAATCAAAGAATTTCGCCATTAATAAAAATGAATTAATAAATAAAAAAGAGAATTAAGAAAAAGAAAGATGAAATGCAAGGGTTTTAATGTGTCCGTTCGTAGCGAAGGAATCCTACCCTGCCTACCTTGAAGTTTTGTACAGAGAGAAAAAAGCAGAGGCCAATGTGATTTTAAATATACATATTGATGGCACGATGTGCTAATGTCAACACTTAAACCAAGCTATTTTCGGTGTGTTCTCAAGAAATGCGATTACAAAGATCACAATCATAATCAGATGAAATAAAGAAATAAAAGATGAATTATGGTTTAATTCAGCATATAAAAATGAATTAATTGTGATTTCGTCATTATATCCTTGTAACGATTGGTGGTAGCTACGGGGGATGCCTGCGGGCAGCCCCCCCCCCCCCCCCCCCCCCCCCCCGGCATGGAAAAGGGAGGGAGGGAGAGAGAGAGAGAGAGAGAGAGAGAGAGAGAGAGGGGAGGGGAAGAACATGAACAGAAAATACACGACCACCCCCCCCCCCGCCCCCTCTTCTAACTCCGGCCATCATCCTCTCCCTGACCATTTATTCACCTAGACCCCCCCCCCCCCCCCACTCCCCAGTGAACCCATCTAGTACACCATTGTTTGTGGTATTTCTTTGCGCTTGTGATTAATATTAGGAGAATGATTTTATCCGATTGTAACGTGATTTTTCTTTATTGAAGAGAGAGAATGTGGGAGACAAGATAAGACCAAAACCGTACAAGGCTGAAGAAATAAAAAAGCAATTTTCAATTACGAATGGAGGAGTGTAATGTAATTTGAAAAATGGACAATTATGGAAAAGAAGGAGAACCAACCAAAATACATGCAGGAAGAGGATGGCGGAATTGAAAATAGGGGCAAATGTGGATGAGATGTAGAATTTAGAAAGTAGAAGACAGAGAAGGAAAAAGAGAAAGGACCATAGAGTTGAGAAGAAGACAAATAAAAGGAAAAGATAAGGGAGGATGAATAGAATAAAAAGAGGAATAAAGGAGATTTAGATTTTTTTAGAAATAAACTAAACAAAATGAATAGAAGAATACTGTAAGACCAAAACAAATGCTATGTGGCTCTCGTAGATGTAACTGAAACTACTATAGGAACCTTAATAGATTGATATTGGGTTTTAGTTGTATATTCTGGAGTTTGGGGCGTTTAAACGTAGCATGCGGTGATATTGAGCGAGGATTTATATGACTTTGTTTAATGGAATGGGTTGTCACGTTTTGCACGGATTGGGTTTAATGAATAACGGGGTCCTTTTCTAGAATGAGTAAAACCACGTTCAAATTTGGCCAGACGTGTTTTAACACAGGGGATAAGAGTTGATAGCTACAGCGGGGGAATTGTACTATAACCAGGGGGATCAAGAATTTTGAAAAAGAGTGGGCAAAATATGCCGGAAAATTTATGATAAGCAAAAGAAAAAAGATTCCTGACTACTCAAAACTTCTCTGACAAGAAGCACAAAAAAAAAAAAACATTGATTCGCCGACAAGCAACTACCCCCCCCCCCCCCCCATTAAAAGTCATCATCTGGAATAGGACACATTTTTATTAGTTATGGTTCAAAAGGGGAATCGGGCCGGTTGTGTCCCCCCCCCCCCCCCCCCCGTTTCTTCCAGTGACTATAACAACCTGTAAAAGATAGGTCCACTTTGATAAAGTTAAGCCCGACTTTTAAACCTTTTTTGTAAAAAAAGAAGAAAATTGTTGAATTATCGGTAGTAAACTGTTTAAAACCCTTTGAAAACTATTCAAACTAATACACTAATTTAGAGTTGTTATGGTCTAGTGGAAAAGTCACCGAATTCTAGATCACAAGGTACGGGCATCGAATCCCAGCCCGGCACTAACGTCCCTTGGCAGGATCTACATTTGCCACTCTCGACCCAGGTTTAGTAGATTGATACCGGTAGGAATATGTTCATTGAAGCTTCAGCGCCTTCATTAGGGCAGCTATGCTGAGCCAGGGTAATAATCCGAAGCTCTTTGGAAGCGCACAGAGACAGTTATAAATGTGTGATATGCGCTATACAAGAACTGACTAATATTATTATTATTAAAATTACACCACCTTACACTGTTAAGCAAGAAATGTTGGATCTTTTACATGTCTTTGTTTTCTGGGCACTTTCTGGGTGGAAATTCATCAAATAAACCCCAATGATATTATTTTTTGAAAATATATATGTTATGAAGTGTTAGCTTTTATCATTTATCGTATTAATACCGTTATTCCCAAAATTTTGAGGAATATTCCCGTCATAGCACAAGAATGACAATTAGTAACTTTCATCGAAAGTATGGTTATCTCTCTCTTTATCGTTTACGTGGGACTAAGCCTTTAGAGTGCAGACCACTGTTTTGAGAGAATGATGAAAGGTGGGGGTGGAAAGGTATATATATATATTTGGAAGAATAATGATGATAGCCCAATCTGACCTTGGCATTGGATACGTCCGAAAAGTACACACACGACCATCATTCAACAAGAATTAGTTTTTGTTGCATGTACGCATCAGTCAGTGCTATTCTTTTATTTTGGGATGTTCTTTTGTGTGTATCTCTACTGAAGCTCGGACATAAGAGGTAATCTTGAGTTGTTTTTTTTTTCTATTTTTAATGGATTATGCGGAGCTTGGTGGAACCATCTGGAAAATGAAAAGCGGTCCAGGGCAAAATTTCAAGAAAATTTTATGAAAGTTTGAAGTTTGAAGTTTTATTTGTTCTACTTTTACATAAAAATTCATTCAATTCAGTTTTTTCAAGCAGAAGTGTCAATTTCAAAACGTACGAGTAAAGAACACATACCAAGTACAATGTATGGTAAATAGGTAGAAAGTTTTGAGAGGTAGAAACGACTGGCAAAAAAGAAGAAAATGTAAAATGTTGGTGGCCTAATTAAAAAGCACAGCTTGTAAATAATTAGGCTCCCGTGTATAGTAACATTATAAGTAATTCTGATTAATATGCAATAAAAAGCGAGACGAAATAGAAGTATCAGATTCACTAAACGTACAAGGAGAGCAAAGCTCGAAATGTGAAGTAAAGAAATGAAAACGACAACGAAAGACGACGAAAGAAAGAGATTCTCTTGAAATGCAAAAAAAAAAAAAAGATTTTAATACCAACATGGCATGCAACTTGTTTCTTAAAAGAAAGAACAACGTCATGGAGTCAGGGCAAATTATACGCTAATCACTATCAGAAAAAAGGTACCTGACTGGGAAATGCAACAAAAAAAAAAAAAAAAAAAAAAAAACGGGCTTAAATTATGTCTGAATCATTTTACCATGCAGTAGATGGGTCGTTCGGACTTGCAAAATAAACATTCTAATGAAAACTTGCTGGAAATCAAATTTACCAAAAATACCAACTCATAAGAGATCTCGTGATCAAGGGATCACGTGAGTGAGGAATTTTTCTTCCTAATTGTTTTACATTTTTCACTTTGGCACTTGGCAGATGTTCTTTTGTTATTGTTTTTCAGGCTGTTTAGCAGTTTCTGTGGTCCCTTAAATACTTTCATGTATTTATTTTCTTGTACTTACCTTATTATTATTATTATTATTATTATTATTATTATTATTATTATTATTATTATCATTATTATTATTATTATTATTATTATTATTATTATTATTATTATTAATATTATTATCATAATCATCATTATTAATATTATCATTATTATCATCATCATTATCATTGTCATCATTATTATCATTGTTGTAATTATTCTCATTATTATTTTCGTTATTATTATTATTATTATCATTATTATTATTATTATTATTATTATTATTATTATTATTATTATTATTATTATTATTATTATTAATATTATTATCATAATCATCATTATTAATATTATCATTATTATCATCATCATTATCATTGTCATCATTATTATCATCGTTGTAATTATTCTCATTATTATTTTCGTTATTATTATTATTATTATTATTATTATTATTATTATTATTATTATTATTATTACTATCATCATCATCATCATTATTATTATTATTAGGACTACTATCATTATCATCATCGTTATTATCAACAGCACCTACATTTATCTGAATTGTTGAACGTTTAGAGTAGGTTTCATTTGATTCTATGATAATTCATTTTCATCATTGCCACAACTTAATAGATAGGCCTGGCACATTTAAAGTACATTCAAAGATTAAGGGTGAAATGATTTTATATACCGAAAGATTAGAAAAGACAGAAGAACAAGAACGAGTTTTTAACCTATCTAATGCACAAAAGAGTTACAACAAGCGTTCGGAAATTGGTATTGCTGGAGAGCAGTATATATGCGTTGGTTTCTGTTTTGATACCAACAAACAAGTCTGAACTGATCACATTTTATAAGAATCATGTTTGATAAATTTGATAAATTTAAGCCCTCTATTACCATGGTAACACATAAGGATATGGGCATGTGTAACTTATTGACCGCTGCAGGTGTTTTCCTGCGATTAACATTGAAGCACATAAACATAATGTCGGTTGAAAAAAATTGAACCAAATACTTCCTGCTGCGAGGATATATATATTTCTGACAGGAAACAATAAATCGCTTTGATTGACTTCATATCACTCTCATTTATAGAGAGAACTTTAGAAGTTAAATAATAAAAACCTAGAGAGAAAGGGGCCAGGGAGAGAGAGAGGGGGGGGGGAGAAGAACCTTGCCCTTCTTAATAAACATCCTATTGCGATGTTGAAGAGGGTTTTTTTTTTTTTTTTTGCCATTCCCATTAACGAGCCTGTATATGCCATTACATCTGCAACACCTCGCAGTAGCAGAATTAAACTGTTGATTTGTATTCATTCACGACGCGAGGCCATATATATGACAACTTATTTACCTATAGTGGCGTATCCTGCAAAAAAAGAAACCCCCTCCACCCCCCCCCCCCCCCCCCCAATACAACTCCGCGCAGAGGGTTGACGGCGTGTAGGGCTGCTCGGGTACATTTTACCCTTCCCTCCGTCCGAAGGTGTTTTCATCCTAGCATGCCTAGCCCATGGGAAGGGGGTAATAACGTGGGGTTTTGTGTTGCTTGTCATTGGTGTTTGTGAATTTGACCTTGTCATCTTTTGTTTATGCCCGATAACTCTTGTTTTACTTTTCAGTGTGTTTGGAGAATCGAAACCCCTCCTATTTAAATAAAACTTAAAAAATCGGGATCCGTATCTGCAGCCCTCTATACGGGAAAGATTTTGCCCCGTTCCCCTCCATCCATCAGGGACGTGTTACGGGTCCTGCTCACACCATCATCACCATCATCCAGCCGATGAACAAGGTACAAAAGAACGAGGCGAAGTCGTGGTTGTAGGTTTAGAAAAACTCTATTCTACCTCTTCGACGTCCATTTTACAACTCGTCTAACATCAACTCGTCCCTCGTCACACTCCCCTCCATAAAAACATACTTATGAGTGTAACGAAAGAAGTATGTACATAATTAAATCATCCCTATCGATATCGTACATGCAAAATAAAATGCCTTCTTTCATAATACATATACAGTAATTCTGTCATACTGCGAAAAACTAGTATCGATTCACTTAGTCTCGATCGATTTGTTGGTACCTAAAAATAGCACAAGCTCAGTATAAATGCACGAATTGTGTTCTTGTAAAACATAGTATAAACACAATTTCTTGGCTTACAACTAATATAAAAACATGTTCATTTGCAAGGAGACATAAACAAGCAATCAATTTGATATGCAACTGCAGTAAATTGCTCATAATTCTCTGTGATGCAAACAAACATCTTAAACATCTTCACATGTAAATACTATACACAAAGGAGTACATCTATTCAGTGTCTCACAAAAATGACAAAGGATGAATTTTGTCCAACAAAATATATCATCACAAAACATGAATTATTTTATGCAATTGGCTATGCTGCGCTGCTTTTAGCAGCAATGTCACTTTTGTTCCTGACACTGTCAAAAATACATCAATCATCAAATGCTGATAAATATGAAAACTATCTGTACCCTCAGATAAGTTTAGAATTCTGAGAAAACAATTTAACTCACGAAAATCTGGGTAGTACCAACATGCAGATGGTATCACAGCTTGTATACTGAACTCAAGTTTGTCTAGTGGTTATGGCATTCATATGTAATATGAAAATAATAACTTTCATAAGTTTCAACACAAAAATTCTTCCAATATCCTGCACCTTTACATTTATCACTTAATGTGTGCATAAATCAGAAGTTGTATTTATCCAATTTCTTCTATTTAAAATTACTTAAGAAATTGTTTCTCAACAAACAACAAAACATGTTAAAATCACTGACATGTTATAATACATGAAATGAGTCATCTCTGTCATGTAATTGCTTCTTGGCCATTCAACAAAAATAGCTTTCGCAAAGCTGTAAGTTTTTCTCTTCCAATGAAATTAATAAACAACTTTCAGCAATAACATATCTGTCTCAAAGATAAAACAACATATCTTCAAAATATAACGATGTGGTAAAATTTTTCACTGTTAATGCAATCTTATGCATTTTCATAACAATGACATTTATCTTTCATCTTCAAGGGACCAAAATACAAGAGAATACCTTTTCTCTTTGGTTCCAATAATACAATTGTCAACAAACAACATTTTTTAATGAAACATGAAAAATCAAATCTTATTTCCTGTTTTGAAAGTGACACACATGCATAACCAAAATGAGAACTAACTTTTCTCTCTTTTTTTTTTTTTTTTTTTTTTTTTTTAAATCGAAAAGGGAATTTAACAGAATGTTGTCATGCATGTTAAACTCTTCACAACAGAAAATACTAATCATTTCACTTTTAGAAATACATAAAGATATGCAATATATCAAAAAGCTCCGAAAAAAGCAAACACAAGAAGAAAATTGCTTCACTGAGTCCAATCAGTCTCTGATTATCAAGTTCAAAGTTCTGTTTTTCTTCTCCACATGGAATTCCAGTTCATATCAATAAACTGCTCAAATGTTCACGAAGTATCTCACATAAGGTAAGTCCACTTTCCATGTAATTTCACAGAGATTAAGTTCAAGTTCACACACGAGATAGAGCATCTGCAATAACATTGTTCTTTCCTGCAATGTGCTCAATGTTCAAGTTATACTCTTGCAGCAACAAGCTCCAACGTGTCAATCTCTGGTTTTTGTGTTTCATTTTACTAAGAAATGTCAGTGGGTTATGATCCGTCAATACTCTGACTGGGTACTGCGATCCATGAACATACACGCTGAAATGTTCAAGTGCTAGGATCATTGATAGAGTCTCTTTCTCAACAGTCGAATAGTTCTTCTGACTAGGGGAAAACTTCTTAGAAAAGAAGGATATAGGTCTGTCGACTCCTTCTGCGTCCTTCTGAGTTAGCACAGCACCAGCGCCAACATCACTAGCATCCACCATCAGGCTGAACGGCTGGTTGAAGTCTGGAGCCATCAACACAGGATTGGTAGATAAGAGAGCTTTCACCTGGTCGAAAGCACTCTTACAGTCACTGGACCAGACGAACTTCACTTCTTTGCGTAGTAGATTGGTTAGCGGAGCCACGACATCAGAGAAGTTATGGCAGAACCGTCTGTAGTAGCCTGCCATGCCCAGAAACCGCATCAGTTCCTTCCGGTTGGTTGGAGTCGGGAAAGCCAGAATTGCTTCTACCTTCGCCGAGAGTGGTCGAACGTGACCAGAGCCAACAACATGACCCAGGAAACTAACACTAGCACCTCCAAACTCACTCTTTGCCAGATTCACTGTCATTTTGGCAGCAGCCAACCTTCTGAACAACTCTCTGATTCTCTGTACATGAACATCCCAATCTTCACTATACACAACTAAGTCATCAATATAAGCTTCACAGCCTTCAAGACTTGAAACAAGACTATTCACGAGTCTTTGGAATGTAGCCAGCGCATTTTTCATGCCGAAAGGCATCACGGTGTAATGAAATAGGCCTTGCGGTGTAGCAAATGCGGAAATCTCTTGCGCTCTCTTGGTCAAGGGGATCTGCCAATAACCTTTCAGCAGATCGAATTTGCTCACATACTTTGCTTTGCCTATACGGTCAATACAATCATCTACGCGCGGAATGGGGAATGAATCTGTTTTAGTACACGCATTGACTTTTCTGTAGTCGGTACAGAAACGATATGATCTATCTGGTTTCGGAACCAGGATACATGGAGAAGACCATGCACTACTACTTGGCTCAATAATGCCATTCTGTAGCATATACTCTATTTCTTTCTCAAGACTTTTCATCTTTGTTGGGTTGGCCCGACATGGTGCCTGTTTGATTGGGGTAGTATCTCCCACATCAACATCATGCTCAACAGCATCTGTTCGAGAGGGGACATCTGCAAACAGTTGCGGATACTCATTCAACAACTCTTTCACATCCTTCCTCTCCTTCTCAGAAAAGTGGGTTAGTTTGTCATCAATATGTGCTAGAACCTCTGAATTTTTCAATTTCACACATGGTTCCTCTCTTTCAATCTTGCACATTTCTTCTTCTTCACTCTTTTGATTAGATTCTACAGCACTCAACACTGGTTGTGCTTTCTCTTCATCATCTCTCCGAATGTACGGCTTCAGCATATTCACATGACATACACGTCTTTTCTTCTGCCTATCTGGAGTTTTTATGACATAGTTAACATCACCAATTCTCTTAGCAATGACATACGGTCCAGAAAATCTAGCCTGCAGAGAATGACCAACTAAGGGCAACAACACCAAGACTTCATCACCTTCCTTGAAGTTCCTTTCCTTGGATTTTCTGTCATACCAGGACTTCATCCTCTCCTGAGAGTCAGACAGATTCTGTCTAGCAGCCTCACAAGCGCGATTCAATCTTTCGCGGAAAGAAGAGACATAGTCCAACAAATTCATGTCCTCATCTTCCGACAACAACCTTTCTTTCAACAACTTGAGGGGTCCACGGACTTCATGTCCATACACTAACTCAAAAGGGCTGAACCCTAAAGACTCTTGAACAGACTCCCTCATAGCAAAGAGTAACAATGGGACTCCCTCATCCCAGTCCTTCTCTGTCTCAAGACAATAAGTCTTCAGCATGTTCTTGAGGGTTTGGTGAAACCTCTCCAATGCTCCCTGAGATTCTGGATGATATGCACTCGAAGTTACATGCTCAATCCCTAACTGCTGTAACACCTGTTTGAACACCTTAGACATAAAGTTTGATCCTTGATCAGACTGTACAGTCTTTGGTAGTCCTACAGTAGTGAAGAATTTCACTAATGACTTAGTTACATTTTTCGCTGTAATGCGCCTAAGTGGTATCGCTTCGGTATATCTTGTCGCAGCGCACATGATTGTCAATAAGTATTCATTGCCTGCCTTTGTCCTTGGAAGAGGACCTACGCAATCCACTATAATCCTAGAAAACGGCTCATCGAAGGCCGGTATTGGCTTCAGCGGTGCTGCCGGTATTTTCTGGTTCGGTTTGCCTACAACCTGACACACATGGCAGCTTCTGCAAAAATTCGCAACATCCTTTTGCAGACCAGGCCAGAAGAAATAAGAAAGAATTTTCTCCTGAATTTTGTGAACTCCTAAGTGACCTGCAAGTGGAGCTTCATGAGCAAGGCTAATTATGTCCTGCCTGTATGTAAAAGGGACTACAATCTGGTGGACTTCTTTCCACACTTCATCTGCAGGAACATCTGGTGGCCTCCACTTTCTCATGAGCACACCTGCTTTCTTGTAATAACAAACAGGCACAGTCAATGCCTCCTCCTCAGAAACAGCTCTCTCACCCAAAGAAATCAACTGAGGATCTTTTTGTTGCTTCTCTTGCAACTTTCTCTTAGACAAAATTGGTTCAGACTTCTGATTACTTCCTGCACTATGCGTCTCTCGTGCACTCTCATCCTCATTTGATTTAGACTCACCCTCAACCAAACGACAAAAGAAAGAATCTCCCAAGTCAACATCTATCTCACTAGACTCCTTCTCAGACTCTACTCTCTTTGCCATTGAACGAGTTACAGCACACGACGGGAACACAGAGGGAAATTCTGCAACCAACTGATCTGTCTCACTACTGTCACAAGGACGTGAACTCACTACTGGACATGACCTGACTCTCTCACCAGCAAGATCATTGCCTAATATGATGGACACATCCTCGATAGGAAGTGATGGTCTAACGGCCATCTTCACAACACCAGAAACAAGACCTGAATTCAAGTCTACCTCATGAAGGGGGGCTTCCACAAAACCATCTCCAATGCCCTTGAGCAACACACTGGCACCAACAGAAGAATTCTCACCAAAGGGTAAAACACTTTCCAAAATCATGGACTGAGAAGAACCAGTATCTCTCAACACTTTCACTCTCCTAGCCTCATCACTCTCAGATAAGGACACAAATCCTACAGATACAAATGGCTCGTACTGCTTTTTCACTTTCTCTAAGTCTACCGGTGCAATCCTACTCTGTGAATCTGACAAATTTTTCACAAATGCATTCGGATGTGCGCTAGCTTCACTTGACTTCGCTTGAAGTGTAGGACACTTCGCCTTAAAATGCCCAACCTTTTTACATGCAAAGCATTTTTTTTTTCACTAGCTTTTCCTTGTTCTTCCTTAGACTGTGATTTGACTTCATCGTTTACATGTGCTGAACCATTTTTCTTGTTTTTGTTCCACTTTCCAGTTTTCTTTGTTTCACTAGAAACTTTGTTTGTGGTTCTGTGTGTCAGCACAAAATCATCAGCAACACGGGCTGCTTCACTAAGTGTTCCTATTCGCTGCGCTTCTAAATGCAATCGAACATCAATGTGAACACTTCTTTTGAACTCTTCAAGAAGTATGATTTCTCGAAGATCCGCAAAGTTCTTGACATGGAGCGAAGAACTCCATCTATCAAACAACTGTTCTTTGCGCCTAGCAAATTCTAGATGTGCCTGTGACTCATCTTTTCGCGATTTCCGAAATTGTTGTCGGTACGCTTCTGGTACTAGCTCATAAGCATGCAATACAGCATCTTTTACTGTGTCATACTGACCCGCTTCTTCAACGGACAAAGCCGAATAAGCATCTCGAGCTTTACCCTTCAACTGAGATTGTAGCAGGTGGGACCATTTCTCCCGTGGCCAATTCAAACTAACAGCCACCTTCTCAAAGTGCAGAAAATATTTCTCTACTTCATCCTCCTCAAATGCCGGAACCAACCGTACGTGCCTAGCTACATCGAAATCAGACTGAGCCTGCCTAATCTCTTCTCTCTCTTCAGCACTCGCCCTTTCTCTCCTTAGAACTACTTGCTCTCTCTCTAGTTCGACTTTTGCTATCTCTAGCTCCAGCTCTTTTAACCGCAATTTCTCTTCTGCGTTTTCCTTTCCCTGGGATGCACCAGGCATGCTATTCAAAGCATCAAGTGGGAGAACATCTGCCTCCTCCACCAACCACTGAATAATAGCTTTCACTATCTCAACTTTACGCCAGTTGCTCTTTACCTCAGCAACCTGGTAATGATTGGCTACCTGCAATAGATCAGCCTTCTTCAAGACCAGCAATTCCTCTACCGTGGGAGATTCCACAAATTTTTCCAATGAAAAATCCGCCATGGCCAATACAGACCCCTAATCTTCAATGCTGAAAAGATTAGAAACAGCTAAAGAAACTCTAAAAATTCTTAGCCAAACAAAATCAGATAACCTGACTCGGTTACCCCAGTTGAAACAATCAACCGTAAAATCCTACAACCTGATCCGGTTGATCCAGCCGATTTAACCTCGACCTACAAAGCTGGTAATCTGACTCGATTACCCCAGTTGAATAAACCTTCAACCTAAATTCCTGTCAACCTAACTCTGGTCAACACCGTTGGTAAACCTCAACCAACAAACAAGGCAACCTGATACGGTTAACCCAGTTGAAATACCTTCAACCAACAAAATTCACTCTATCAAGCGAACTAAAATCTCATAGCGAGATGCCCTGGAATTCTGCCCCAATCACAGCCTGCACAGACGGCAACATACCCTCTCGTATACGCCGCACTGCACACAACACACAACGTGCTATACCACACGTCAACTAAATGCCTATGAGACAACCCCACGTTGAGCTCATACCCCGTCTCAACGTTTATCACCATAAAGCACCAGCAAATGGCAAGAACACCAGCATTCACAGACTAAAAGTCCAACATAAAGTTTTAACAATTGTAAAACACCGAAACATAATCAGCAAGACTCTGTTTCAAACACATTAAAACTGTGCAAACCCGTGCAACCGCACGACCTGGTCAGCGACCACCAACAATCAACACACGCAAACTCCGCGTGTCTTCGCACATGCTTCGACGACAAGCGTACACTACAACGCAATGCATGCATGCATATGACTCGAAACACGAGCGCGCGCTATCACCTTAGCGTTTCAGGGAGACCAAAATTCCCCAATTTTTCACCTTTTTCTATTCACCTGAGGCCTTCATAGTGATTCCGGACATTCCCCCATTTTGTTACGGGTCCTGCTCACACCATCATCACCATCATCCAAACCTACGACCAAGGTTCGTCTAACATCAACTCGTCCCTCGTCACAGACGTCCTCCCCACCCACCCCCCCCCCCCCCCCATAAATCAATTCTGGATCCGCCACTGGACAGCTACCCTCCAAAGTACACTCAAACCTTACTGCATGAATATCAAGACGTATTTGAGTAAGAATGCGCAAGTGACATTATTATCTCTGCTTTCCTTCCAGCAAATTATAGTTGATGGGTACTAGCAGTGTTGTATAATACAACATGCATCATTAGACGCAATGACCTTAGCGGACAAATGGTCCTCTCACGATCAATTTCAAAAAGTATTCATTCTCACGAGGAAATGAATAGTGATCCGATCTCTGTTGGTTAAAATGACCGCGCGCAACGCACAATTGCACTTTTTTCTTCCCCAAAAGCAGTTCAGCGTCATTCTGTGGTGACGTTTTTCTAGTATATTTTGACCCAGGATGCTTAGAATTATGTGACCAGAAAAGGCAAAAAATCACAGACACTACATTCGATTTATGTTGCATTACATTGTGTCATTCATGGATAAGATCGATTTAATTTTAGATATAAAAATTCCAGAAATTGGCAGTCGGAGTGGAATTTATATGAAATCACAGACTATTTTCATGTACAGTCGACCACTTTTTGATGCATATGTAATTTTCCTTCACATCGGTTCTTGAAATATACATTTTGATATTTCTTCAACTATGTAAGAGTTAAAATAAGAATGATATTTTGTGAATTTGAGAAGACACGGGTGATTCATTTAGACCTTTGGTTTGATTTGTTTTATTTGATTTATATATTCAAATATGTTCAGCTGCTTGGCTGGTTTACGATGGAACCGATAACAATAAAATACAACGAATGATGAAATACAAATACAAATACAAAAACAACGGCAAACATATGCACCTTTAGAAAGTTCTGAAACTGCTATGGGTTTATATCTTAATTTACCGTATTCTTGTAATATCAAACCGTGTGCTTTTTGCCTTTTCGATATTGTTTTTAGCAAATTGTTTAGCTTATCTACATATTATAGTAAATAGTGTATGTATAATACGCGCTGTGATTGGTTAGATTCACATCAAGTGACGTGCAAAAATTTTGTTATAGTGCATGATCGTGCACTATAACTTTGATTAATACAAAATAACAGTTATAGATCTAGGGGTCTATTTACTATAACAAGTAGTGCATGTTCTATTTATGCACCATTACTGGACTATTTGAACTCCAAATACTAAATTATCCCTCGTGCAGGTCTATTTCACCTCGGCCGGCGGCCTCGGTGAAACAAAACTGCACTCGGGATAATTCAGTATTTGTCGTGCACATAATCCAGTATAGTGCATGATAGACCATGCACTATTTATATAATAGTAAATGGATTTGTTTTTCTTCCATGCAGCTTGGGGGGAGCATGCTCAGGAACACATCTGCACTTATATTATATATCTTACTTCCCCTCCCCCCCCCCTTTCGTTCTTTTCCACATTTTAAGCCATTGACTACTAAATGATCTAATTCCCATTGGTTAAATACAGGGCTGACCCCGTTCCCGTGAATGGGTTAAAGAGCATTCATATAATATCTACGTAGTAATAGTTCGGAAGCAGCATGTAAATGATATAGAATCCACATAGCAAGAGCTTGTATTGGGTACGCCTTCATGATTAAACAATGCTATTATAATGTTGAAAAGAAGGGAAGAGAGGGATAAAGAAGAGAAGGTGAGAGAGAGAGAGAGAGAGAGAGAGAGAGAGAGAGAGTAAAATAATATCGATTAAACAATACAAATAAAATGTTGAAAGGAAGAGAGGGGAAGGGAAAGACAGAAAGGGGAAAAAATGAAGGATCTGAGAGAAAAAGGGACGGACGAACACTACAACAACAACGTTTACTCAGTTGAAAGATGGGTGGGTATAAGGCCTATATGATGTGTTTCGCCCAATTTAAAACCTTCACATCTGACCTTCCGAAAGTGCAAGTCCGTGGGAAATCAACAAAATTAACTAGTCCTCGAAATATTTTGTCCGTCATTACACTACATGTATTTCTCTGTCTGCCATGAGCTCGGTCAAAGTTGTTGACAAACAGAAATATCAGGCGGTGTTCACTTACGCCCACGGTAGCTGATGGATATTAGTCGATTTGACAGTCCTATTTAGTCTGTATTAAACCTAGAAAAGTTCTGTCCGTTGAAGTTTTTTTGTTGATTTGTGATCCCATGTGGTCTCCAAACAATTTCAGTTTTGTTGCCGAAAAATAAACTTCGGGCAATTTGCATAATTTGCATAAATCTAAATTATCTCCTCCAGTGTTTAGTATAGCGGAAGACAACGTACGCGGAATGTGTCAAACTGTTCGGGGTTTTTTTTTAATCACTTATCTGGTGTAGCCCAATATCCAACTGGTGTTGTTTTTACACTTATCTGGTCACTAATTGAACACCAATATTGATACCGAGATGGTGTTGAATTAACATCCTGGTATTTGCACTGTAAAGAGAGTTGCCTTGATCGATTTATTGATTGATCAATTGACTGATTTCTCTTTATCTTTTTGTCAGATTTGTTCAGCTAACGGATTACAACATTAAGAAACAAATAATGTGATTGATATATTATCAGCGTAAAGCAGTTACATTATAGCATTAACGTAAATTAATAAATGAAGGATTGTCACATTAAAGCGGAGCTTGACCTTTTAATAATATACTGTATGTTCGCAAAGTGGATCTAACTGAAACGCTCTGAACATGTTTACAGCTCCTTTGAATAAGAGTTTGCCTCATATTTTGTATATTTAGATGTTGATTTGATCACAGCTGTGCATTTTTCTAGAATCCATTTGGACGCTTTACCATTGTTGCCAAAATATGTCAGGAACAGATCCAGGGGGCGTGGTGGACTCCACCGTTTATTTCTTATTATTGCTTGTAAGAGATTTCAGGGAATTTCACCCAACCACAAGGTTTATGCTAAATAACCAAGGACGTACCTCCTTGAGATATCGTTTTTATTTAATTTTGGCTTGTCATAATTTTTAGGGAATCGGGCCCCTCCCTATTTACAACATATTGGATCAGTCCCAATATGTACATGATTACTTTGGATTATTTTGTCCCCCTAAATCGCGACAGACGACAAACCTATACCAGATGAGGACAGACAGGCCATGAGGTCTTCATCAAAGAGTGCTCGTTGCCATGACTACCTGGTGAACTCGCCCCTCTGCGGGAGAGCGTTAATCGTCGTGAAATCCGATCCGGCCAGTGGCGGATAAAATTAGAATGATGATGTGGTGACGGACGTCTGAGTTTAGAATTTGTTTATGAATTTGTTGCGTTCGAATTATGAAGGAATATACAAACTAGATCAGAGGATGATGTCGCCTGACCTTGTATTATTCTTTCCTTTCAAGAATGAGTTTAGTATTTAGAAAGATGATGTGGTGACGGACGTCTCGATATAGAATTTGTTGTTGTTGTTTTTTAGTTTGTTGTGTTTGGATAATGAAGAAACATTCAAGCAAGATGAGAGGATGACGTCTCGAAAGCTTGTATCATTTTCACTCAAGGTTGCAGTAAATCACGTAAACCTATTCCATTACAGCAGGATTACTTGTCAATGTGCTGATATACATGCTTTACCCTTTCTATGGTTTGAACAATTTGACAGTTGATTGTAATATGTAGTTATGTATGCATTATCTTATTTCTCCTCTCTTGCTCTCTTTCTTTCTTTCTCTCCCTCTCTCTCTCTTCTTGTCTCTCTTTCTCTTTGTCTTCCACCCCACAGTTGTCATTATGCATATAATATGTTTACATAACAGTTCAGTGTTTCATACACAAAGTACTAGTATAGGTGCAAGATTTTTTTTTTTTAATACAAAGCAATTTGGCAGATTAGGAGATGCAACATTTAATTGTAACTTTCAAATCAGTAATATCAATTTAATAATTAAAACAGTGTAATTTCTACGGGTAAACCAGAACTTGAAAAAACAACAAAACAATAATAATCTAAGGAATGTCATATTTTTATTCATATTTTTATTTATTTTTATCTGAACTGCATTTTTTTTTATAAAAGAAAGAAGTATGTGACCTGTGCTGTATACCTTAGCAATTATCATTCTTCGATTTTGTTCTTGTAATCTTAGACTGTGCTTTTGTTTTATTTGTATATCGTTGCTCGTTGTCATGTACACAACTGTGAAATATTTCATATTCATTTATGGTCTGTTGGGATCCAGAGGGGTGCTAACTCTGTGTTTTTAAAAAAAAATGAGGTAACGCCCTTATGGCTCTCAGCATACGTCATCTCTTAATTTATGCTCTTAAATTATCTGTAAATGTTCATGATAATGTTGATGTATTACTATATGCTTTATACAAATGTGAGACCGTAAAACGATTTTATGCCTGTTCAGTTGTGCATGACAATAAAGAAATCCAATTCAGTTCAATTCAAAATTCAATGTTTAAAGCCCCAAGCACAATGTTCGTAATTTTTAAGAACAGAGATTAATGCATAGTAAGGAAAAATTAATGTTCATTTCCAATAACAACAAAAAATGACACGAACTTTATTCTCACCGTTGTATGAATATTCCCACAGTCACTAGATGTCATATCTCTTGAGGAATGATTTCAAAGGATTTTCATTCCGCTTTCACCAACCATATATGATGTTGCTTCCTATCTTTTTTTTTTTTTTTTTTTTTGGACTAATTTTTCTTCATTTATTTTTGAAAAGCTGAATGGTACGTTTAACAAGTGCAACGTTTCTACCTTGTCAATTGCGTATTAGCTTATTAAATAAACAACATGATACTCAGTGCTGTAGTGACCGCATTATTGAAGAGAGGGAGGAATTTTGAAACGATTCTTCTGAATCCTTTGTTGGGTGAGCTGTCAGCTTTCTACGGGGAATAAGGGGAAAATTAGTTTCAAATCGTAGGCAGTCGTACGATTTTTGTGACGTCACTGCGACTCGGAGCCGATTTGGCCATTCCACCGACTAGAAAACTCGGCAAAGGGCGTATTATCGATTTTACTATTCGTATGACTATTCAGACCCTCTATCAAAAATATTTTTCGTTTTTGAATGATTTGTCAAATGATATTACATTTTCTTCTGAAATCGAATCGCAGACCGATCGTAAGGTGTGCGGTGGCCTTAAGGCAGGTACGAAACTCCCCGATTTTTTAAATACTCACTGCGCATATATACCTTCGTCGACCCCTGGATAGGCAAATACTTCCGTGTCACTGCTCCAGACTTTGTTTATTTCTTCCATATTGTGAGGTATGAGTTGGATGTAACGTAGCGACGTGGGAATCTCGAGCTTGAGCTCGAGTTGCGCAATCCGGAAGTACACAAGGTCATGTGACAAAAACCGCGGATTTTCTGCTGTCTGCATTTACACTTGCTAACTCCGCGGAGTTTGAAGAGACGTTAGCGAAAACCCCACTCGGGCTTGGAGTTTTTCTGGCGAGAGTTTTTGGCAGAGTTGGAGTAGTTGCTATAGCAACTTCCACCGTAAGTCCGCGGTTTTTCTAAGTTCGCGATTTTTGCAAGCAAGTGTAAATGGGCCTAGAGTTATTACAAAAATTCGTCAACTCGGCTTCTAGTACTACATGATGTCCCACCATACGATCGCTTTACCAGTCCTCAGAGACATCGTATTTTCTTTGCTGTCATTTTTGTGGTCCATTACACGTAAATAAAACGTCTTTTTCCTGAAAGGGCTCACTTCTATAGCAGAAGAATAAGATCTAGGACATGTATAATCAATATATGATATACCATTTTATAAACGATATACTGACAAGTGTTATCGCAATCGATTGCCCGAAATGCAATCATGTAAATCATAGAAAATTGTGAAATCTGTCAGCTAATCAATTGATTGAAAAAATATAATTCATGTTTATATTCAAAAATTTATATGTCAAGTGTATGGAAAAGGTTTTATTCTATATCATGCATGACAACGAATTTGAGTTTTAAGAAATAAAACGATTGGTGCAAAAAATAATAATCCGGCGGCGGCAATTGCTTTGTATAATATTGTGATAATCACAGACAGTATGTTAAGAATACATGTAATATTGAAAATTGGCGGGAAACTACTATTCGGTTTCATTCAAAATTATATTTGCATCTAAATCGATAAATGCTTGGAAGTCAATTTAGTACCTGTATAAATTACATTATTAATAATAATAATAATATTAATGATGATGATGATAATAATAATAATAATAATAATAATAATAATAATAATAATAATAATAATAATAATAATAATAATAAAAATAACATTAATAATAATAATTATATTAATAATAATAATGATAATAATAATGATAATAATAATAATAATAATAATGATAATAAAAATAATAACATTAATAATAATAATTATATTAATAATAATAATGATAATAATAATGATAATAATAATAATAATAACAATAATAATAACAATAATAAAAAAAATAATCGTAAAAATAATCATACTAAAAATGAGACAGGCACTTATAGCGTTGCTATTACATACTCTTCTGCGCTTTTATTACAAAGCATCCAATTTCAAAGGATTCTTGCAAGCGGGTACCCACTTACCTCACCCGGGTGGAAAGTGGCAAATGTACATTAATGTCTTATACTGAAGGACGTAAATGCTGGAGCAGGGATTCGAATCCACAACCTTGTCATCCACAGTCCAATGACTTATCCACTAGACCATGACACCTTGTACATGAACTGAGTTTAGTATCTGTATATAGATTATTGAGTAATGGAATCTGTGATAAAAACCAATAACCAGATGGTTAGCTAAGGCACCATAGATAATTGAATTATTTCAAGCCGAGATAAACTGCTTCATGTTTTGGGGTCTCAAAATCTGGAAAATAACTAATCTTGACTTTTATCACTGATGCACGTGCAGATAATTCTGAGACAAAGAATGGAGAATTATAATCCATATCCGTGTATGTGACCGATGTATTTAACATACCGTACAGAAATCTTGAAAAAAGAAAGAAAAAAAAAAAGATCCCAGTTTATGATAGAGTAATTTCACAAACACCGTCAACCCTCCCTGAACCACATCATTGTAGGGGTCATGGTAAATTGATTGCCCCCGTCACACCGGAAAAATCATAGCGTGTGTGAACAAACCCTTGAAATATTTTTCTTTTTCTTTTTCTTAAAGAGAAGATTGACTTCTGGTAAAGTTGAAATAGGATTTGTGAACTACCTTATTCTTCTTATCCAGGTCCTATGTGGAAGATTACTCTTGAACTGCCCCATTATTTCAGGTAAGACTAGAATTTGTTTTTTTTTTTTTTTTTTTTTTTTATTTCAACCAAACTTTGATGACTCATGAGTGTGTTTCGATATACCCATACCTATGTGCAGTACTTATCACTATTTGTCATTTTCAGCAATTTAATTTTGGTGATTTCCAAACCTCACTATACACAATCATTTATTCATTCGTATTTGCTACATAATCTACCCTTTAGACTGCAAATTAGATTTATATTGGGGGGGGGGGGGTTGTGTGTGTGTTTTTCTTTCTTTCTTTTTTTTTCTTTCTTCTTACTTTACAGGAGTGTTAAAGGAGAATGAAACCCTGGGGAAAAATCAATTTAAATGAAAAGAGCGGATAGAGAGAAGCAATTTTTAAAAAAAAAGTTCCATCAAAATCCGTTAAGAAATGAGAAAATTATGAAAGTTTGAAAAGTCTCAGTTTACTTTCTGTGGCGATCCTCAAATTGGCAATGTTGCTTCAAAGTGGCAGGTTTAGTAGTACAACTCTCCATATGTTTTGTACACACAATTTCATATTTTCTCCATTATCTCTAAAGATGCTGCTTGTCTTTTTGTGAACCCAACATTATGTTGTGTCAAATACATTTTCCCATGATATATCTTGAGCTAAGAAGGAGACGAGCTGCACTTTGAGAGATAATGGGGGGAAATTAAATTTTGTGTACAAAACGTATGGAGAGTTGTACTACTTAACCTATCACTTTGAAGCAACATTGCCAATTTGAGGATCGCCATAGAAAGTAAATTGAGACTTTTCAAACTTTTATAACTCTCTCATTTCTTAACCGATTTTGATGGAACTTTTTTTTTAATTGCTTCTCTCTACCCTCTCTTTTCATGCTTTTCATTAAAATTGATTTTCCCCAGGATTTCATTCTCCTTTAATGCGATTACACTGTGAAAAAAGCTGTCACAAAGCTATTGGAAAGGATGATTATGTAATACATAAGAATTGGTGGATACTATGAGGTTTCGGAATTTTCAAAACGTTCAAGAATTTTGTCTCAATCTTGCATGTTGAAAGGCATACGCACTGCACATCGAAATGGCCCTACAGAAGCATGTGGCATGAGAGTTTATGGGCCAAACTTTTCAGCTATTCCTCCTTAACATTTCGAATATGAGTGCATTTAAAGATCAATCCTTTTCAGGGGATATTTCTACTATCACTGATATTCTTCCAAACTGACATACAAAACAAATCGAGAGACCGAACAAATTAGTTTCCACATTTAACCAAAACTCAATATTTTCTTTAACATGTTTAATCATTCGAGACATGTGGCTTTTAACTGCTAAAATTTGCTACACCAAAGACTGTTTTCAACCCCAGAATAAAGGAAGAAAGAAGGATAAAACCCACGCTGGGGCAATTATGTACGTGACTGCCGGTAAGCTAAACCAGCAAAAATTGCTTCGTAATAACACTGACTTCTTGCTCTGTTTAGTAAACAACTGCATTTGGATATCCACAGACTTGAATTTAATTACCTATGCACGAAGTGATAATTTAGCTATAATAGATGAAGCATAACATATCCTTCTGGTGTACGTGTCGGCTGTGATGAACAAGAAATTAGAAAATAACGTTTTTGTATCTATTTTAAGTTTCCGTCAGACAACGGCCACCAACAAAGTTTAACCACAAAGCCCCTATAGGACAAGGGAACTTTTCATTGTCAGTTATCAGTCGTCAATTGAATTTTTTAAAGTATTAGTATTATTATTATTAGTTTTCTGGCAGTTATAATAATGTAAAAAACATTTGCACCTGCTGAAAAAAACCAAAGTTAATCATATCGGATTTAGATAATTTCTAAGATCCTCATTTAAAATATAGAAAATGTGCCTCCAGTGACATAGCAATATCAAGTTACACAGACAGCATATTACCATGGACCTTCGTAGTAGGTCCATGATTACACAAATGGGGATAACGGGAGAAAGAGAGAGAGAGAGAGAGCTGGACAGAGACAGAGACAGAGAGAGATTGGACAGAGAAAGATTGGGAAAAGTAATACGGGATCTGTCAGTCTACTAGAGATAAAGCAGATGATCTGAAAAAAAGATAGATAAAGGAGAAAACAGAATTTAGTTGAAAGAAGACGTTGTAGAAAGAAAGATGTGAATAACAGGAAGAATCAAATATATGTTCTTCAATGTTTGATAAATTGTTTGCTAGGCTACTGCAGATTAAAGCCAGATCTTTCATTCTCGTGATCATGAATGTTTACTTCGGATATTCAAAAAAAAATATTTTGACAGTTCCCGATGCACGAAATACTTCAAAGATGAGGTAAATTATTATTTTATGTGTAGGTAACGCTAGGGAAATTTGTTTCCTTTATTCTCTTTGTATCTTTTCTTCTCTCCCTCTCGTCATTCTTTAAATTCTATGCTGCGCTTAGAAAAGATTTATTAAGCCATATATACATGTTATGTATTATTATTAGTAGTAGTAGTAGTAGTAGTAGTAGTAGTAGTAGTAGTAGTAGTAGTTGTTGTTGTATTATTATTATTATTAGTAGTAGTAGTAGTAGTAGTATCATCATTATTATTATAACCATTATTATTATTATTATAACGATAATGATGATCATAATTATCATCATTATTATTATCATTATTATTAGGACTATTATTATCATCATCATTATTATTATTGTTGCTGTTACTATTATTATCATTATCGTTAGCAGCAGTAGTAGTAGTAGTAGTATAGTAGTAGTAGTCATGGTGGTAGTAGTAGTAGTAGTAGTAGTTCTAGTAGTAGTAGTAGTAGTAGTAGTAGTAGTAGTAGTAGTAGTAGTAGTAGTAGTAGTAGTAATAGTAGTAGTAATAGTAGTAGTAGTAGTAGTAGTAGTTGTTGTTGTTGTTGTTGTTGTTGTTGTTGTTGTTGTTGTTGTTGTAGAAGTACATGTAGTATATTTCTTCCAGGTGCTGGAACCATTAGACAATGAGTGTTGTCATAATTATCATGGATGCACTAACGACATAGGAAAAAAAACACATAATTACCCATAATTATTCTCGTGTCCGCTGAACTATCTCCGACACTGTTTGGGAATGGATCCCCCCCCCCCCCCCCCCCACACACACACACACCTAATTTTTGTCACTTACATGGCACTCGATTATTGAGAGATTTAATACACTGTAAATAGGGGAAACAAATAAATGCAATATAATAATCGTCCCTAGATTAATCATAAAACTACCCCCAAAAAAATTGCATTTGGTTGAACAAAATTACACTCAACTTCATCGGATTTAGAATCACTAATAAAAGGACGTGAGATAATTCCACATCTGCCAAGGCAGGATTTTTTGTTCCAAAACATTATATTTATATAATTATGTTCAGGAAACTTCCACTTTGGGTCTCAGAATATTCAGACAAACTAACTCAATTTTAATCACTGCTGCACGTACTGCCACCTCAAAAAGAAAGTAAACATGATTAATATCCTTTTGGTGTACGTGCCTGCTAAATGGTAGTTATTTTCGGCACCAAGGGGGATGAATGTGAAGATTTATGAGCACATAATGACTGAACCCGAATGACATGGATGATATCCAACTCAGTGGGGCTTCAATCTTTATCCAGGTTATGTTTCATAAAATACAGAGGTATATAGGAGTACATAGGTCCTTGAATAGATTTGTGTGTGTTAAAGGACTGCATCAGGGACTGTAAAGCACAGCTCACACGGGGCGTCATTTGCTGACGTAAGGACCGCGTCAATGACTCTTACGGCCTTTTGCGCGTCATGGCAAAGTGATAAAATAGTTTACAGAGTGATGGCAAAATGAACATTGCAAACAATATTTTTTAATAACTGGCGTATGAATTAATTGCCTCCATTGGCTCAGGTAATGACGCAATCGAATTGACGCCTCTTGTGAGCCGGGTTTACGAGGCTTCATTTGCTGACTAAGGACAATGTGAGTGATCGACTTAATAGGTCCTTTGAGCGTCACGAAAAAGTACGTTATAATGACGAGCGTATGGGTTAATTGCCTTCACAGGCACTATTAGCGCAGGTACTGACGCAATCGAAGTGATACTTGAGCCGGGCTTTGTGCCCGTTGCACACGGGCGTTATCTAGATTGCGATATTATCGGCGCTAAATGAGCATGTGAACTGAAATAGCCCATACCCTGTGATTCAACACAATATACACTGTTCATTTTGCTTTCGTTTTTATACAATATCACTCTCATGCGGCACATCAAAGCCTGCGCCAGTCCATGACGCCTCGATCGCGTGCAACAAGCATTATGAGGACAACATTATTCTTTAAATAAGCCAGTTTTTTTTTTTTTTTTCAATTTTCGTATGTGCATATAAAGATCAATTAACGTTAATTCAAATGAACTTATCCTCCAATGCCTAAATTTCTTCTCAATTCTCTCCATCTCAGTATTCACTTACCTATAATCGATTCCTCCTGTATATGCAAAATTCGTACTCGTATACTGATGTTCTTTCAGTAACTTGTGTTTAATTGCTTAGGGCGTTCCCAACACAAACTTTGCTTTCCGACTTTCGCCTCCTTCTATCTTCTGAATTATTTACTGTATTGTACTCTAGTTCACCACATTGACCAAATGTATCCTTTAATAACATTGTACCTACGAGAAGGAAATAAATGTTGATTTCAATTAATCAATCAATTTGTGAATATCTTTAGGTTTGAAGTGAATTGATAACATTGCAGAGGCTTGATAAAATCTGAGCTGTCAGGCCCTACATGCTATCAGTGTATGTAATATGGTGTAAAAATGAAGCCCAGGAGAGAAAAAATGCACTTCAAAATCATCATGTGCTTCACAAAAGTAAACATATACAAGTGACCGGAAATGCCATACTCGTTTCCCCCTTATAGACTGCAGTCATAGGCGCCGGAAGTGGGGGGGGGGGGGGCAGGGGGGCGGTCACCCCCCCCCCCCCCCAAACGAAAAAGTGGGGGGCAAAATGCATTTTCGCCCCCCCCCCCAAAAAAAAAGCCCCCCGCCCCCATAAAAAAATTTAAAAAATCAGTAGTAAAGGACTAAAAATCGTGTGTTTATTAAAAGCTTGATTGCTTTATTACGTAATTGTAAGCCTTTGTATTCATTTTTCGTATTCATGGAGATCACTGAAGACAGATATTAAAGGGGGTACCCAATCCTGAAACAATGTTGGTTCATTTAAAAGATCATGATTTTATTAGCAGAAAATCATCTGCCTTAAGTTTTTTAAAAATTCGTGTTGCCAGAAAAATCCCCGAAATATGGTAAGACTTCAGGATATTTTGGCCCCTCAGCTGTGTCCCAATTTCAGCTAGGTAACCACAATGACGTCAAAGTGGTTACCCAGGTTCGCGTATTGCAGATGTGTTGCGCGCTAGACTGTACAAAATGCATTACACCTTGCGCGCATTTTGCTATAATTGCGCGACAAGGTAACCACTTTGACGTCATTGTGGTTACCTAGCTGAAATTGGGACACAGCTGAGGGGCCAAAATATCCTGAAATCTTACCATATTTCGGGGATTTTCTGGCAACACGAATTTTTTTTTTTTTTTTTAAGGCGGATGATTTTCTTCTAATAAAATCATGATCTTTTAAATGAACTAACATTGTTTCAGCATTGGGTACCCCCTTTAAAGGGGGTACCCAATCCTGAAACAATGTTGGTTCATTTAAAAGATCATGATTTTATTAGCAGAAAATCATCTGCCTTAAGTTTTTTAAAAATTCGTGTTGCCAGAAAAATCCCCGAAATATGGTAAGCTCCGTCATGTCTTTCATAGTTATGCTTTTCTCATGTGTTCTCCTTGTGTTTAGGTTTTTCTGCTTGAGTGCATTTCGTTTCTGTATGCGTTTCTTTTCCCCGCTGGTCTTACATGTATTATCTTCCTTCCTCTATACAAATCTTGCCTTTGACTGTGCACGTGCAGGCGCAGTCCTGGGGTGTGTCGGAACCGATCCACTAATAACTACTCGCTTTTTTATTTTTCGATGATGCAGGCTGATAATTTTGCTTTTGATTCGTTAATTGATGACGATTTCTTCGATATATCTAGAACCACCACTAATGTTGATCAAACCGATTGTCATAATTATTTTGAAAATCGTGTAGCACAACAAATTAACTTTCATGATACTACTATAGGTTGCGATGAGAATATTTCCTACCCTAGCTCAGATTATTTTACAGTAAATCAGTTTAAATCATTGCAAAAAACAGATAACAGTTTTTCAGTTATGCATCTGAATATAAGAAGTTTGAACAGTAATTTTGATAACTTTCGACTCTTAATGAACGACCCCTCACAAATATCCTTTTCTGCGATCGGCCTAACTGAAACATGGCTCACCCACAGTTGCACGTCATTGTACTCGCTACCTGATTATCATTTTATAGAAAACAGTCGATGTGGCAAAACTGGTGGAGGTGTTGCTCTGTACATTAAGAAAGATTTTGACTATTTTATTCATAATGACCTCAACTGTATGAGTGATACCGTTGAATCGCTCGTTGTTGAGCTAAAAATATCTGATTCCAAAAATATCTTGATAGTTGTTTTATATAGACCACCAAATTCGAACACTCAAATTTTCTTAGACTATTTACAGGAGCTTACGCATAATTCTGTATTTAATAACAAGGATTGTTTCATAGTAGGGGATTTTAATATTGATATCTCTAAATGCAATAACCAAAATACTTCTCAAGAATTCCTTGATATTATGATGTCTGCATCTTTCTTGCCACTCATAACCAAACCCACTAGAGTCACCAACCAAACAGCTACCCTTATTGATAATTTATTCTGTAATATCACTCCACTTCCTAACTCAGGTATTGTTTTATCTGATATATCTGATCATTATCCTGTTTTTACGATATTCTCACGCTCTTTCAAGATCGGAAAAAACAAAATAACGGATAGCTATAGAAAAATTACACCAGATAATTTAGCAAACTTGAAAGAAAATCTAAGTGAAGTAGATTGGTCTGAAGTATATGATCATGAGGATACTAATCTATCATACGAAACCTTTATGAAAACCATAACTTCATACTTAGACAAATATATTCCATTTAGGAAAAAATCAGATAATTATAAAAGAACCCCAAGGCTTCCCTGGATAACCAAATCTCTATTGCGATCCATAAATCGCAAAAATCGATTATATTATGTTGATAAACTTAAACGTACAGACCAGTCACATTGTAAATATACATCCTATAAAAACACTCTTACAAAAATATTACGGATTGAAAAAAGAAAATACTTCTATAACCAGTTATACTCATTCAAAAATGATATCAAAAACACTTGGAGAATTATTAATAGTGTTATCAATAAAAGTGGAGATAGGTCAATAATAACTAAAATATTACATAACAATGTTGAAATTAATGATTTTAAGCTTATAGCTAATGTCTTTAATGAATATTTTTCGAACATAGGTCACAAATTAGCTCAGGAAATCCCATTATCTCAGAAAAAGTTTCATGAATTCTTGCATACACCAAATACAAAATCTCTTTTCTTTTCTCCAGTAACTAGAGAAGAATTATTTGATATTGTTGCAAAATTAAAAGACAAAAAGAGCACTGGTTACGACGGCATTAATAATGTTGTATTGAAAAATATCATTACTGTCATAGTGGATCCATTGGTTCATATATTTAATTTATCTTTAAGTAATGGGAATGTTCCACAAGATATGAAAATTTCAAAAGTTATTCCAATATACAAAAAAGGTAAGAAAGAAGATGTGAGCAATTACAGACCAATATCGTTATTAACTGCACTTTCCAAATTACTCGAGAAAGTTGTATACTCCAGACTCTTAGATTTTCTGAATGCAGATAAGATTATCTCTAATTCTCAGTTTGGTTTTCGTCAAAACCATAGCACTTCTCATGCTATTCTTTCCTTTATTGATAAAGTTGCCAAAGCAATTGACAAATTCCAACACACTGTGGGTGTGTTCCTGGACTTCTCCAAGGCCTTCGATACCATTGACCACGAAATTCTTTTACACAAATTAAACCATTACGGTATCCGCGGGAAGGCCTTGGAGTGGTTCAGGAGCTACCTTACAAATCGAAAGCAATTCGTATCCATAAATGGTCAGTGTTCTTCCAAATTATCTGTAAATTGTGGTGTTCCTCAGGGTAGCTTGCTTGGCCCCTTGTTATTTTCAATTTATATTAATGACATTAGTAATTCTTCAGATATCCTTTCTTTCCTATTGTTTGCCGACGATTCTAATGTTTTTTTGTCGCACACTAACCCTCATACATTGGCAAATGTTTTAACCTCTGAGCTCAGAAAATTACTTCATTGGATAAGAGCCAATAAACTGTCCCTCAATCTTCAGAAAACTAAACTAATGACATTCAGTAACTCTTTAAATAATTTACCCGATAATATCATTTTAGATAATATGCTTATAGAGGAAGTCTCTTCCATGAAATTTTTAGGTTTAATTATAGATAATAAACTCTCTTGGAAATCCCATGTAGACAGTGTATGTCAAACGATTTCCCGAAATATAGGAGTCTTAAATAAACTAAAGTATTATTTTCCAAAATTTACTCTTCTTACTTTATACTCTACATTAATATTGCCCTATTTAAATTATGGTTTAGTTGCTTGGGGCAACACACACTCTACTTATCTTGATAGAATCTTATTATTACAGAAAAAGGCAGTCCGTATCATATCAAATCTTTCCTGGAAATCACACACGGACCCACTATTTTTTGAAAATAAAATCTTAAAAATACAAGATTTGTATCGTCATAATCTCGGTCAGTTCATGTATAAATTAAATAATAACTTGTTACCTGCACTATTCAGTGATATATTCTGTAAGAATATGACTATTCATAAATACTCCACACGACAATCAAATGAATTTCATTTACCCCTTACTAGAACTATCTTCACAAAATCTATATTTACTTTCACCGGACCAAAATTTTGGAGTAATCTTAATTCGAATATTAAAGATGCTCCCAGTTCACACTCATTCAAGAAACTACTAAAGACTTTTCTTTTGGTTTCCTACCGGGAATCAAATTGATTCTTGGTAGGAAATTGACTGATTGAAACTTATAACTTTTAGATGGAATCATCATCATCCCCATAACTTATGGTAAATTCTCTGTTAATTCTGCATTCTGCATTCTGCTATAATTTTATTCAATTTTTGCTTCATATTTCAAATCGTGTTTCGCCCCCAATACTGCGCATGCTCTCTATATCTATCTTTCCCTCTTTCTCTTCTAATAAGCCAGCGTTCTTTTTGTTTGTTTGTTTTTTGTTTTGTTTTTGTTTTGTTTTTTGTTTTGTTTTGTTTTGTTTTTGTTATTTCCATTGGGTGGGTGTGTGTGTGTGGGTGTGTTTTCTCTCTCTGTCCTTGTTCTCTTTGGTGTTGTCCGTCTTCCGTTTTTTTTTTTTTTTGTTCGTCTTTCTCTTTTCTCTCTTTTCTGTGGCGATAAGTTAATTTTTTGGGGGGAGGGGGGTGTTGCAGTGATTATTTTTGGTGTATGCGGGGGTGTGAGGGTGTGTGTGTATGCGTGTGTATCTTTTTTTAAATATATACTTGTTATATAAATTGTACAGAAATTTTTTGAGGGGTTTGCAAAATACAAGCTTTGCTTTTTAGCATTCCCCTCCATTTTCAGCATTTATTTATTATAATTATCTTTGAAAATTACACTGAATGAAAATTATTGTTATTACATACATTTTGTTCATGATATTATTTAGGATGTATTTACGTTTGTTTTTATATTGTTGAAAATGGTTCATGATATTATTTATGATGTAATGACGTTATATTCTGTTGAAAAAATGGCTCATGAAATTATGTAATTACGTTGTTATATTTTGTTGAAAGTGGAAAAATAAATGAAATGAAATGAAATGAAGACTTCAGGATATTTTGACCCCTCAGCTGTGTCCCAATTTCAGCTAGGTAACCACAATGACGTCAAAGTGGTTACCCAGGTTCGCGTATTGCAGATGTGTTGCGCGCTAGACTGTACAAAATGCATTACACCTTGCGCGCATTTTGCTATAATTGCGCGACAAGGTAACCACTTTGACGTCATTGTGGTTACCTAGCTGAAATTGGGACACAGCTGAGGGGCCAAAATATCCTGAAATCTTACCATATTTCGGGGATTTTCTGGCAACACGAATTTTAAATTTTTTTTAAGGAAGATGATTTTCTTCTAATAAAATCATGATCTTTTAAATGAAATAACATTGTTTCAGCATTGGGTACCCCCTTTAAAGCATTCAAACTTTAAACTTTAACGTAGTGGAGCACTGGAGGTTTTGTATTAGACGCAAGGTTGCCAGAGTTGGCAGAATTCTGCTTTTTGGCAGAATTTTGACCGCTTTAGCATAATTTGACAAAATTTAGCACAATTTTAGCATAACATAATTCTGGTGTTTTTTTTTTTTTTTGCTTGTCAGAAAATTTTCTAGTAAAAATACACCTCAAAAATGCTGATAACCTTTTTTTTTTTTTTTTTTTTTTGCTTGTCAGAGAATTTTCGAGTAAAAATACACCCCAAAAATGCTTGTCAGAGAATTTTTGAGTAAAAGTTTGATTTAGCAGTAGGATCTGTATTGTTATGAGAGAGTGGGAAAGCATGTGTGTTTTTTTAGGGGTGAGAAGACATGAGCCCTTGAAAGGTGAGCCCCCTTGAATGTTTGCCCCCCCCCCCCCCCAATCCCAAACTGCTTCCGGCGCGCCTGACTGCAGTGTTAGACTAAAGCGTACCCCTGTACGCTTTCGTAAATGGCAGTATTCAGTCATGGATAATATTATTATAATATTATTTGAGAACCTTTTCATGCCTGGCTTTTTATTCGTCCTTCTGAACACCATTATACAAGACAGATATCAAAATTCAACAATTTATTAAATCAAGCCATCACAAAATTACCGATTCCCTTTTTTAAAAAAAAAGAAGGTTTTGCTTGATTTTATACTTATCAATTTATGTGTACCGAACTTAAGAAATAAATTTGAAATAAACTGAGTTAAGGCACAACTACTAGAAGACAGCTGCCCCCCCCCCCCCCCTGTTCTCGCCGATTAAAAATAAATGATAAAGATTTGTAAACGGACTTTACAAACCTTTGTTTTGAAATAAAAAATAAATCTGGGGTCTGTTCACTTTAATAAAGTTTAGAAAGAGAGAAAATAGTTACCAATTATTAACTTACGAAATTTAGATATTCAGTGCTATTAAAAGTGAAACTCTTTATAAAGATGGCACTGTCAAAGAAGATCATCTTACCAGCTATAAAGCAATAATTATGGAGATAGATGATGCTTATGACGGCAAGATGATACGGTTGATGGCTTATTATTATAGTATCAGAGGGGCGGCCTCCAGGATTTTGTAAAAGGGGGTCCAATTCCCAAGACAACTCTGACAAAGGTTATCATGCAAAATCGGGGTTCATTCAGACAGATAATGAGGGGGATCAAATACACAAAAACCTATGACAAGTAAACAAAAAAATTATAAAGAGGGGGATAAGGACCCCCGTGACTTCCTCCCCTGGATCCGCCCTGTATCCTAATGTGCATTTTGCCATAACGATAATTTAGATAAAGGATGAATACGTCTAGTGATATTCACCGACAAATAAAAAGTGACATTCCCCGACTATCAAGAATGATATTCCCACCATAAAAAAGAAGAAAAAAAAAAAACAATGGTCAACCATATAATGGATGCATTATTCAGAGAGAAATAAGATTTTGTTGTATGTCATAATTAATTTGAAATTTTGTCACTAGGGAAGCTTCACATTTGTTTTTCTTCTTTTTTGAGGGGGAGGAGGGTTCCAAGAAGGATAGTTTTTTTTTTTTTTTTTTTTTTTATAATTTTAAGGCTTTGTATATTGTAAGGAAAACATTCTCAATGTATTTACGATCTTTCGGCCTGACCTATTTAGATGACATGTTGATAAATGCAGTCCCCAAACAAGAGAATGCTAAAGACATGTGAATGCATCAGGACCTGTATGTTTTAAATGTCAACATTTTTTAGAGGATGGAGTGCGGGGAAACCACCCTGTATAGTAAGTAAGTAGGCCATCTATTCAGCTTTGCTTGTTTTTTTTCAAGGGCACAAAATTTCATGATAATGCACGCACTATTTGTTACTCCTGAAATTCCAATTTTTATTAGTTTTCGGGGTGCTCCGTCGCTCCGGGCTTTATTCCGTCAAAGATATAGGATTGGTTTAGGGGTTGCAACTTGGTTTTAGGTTAGGTTTAGTGTTAGGGTTAGGGTTAGGTATGGTTTTGTGTCCGGGGTTTAAGTTAGGAATTCGGATAGTCTGGGACATTGACCGCAGAGCAATAGTCACCGGAGCATGTGTCGTACTCGTACAACTGTTTTGGTGGCATAAAGGAAGCTTTATAATCATGTCGAATCCCCCCCCCCCCCCCAAAAAAAAAAAAAAATAATAATAATAATAATAAATGAATAAATAAATAAAAATAAGTAAATAAATAAATACATAAATATATAAATAATAATAATAATAATAATAATAATAATAATAAAATAAATAAATAAATAAAAAAAATTAAAGTAAATAAATAAATAAATAAATGCATTTTTTTAAATAAAAAAATAATAAATGATTGTTGTTGTTGTTGTTGTTTTAAATCAAGAAGAATGGTTTGGTGTAGCCTCTATCAGGGGTGTCGATCGATGTGCATGACTGGGGGGATGACCGGCGAGGGAGCGAAGTGACCGAGCGGATGAAGGTGTACACCAGGGACTTTTTCAAAAATCTGTCTATAAAACTTGCATTTTAGAGCATCCCAAATGGTTTTTAATAAAAAGAAGGAACACAAGATTCTAAGCCAATGGACGCAACCCCACCAATGCGAGCAAATGAATTTTCTTAGACATTTTCGCATTGAAATTATGGCATTTCTTATTTCCTTTCTTCTAATCATAAAAAATGTGATAGTATTTCTAGATCAAACATAATGAGTTTGGATAATTATTAGTTTTAAGTTAATGTATCATAATTCTTATTTATTTTATCCAAAATTAATGGGGGATGATAATACAAGCCATCCCCCACCTCAAATTTGGGGGGATATATACCCTCCCCCCCCCCCCCCCGGGATCGACACCCATGGCCCCTATCTCCAAAACTTCGTGAGACAATCAATGCTCCAAAACTCTCAAACTTAAACATCTCGATAAAGACTGCACTTTTCCTCGATGAGATGACCTTGCGTTCAACAACCCGTGTCACATCGTATTAAGTATATTTTACTTTTTGCTACAAAAGGCTTGATTGGACTGTATTTCTAACCTAAATAATGTATAATATATAGACTAGTGACATAAGTGACGTACAACTATTGACTTTAGAAAATGGAAAAGTGCATAGAAAAAAGGGTGAAAAGGTAGAAGAGGAAGAATTGGGACAAAGAATAAAACAGAAAATGGAGGATTCATCGCCCCACCCCTGACATGCAGTCCCTCCTTCTCCGCCTGCATTAACTTGAAACGATCACTTAGCCGGTTTTTTCTTGTCACATCCATAATAGCGGAGAATGACTCTGTGTCAAAAACGGGGAAATAAAGAGTAAAATACATGCAAAGTACAAGAGATCGGCATGGTTCGGTGATAAATATTGTAGCACGATCGAATTTTAGAACGCGCGTGCACGCCCATCGACATTTCGGAGTGAACGAATCCAGTGAGAGATGTGTCTGGGTTTTTTTTTGTGTGTGTGTGTGTGTGTGTGTTTTGTTGTTGTTGTTTTTTTTTCTCGTGCATCCATCACCAATCACATGCGTGGTACGTAGGGGCTTATTCCGAGTTATAGGGGGCGTCGAGAAAGGTTCATAGCGAGCTTGTAATAGTTGAAACAAGGCAGTTATCAACTCCTTGGTTGAAGCCTGCACTATTGCAGGACTGGTGGATGTATTGTCCGTGTGTTACCCTGAACTTGTTCACCCACTTGAGGTGATTCAGTTGTTTTACTTACCACCTACTCACCTACTCACAGATGTGACATGTGAAGAGAGGGAGAGGTGACTACATTTCATCTCTACATGTATCCAGTCGGAGGGTACAGAGTCCTAGCTTTATCCCCTGGTCATATCTTGCGGCTTGTTCAACATCGAAAGTTGATCTGATTCGCCCTAAATGAATTAAATCCGTTTGCACACATTATGTGGATGAACAAGTGTAGCTCCATGGTAGTACGGTGTAAGATTTGTAGACTGATTGCATGGACCACTTTATCCTTCAGAAATAACTAGAGCGATTATGAACGATTTCGCGAAGTATCATTCATAGCTATATATAATCGGGAGTTTCTTACCCTAAGCGTTAACGCTCTCTCGTCCTTGCTAGAAAGATACGACATCGCTTTTTTGGAGCAAAGATTGCCAGGCAGTGCCACTGCCGGGGGTCCGTGACTCCGTCTCGTTCGCTTCCTTACTCGTACCCGTCAACTCACAAGCATCGCTGCCAGTAATCTGAATAAAAATAAAACACCCCTGAATCGGGATTTTATGCCTGGAACCTTTGGACACGTAACTGCGCCTCTTCCAATTTTCGTTCCTGACTAATTCGGAGTGCTGCCAGCCGAAGGCAACTTCAAAGACATAAAACGCTTGATGACTTCCACCAAATTGTTCTGCCATCCTTCTGACAGCAAGGGGATCTTCCCACAAGACCTAACCACGACGACACGTGCTTCTGAAACAGAAATCGTCCGATGGATTCTTTCTAATAATGCCATCATCATTATTTTCTTTGAAGTACAGGGACAATGCCGAACGTGGTGTGGAAACATTCGTACGTGCCTTCATTACTGTAGTGTGTAGTAAGAATAATAAATAACAATAAATTGCATCCCTGAACTTGTTATTTGTCCTGACATTTTGAATCTCAGCGAATTTACTTAATTGAAACAGCACACCTCGACCTACTTCATTTTTTCTTCTTTCAAAGAAAACCACCGCCTGTTTGGAGTTCGTAAGAGGAAGGTTTAACCAACTGCTTTCATTCAAGAATACTCAGGTAACTGATTCAGATATGATTTCCATTTCCACAGGTTTAACTTTAAAAAAAAATACTATTATACTGGATGTTTATGTATACTTTCTATTTTATAACTTTAAACCATGTAAAATGTATTTTGTTATTGAATATTGAATTGTATATTTGATTTCTTGTCAAAATCACTGTTCTGTTGGAAATGAAAATTAAACTCAAACTCAAACTCAAACTCAAACGATATTCCAGTAAAAGACGGTGACGTTGCTTGGCAAGGTCGTGTGTTTCTTATCAAGTCTATCTTACATTGCCGTTATATCAAAGAGTTATGCAGTTTGAAACTAATTGATGAGGAGCTTAATGGGAGGAATGGGAGGAATTTTACTTAAATTTGTAAACATATTTTTAGGCATTACTCCCAGTGTTAAATATCGTATGCTCGATCTGTAATGAAAATCACAAGTCAGACAAAATTGGAACCAGAGGGATTCAAACCTGTCATCTACTGCTTGCTGGGCAGCGACTTAACCACCAGGCTATTCTGGTTCACGGCCAAGTGACGATGAACTGGAAATCAAATACCCAGGATCATCTTCTTTCTGACTAATTAATATTCAACGGTCCGCCGTGGACAATAGTTAGTAAATTCACTTAAAGCCCCCCCCCCCCCCCCCCCAAGTCGTCCAGATATAGGCCCCTATGTTAGTGCGATACACGAATAGCAAGATTTTAAGCTTCTCTCATTCGTTTTCCTCGTTTAAGTGGAAATATTAAACAAAATTGAGGGATGAAATATACTAATTCGCTTGAAGACTATTCATAGTTCTGGCATAAGCATCCCACTCCTCAAGATTTTCTTTATTTCAGTTGATGAATAGCAAGCTTTCAAGCCGCTCTGATTTGTTTACCTCTAGAAAAATATACAAGAAAATTGGTAGAGGAAATATCATCGGCCACCATAATTAACTTCTTCTATTCCAGACTCGGGAGATTCATTCCTAAATGTATAAGCCCGGCATATATTTGCCAGTTTTACATTTTAAATTGCTATTGATTACGTACGTAATCAATTTACAATACGATTGGATGGAATGTATTTCATTATGCTATTACACTCGATGAGCAGCTTTGTATTGCGCGCTCTCACTCGGGAATTCCAGGATGCAAGAGTCTTCTGCAAGTTTTATGTTGTTGTTTTTTGTTTTTTTTTTTGGGGGGGGGTTGTGTGTGAGTGAACTAAACAAATTTGAGGAGAGGCTGAGACCTTTCGAAGTATGAAATGACTTACTGTAGTGCGAATATTATAATCACTATCATTTCTTGCCATCCAAGCTGCTATCTTCAAGTTCACTGTAAAACATGTCGGTTAGAAAAAATACCAACATGAAGATAATTATGTGTCCGACCAACTTTTTCTTTCAATTATATTGTCCGTCTTACTCTTGGGTGATTTTGAGTTCATTTTGTTATAAAATATGATTATAATTGGGCAAGACATCACTCGAGTTGGGCATAAATTGGCCCCAAATTTGGTCGGAGACAAAATTACCCTCTTGTTGGGAACTCTTTAACCAAAAACACTTTGTACCGTGTTCATTGGTGTCGGTATTTTGAATGGGGTAGTTTGCCTACAGATAATTAGCTGACAATTTCCCGACAAGCAGACACAAAAAATAAAATTGGGGAAAAAATTAAACGATTTGTTGTTTTTTTTAAAGGTACGATTACTCAAATTTTCAAATTTGCAGACAATCATAAAAATGGTTGTCAGAATTTCAAATTTGATCTTCCTTTTTTTTTCTAACACACAACGAAAAGAAAAATCGGATTTGCCGATTAGAAAATTCAGCGACTGAGAGTTGTTGATAGCGGTGTCACCCCCCCCCCCCCCCATCAACAGCCCCGACCATCTGCTTAACTGCTTACACTTCAGTGGTGAACGTTTACATGACATATGTCACGACATTCACGGCTATATTAGTCATAAAGGCATCACTGTAGGGCATTTTCTAAGGGGCTGGGCATTATGGGACCGCGTTTGCCAAAATATTTTTTTTTAACAGTCCCCAGAAGATGCCATCAAAACTTAATAGATTTTCGGACATCAATTACGGTTTTGCCAAATGCAGTTTTTAAAGGGGGATACCCTCGCCCACCCCGTTAGTAACTGTATCCGTTTATCATGACCCGTGTCATCATAATGTGAAAAAAATAAACATCGAAAACTGCCACAATCCCTCCAGTTGTTGGGTAAGAAACTGACAATGAAGGGGTCTATTTTCGTTTACATTCAGAAGTTGACATAGCTCTTCGAAATAGGTCATAACATGCGCAGTGACTCTTTGTAAAAGGTACCATGTGGTACCAGGGGCGTCGATCCTGGGAGGGCAGAGAGGTAGTTGCCCCCCAAAGAAAATATTGGGGGGGGGGAACATATCGTCCCCCTCCGTAAATCCGGAGGTGTAAAATAATAATAAGGGGGTGGGGTCGTGAGAGCAATCATATGGGAGGTGTCCATCATCTCACCATTTTCCCATAAGTTGGAAGACTTCGGAAGACAGTTGGAATCTTTGTGTTTGCTGCCAACTCGGGGCAAAGACTTTAATCATATAGGCATATTATTTTAATATAATTACAGATATACTGTTTTTATTTATGGTTGTTTCATAATTGTCCACTGAGAAGACGGTTTCCAAAGACATGAAATAGAATGGGCCTCCAGTTGAAGAGAAGGTTGGGTTCTGGTAAAAGCGTGAAAGAGAATAAGTGAGCCGTCTTGTTTATTACGATTCCCCTGTAACATGTGTAAAAGAATATTATAGAGGCAATCTCACCTGAAATGGATTGGTCTTGTAGTGCTCCAATATTTCAAACATGACCAGAATTTTTTTACAACTTTGAACCCAATTCTGATTATGTTATTGTAGTCCCTTACATACCTACCTTGATCTTTGGTTTTCATCGTTTTCATCGTTTGGTTTTTGTCCTGCCGCAACAGTAACGTCCTTTGGCAAGACACTAATCTACATTTTGCCACACTCGACCCAAGTGTAATAAGAGGATATCTGGTTGGATTTATTCCATGAGCATGATGAGTGCAATGAGCGCTACGGTTGCCCGAGCTCAAGCCGGGTCATGATATCCAAAGTCCTTTGGAAGCGCATACAGACGATATGCGCCATACAAGAACTGAATATTATTAATAATATCATTATTAATTACTATCCGCATTATCATTATCATTATTGTTATTATTATTATCAATATTATCTTCATCATTATTATCATGTTTGCTTTTCAGTAATATTTAGTAGTTCGCCATGAAAACCGAGTCCCTGAAGCACCACAATATTCAAATCATTTATATATCTAAAGGTTTATACTAAGGATTCCATCATTAAATGTATTCCATAAGATTTTATTTGAATTTAGCACGGATATATTGCCATATTGCATAAAATATTTTGTTTTTGCAATATCACTATAACAATTCATTACAATAACATTTTGGTGTGTGTAGAAACTTGATTCAGAATCTGATTAAATTATTAGCCATGTTATCCTATACCACGAAATTGCAGATTTATTTTTAATTAGTAATGACTTTTACCAAAGTTCAGCCTCAAAGAATGAATAAACTGCTTGCTGCATATTGCGTGATATATTGCACTTGTTATAATACCATTACAACTGTTTTAGTGTGTATAAAAAAAAAACTTGATTCGGATCCTGCTTAAAGATAAAGCTGAGTTCTAGTCATGCGATTACATTGTGAAAGAAACTGCCTCAAAGCAATTTGGAAAGGTTGATTATATTTTCAATAAGAATTGGTGTATGCTGTAAGGTTTTGGAATCACCGTAATGAGAAGAAATTGACTCAATCCTGCTGAGAGTGACATGCCTGCACACAGAAATGTGTATATGGGACTGCACACACATGTTCAGCTATTTCTTGTCATGTTTTTGGATGTGAAGGCATTTGAAGAGCAATCCTTTTCAGGGGACATTTACTAACATGATAATCTTCCAAAATGGGGGGAAAATAGAATGAGAAAGCTCACTATTTTTTTTTCTTTTTTTTTTCAAACCTTTCCCAGGACTCAACTTTCTCTTTAATAGCCCATGTCAAGAGATTACAGACGGCTTTATTTTTTGTAAAGGGAAATCAAGGATTAAATCTAACGAACGATGCTGTCATCTCGGATTTGTCATATCAGTGCATGCGGTTTGCCGTCACTATCAAAGAAAAGGGGGGGGGGAGAAGAAAACAAAGAATAACCGCTACTTAAGACGGCTCAAGACAAACTTCTTGAAATATCAAACTAATAAGGTGAAATTTCTAAACCAGAAAGAAAATTATTCTGGAAACGCCGATTTATTTATAGACCTATTTTTGTCAGTTAAAGCTACTAAAGTTATGATGGAGTGTCAAAACTTCACTCACTTTTTAAAATTCTAGGATTATGATTTTTGATCCATGGTACATGGTATCTAATATTTTACCCCAACAATATTTAGATCGATTAATACCAAATGGAAAGAAAACGTTTAGACTACATAAAAATGAACGCAACTAGGAAATTTATCGAAAAGGAATTCCGGAGATATCGTGATCGCAACTGAAAAAAAAACTTCATAAAACAACGAGTCTAAACTTCGCGCCTGTAAATTTACAAATGATTTATCCAAGATAGCGATCCATCAAAGGTAAGATAATTGAATCAACTCAAAGGCAAAATAGCATACAATTAGCTGGTTTCAGTTGTTTTATTTACAATTTTGATGGTATCTTCTCTAGGGATGAATTTTTCCAGACCCTTGTCGGTAAATTCTTTTTTTTTTTCGAAAGAACGCAAACTGGCCGATTTTTTGTTAATATTTTAATTGTATTCCCCATTTCAAAGAAAATTTTATCACAAGGTAATCTTATGTTGACGGTGCTCAAAATATGGTCACATCACCATATTAAATGAGATGAGATGAATTGGTGATAAATTCGTCTTAGAATGTAATAAAAAACGTTCTTGAAATTAGATTAGCTTCTTTTTTTAACGGCTGAAATTTTTCGTCTCTAAACTTTCCCATCTGAATTCCTGTCGGCAAACTTTATCGGGAGGCACCAAGATTGCGGAGTTTTTGTTGCAAATACTCCCCGCTGGTTGGCAAATTTTCTGCTAGGTTGTCGACAGATTTGTAAGGATACCCCCCCCCCCCCCCCCCTTCCCTGACCCCTTTACATTTATCGAAAGTAAAGAACGTGGGTTTTGCAACAACTCCATTTCATGTTAAAAATATCAGATTTTCATCACCTTTAATTTGCACACAGTGAGCACTGAGATCTGCTTGGCTAGGCCTTGTGTACAAAAATGCCTGTGCTCTGTGAATGGTGCCCACACAAACATGACAAAGAGTGCCCTCTAATGCTGTGGTAGCCTGCCTATAGCAAAGGCAGCAAATCGCCATCTTTAGAGCCGAGGGTGTTTCAGTGGCTCAAATCGCGACACGATTTAATATCTGCCGTCATACTGTGTACAGGGTTTGTAGACATTTTTACACAGACAGGCAATGCAGATATCAAAGTTGCCAAGATATTGGCGCAGGAAGATAACCTCTCCCGGAAAAAAACACATGCCCGGAGAAAACACATGCCCGGAGAAAACACATGCCTTCGCCACCAAACTCGCATGGCTAGATTTAATTCTGCCAAATTGTTGGCCGCCCGCTGGAGTGAAAACCTGGATCGCACGATTTCGACAAAGACAACCCGAAGACGTCTTCATTCAATGAATCTTCGCAGCCGAATTTCTCGACGGAATCCACTCATTTCCCCTGTCAACAGGAAGAGATGAGTTGCATGGGCCACGAGAACACGAGAACGTGACCTTTACCGTTTTAAACGCAGTTTTCATCATCATGGTATGGGGAGTCATCGGTATTCACGGCGTCGGCGACCTTGTTGCGGTGGACGTAAACGCGGTTCATGTCCAGCTGTACCAACACATCCTGGAGATCCGTTTGCTACCATCGATTGAGAACATCTTTAGTGATTGAGGCCATCCGTTCACCTTCCAAGACGACAACGCTCCTTGTCACAGGGCTGCTGCGATTATATTGCCGAGTGGATGGCTGACTACAGTATCAACAGAGTCCAATCCAGATTTGTCAATTTGTCGATCAATTGAATCTGGTGTCGCCGAAACCACATGGTCCATCTCCGTGATCTATCGGTTAAGGCATTGGCGTTCTAAGCCTGAGTTACCCGGGTTCGATTCCCGGCGGAGACATTTTTTCATTTTTTGCAAAAATTTCAAAAGGGAGGACAGTTCTGGAGAACTTTGATTTAAGCTACACAACCATTATTCTCTCATTTCCTTTCACATTGTCTTTATAATAAGAATCAACCGGGAAATAATTATTTTTCTAGTAATGAGAAAATGTGGGTTATATTTTTTAAAAAGAAACACACTGTATACACCACCTCCCTATAAATTATTACTACCAGCTAGTTTTAACATTGATTGAGACTCACAGCAACGTGATTGTTGGATACATTGCATACATTGCTTTATAATTTGACATAGTTACTTGTATGTTTTAGCTCCCTTGGTGAATCATTTCTGATTTAAATACCCGTTATTACGTGATTGTGTACTAAACCTATTATTATGAACTATGACTATAAAACTAAGCCCATGATTATGGACCAAACCTATAGGTATACATTTACATACTATACCGTCATCATTAAGTACTTCATAGTACTGACTCTACTCGTCATGCTCGTGTACATGGGTTGTCACGAATGACATAATGACACGCATCAGTTAACTTTATTTTGTGATGGATCTCGAGACGTGATCCATCACACACGCAAGCACTGTCCATAGCATAACCACAAACAACCTAACAGGTAATGATTTTGATTATATTAAACTTCACTCTTATTATCACTATACTGATTTATGTATTGATTATTTATATTGCATATAAGTTATTGTCGGCAGAAATGTTTTGCTTATTACTTTTCATTTAGGCAGGTAGCAGTACTTTTGTTCCATTTTCGTTGTTTCGTTCTTGTACAGCCCTCGAAGAAGGCGATAATGCCGACAGCTTGGCGTGAATAAAACCAGTGGTATATTCAGTTACGTCCTGAGCCGCATCATCATCATGTTGTGTTTTAGCCAAATTTCTTCAACTTATATGTATATATATATATATATATATTAATCGCAAACAATAAATGAAGCGATTTACAAATCGCTAAACAATAAATGAAAACAATAAATCGTAAACAATAAACGAAGCGATTTACATTTCATTAAGGAGGCGAGTTGGCTCAGTCGTTAAAGCGTCTGCCTGTCGAACCAAAGATCGTGGGTTCGAATCCACCCCGGGCGGATGACCAGGTGCGTAACCAGTGGGGCGGTGGGGGTGGTGCCCCCCCCCCCCAAAAAAAAGGCCAACAAAAATGAAGGGGAGAGCGAAAAGCGTGGGGAAGTGAAAGAAAAATTCCTAAAAAGGCGCTACGAGCCGTTATCTTTCTCTAAAAATTTGCTAAAACGTCAAAGTTTTCGCACTTCGCGCGGGAAGAAGGAAACTCCCCCTTCCCTGCACCCACCCATGTTACATACAGTGCAGTATTGCGTCCAAATCAGTCAGGGCGTCGAACTTACTTTCCGCCTAAAAAAGGGTGCTATGAGCCTTTATCTTTCTCTCAAATTTGCTCAAACGTCAGAGCTTTCGCGCTTCGCGCGGGAGGAGGAAACTCATCCTTCCCTGCAATACCCCCCCCCCCCGGGAGCATGCTTCGCGTGCTTACAACCGCCCCCCCCCCCCCCCCCTCTAAAATTAAATCCTGGCTACGCGGTTGCGGATGACTGAAGCCTGCGTTGTGTGTTAACGTGCCCCTCCCTTGTTTAAAAGACGCAGGCTATGTTACAGTGGAAAACACTCCGTCCCTCAGATAGGACGTTAACCGGAGGCCCAATGTAGAGGACAGTCACCACAGCACTATTCGAATAAGAGTAGGGGGAAACCCCGGTGTAGTGGTACACCTGCACATCCAAATCAGTTATACCGGGAGGAGATACGTAAGGGTTACAGTGATTCAGTTTGCTTTTCCCCTCCCTGGCACTTAATAATCTCTAATATATATAAATATATATACATATATATATATATATATATATATATATATATTAAAGTATAAAGTATATGAGTACTGAAGTATCATTTCCTGAAGAAGCCGTGTAGGCGAAATCTTGAACTTTTTGTGTCTAACGGAGTGATTTATTCTCTCTCTCTCTCTCTCTCTCTCTCTCTATAATATATATATATATATATATATATATATATATATATATATATATAAAGAGAGAGAGTAAATAGTGTATGTATAATACGCGCTGTGATTGGTTAGATTCGCATCACGTGACGTGCAAAAGTTTATTTGTCAAGCTTTCGATCTATGGTCTTCATCAGGACTGTATAAAAAACACAAAATAATGGCTGCCATTTACATCGAAATAAACATTTCGATTTCTTAAGGCCACTGCACACCTTACGATCGGTCTGCGATCCGATTTGTGAAATAAATCGCTATGGCATTAAATATTGGCATTTTAACATATGAAACCTACACTATTCAGGTTCTGAAAAGTAATATGAATACTAAACATAGGGTTTTGGTGAGCTGTCAGCTTTCTACAGGGAAAAGGGGCAAGATTAGTTTCAAATCGTAGGCAGTCTTACGATTTTTGTGACGTCACTACGACTAGGAGCCGATTTGGCCATTCTACCGACTAGACAACTCGGCAAAGGCCGTATTATCGATTTTTACTATCTGTATGACTATTCAGACCCTCAATCAAAAATATTTCTCGTTTTTTAAATGATTTGTCAAATGATATTGCATTTTCTTCTGAAATCGGATCGCAGACCGATCGTAAGGTGTGCGGTGGCCTTTACAATTTTTAAGTATTTCTCACATTTCTCACAATATATATATTTCATTAACATGCATGTGCTCCAGAGCAAACATTTTATTTATTATGTTCTTTCGTATTAAGTGTATCCAAATTATTTTCTCAAAATTGTTTGTAAGAAAACACTTCAGCCTTGAAATTAAGAATATTTTTTTCCACGGTTTGTATGATTTGTATTTGAATCTAAAGTTATAATGTTACAACGTCACATCACAGGTGGTTTTGTAATGGACTCCAAAATTGGACCAAGAGTTAGCGCAAGTAAGTTTGACATCATCACCTAAGTCGACCCATCAGGCCTGTCCAATCAACCTAAAGTCTTGTCCAACCAAAATGATACCGAAAGAAGTGAGTCCAGCGACTAATGTCATATCAACAATTCCATCTTGAGACAGTAGGCATTTCAAAAGTGTGTACTGTTTTCTGACTGACATTTCAGAAGCCCTTACCTGGGGTTAGTGTGACATCCAAATCACAGGTGTATGGCTCATCTCACCATGCCCACAAAGCTATATCTATGAGATTTGCAATGGATGGAGCAATCAATCTCAGTGAAGGAAGTCATTTAATCCCATAATGGTTGAATAATTGGCGGAGTATTTCGGAAAACCACAACAGCCATGAGTCAATGATTTCACAGTTTTGAACGATCTATCCTTGACCTTCAAAAACAGTCTGGTCAACTCTTCAAGAAGATAGCGCTAGTTAACAGTGTCATTTTAAATCCAAGTCTCACTACGTCTTAGTCGAGTGAGGAAGTTATTGTTAGGATAGATTTAAAACGTGAGAGCCCCCTGTCAGTTTGATTTTATTTAGTTGTTAATTGAGCGTCTATGGATGGTTCATCTTGAATGTGATACGGCATTTTAGATTTTAAACATGAAGCAGGTTCGATGTATATGATGTATGTGTGACGTAATAGCGGCGTATAGATTAAAGGCCAAGTCCACACTAATATCCAGTTCATTTGAATAAATAGAGTAAAACTAAACAAGCATAACAGTGAAAATTTCACTGAAATCGGATGTAAAATAAGAAAGTTACGGCATTTTGAAGTTTTGCATTATTTCATGAAACAGTGATATGCATAACATGGGCGGTATGCAAATGAGTGAACCGATGATGTCACACACTCACTTTTCCTTATGTATTTTAATATATGAAATTTTAAATATTTCAATTTTTATGGATGTGATGATAAAGAATCTCTCCCTTGTATCAAAATAAGTTACCATTACGATGATTTTACATGTTCAAACCATGTTTTACATTATTGAAGGAGTCAAACCATGTTTTACATTATTGAAGCGAAAAAATTCAAATATATGATATTTCATATAGCATGTATAGTAAAATACATAAGGAAATGGGAGTGTGTGACATCATCGATTCACTCATTTGCATACCGCCCATGTTATGCATATCATTGTTTCAAGAAATAATCCAAAACTTCAAAATTCTGTAACTATCTTATTTTACATCCGACTTCAGTGGAATTTTCACTGTTATGCTTGTTTAATTTTACTCTATTTATTCAAGTCAACTTGAGATTAGTGTGGACTTGGCCTTTAAGGTACACCGTAGGGACACGTAGCCCCTTCAAAAAAAGAATTAACAGAACAAAACAGAAATGAAAAAAGGTGAGAAAAGGTAGAGAAGTAAAAGGACCAGAAAAGAAGATGATAGGACCCCCTCCTGCACCCTTCCTTTATCGGTAATCTAGTTGATGCGCTTTTCATTTCCATGTTTACCGATTCAGAAGCGCTACACCACTGTTGCGTAATAGGCATTTCTGAAATTCCCTTCCATGTTGTTCACAAATAAATCTGTCATATAAACTTCCTATTGGAGGCAGAAGGTATGACTTTGCGTCTATAAACTCAAGGTTGTCCTAGATAATATGATATGATATAATAACCCAGATACTGCATGCTTCACATAAATGTTAAATCCGCCAATCAAAGATGAATATGTGAAAATACATGACGGGACCTCCAGTCTTCCGACTCCCATCTAGTGTTCACTTCATCTTTTTTTTTTTTTTTGAACATATGTATATCTATGAATACATACAGTCTGACAGAAAGAGAGTGAGGGAGAGATGAGAGATATTATTTCAATATTGCAATGTTGCATTTGAAAAAGGTAAGCATGTTAATCCAGTTCCCTGGAATATTGGAATTAACCCATGCCTTCACGAACTTACCTAGTTGATAAACATGTCAAAACGAGGATGTTGTACCGCTCAACTCTATTTTTAAAAAGTAACAGCAGCTGTGTTAGTCTGGGAGCCTGTCCCGAAATAGTCAACCCATTTTACATATGAATTTGACCCCTTAAAGTTGCTAGGACCATCCATGTTATTTACAAAAAGCTTGTCAGCTCGAACGAAGCCGCCGAGTTTGGCCCCCAGAGCCCCCAAAATGGGCCCCAAATTCGGGTCGATTTCAACCCATCTAACATACGCGCCAAACTTTGTCAGAAGGAAGATGTATCACTATACATTACCAAAACACCAAAACTGACAAAATTTTCCGTCGGGATGTATTGGGTTGTCAGACAGCCCCTAACAATTGGGGCAATTTTTTCCCCTTAAAAGGGAACCCAGTCTTAATTTTTTTCTACTAATATTATGTGAAGCGTAACTTGCTGATTAATTTGATACCAAATTTACCAGAATTGCACAGCTATGAAGAAAGTTATAGAATGATGAACCCCCAAACACGTCTTTCACCTGTCGTCTGCTGCACATGCATGGGGGCCGCCATTTTCCATGTTTCCAGTGGACTTAGTCAAAGAATGACGTATCTGTGGACAATTCCTAGTCTAGATTCTATCTTTTTTTATTTGGATTATTCCCTTATGCTGCTCTTTCTCTACACGCATATCCCACGCAGAGCGCGACTATTCACTACTACTAGGTATTAAAAAAAAAAAAAACTTTGGACACTTTTGATTGTTAATAACTCAAAAATTATACATCGTATCAGACTGAGGTTTTTACATTGTAAAGTTGAAGGATGTAAAATTGTTTGGGAGCCAGTTATATCACATTTCTCTGAATACTTTTCTTAAAGTATTGCTCTGAATATTTAATTATATTTTTCACTTTTTGAAAAATCAAGGCAAGAAAATTTGTGTGTATCAGTAATTAATTCAGAACACAACAATGGCCATTGTGTGTTACAGCTGTCGTTTTCCCCAACCTTTTGCGGTCCATTGTCATTAATGATTCATGACTCTGGGTTAAAAAGGTGTTCTGGAATTTCAACTGCAACACACTATGGCAATTGTTGTGCTCTGAATAATTACTGATTTGTGGCCTTGCTTTTTCAAAAAGCGAAAATTTTATTCAAATATTCAGAGAAATGCTGAAAGAAAAGTATTCAGAAAAACGTAATAAAACTTGCCCTTAATATTTTGTTTTATGGTCTCCGTATCGCGCGATCCGAATAATTAAGAGTCATTTGCAATTTCACCTTCCGGGCGAAATTTTGGGGAGAGTCGCGCCCTGTATAGCATAGAGAAAGAGCAGCGTAGGGGAATAAACCAAATAAATGAAAATAAAATAAAAAAGGACACAATCTAAACTAGCCAGTTGTCCACAGATACATCATTCGTGGAAAATGGCGGCCCCATGTGCAGCAGACGACGGGCAAAAGACGTGTTAGGTGGGATCTAAAACATTCTATAACTTTCTTCATAGCTGTCCAATTCTGGTAAATTTGGTATCAAAGTAATCAGCAAGTTACGCTTCATATAATATCAATAGAACAAATTAAGGTCGGATTTCCCTTTAAGGCACATGGACCAAATTTTGTCAGAAGGAAGAGTTATGGGTGTACATTACAAAAATATAAAAACTTACAAAAATTTCCATCGGGAAGGGGGTGTAACACGCCCCTGAAAAAAAAACACCTAAGTGCCCCTAAACCCATCTTTGCTGCCCAAAATGCTCTGGATGTAAAGAAAAACCATTTTTAGGTTTCACAACCTTAATAACTCCAAAGTGTCTCATTCAATTCATGTCAAATTTACCTAGTACAATCTTGAGTATTGTAACTTTCTTGGGGTGAAATTTGGTGTCAAATGATCATTTCAATAATAATTTATTAAATTGTGAAAATTGTATTGCTTTCTCAAAAGTAGTCAAATGATATTGTCAGGATTATGTAAACACACCCATTGTCCATTCGCACCTGTTTGACAAGACATAATAGAGGAGCTTGTTCAGTATCTGGGCTATGTGGCTGCCATGTTGAAATCTACCATTCATGTGTTAATTACACAAATACCTTGCAAGCCTCTATTATGCCTTGCCAAACAAGAGCAGATGGACAATGCGTGTGTTTTCACAATCCTGGCAATATCATTTGACTACTTTTGAGAAAGCAGTACAATTTTCACAATTTAATGAATTATTATTGAAATGATCATTTGGCACCAAATTGCACCCCAAGAAAGTTACAATACTCAAGATTGTACTATGTAAATTTTAGCTGAATTAATTGAGACACTTTGGACTTATTAAGGGTGTAATGACAACAAAAAAATTCTCTACATCCAGAGCATTTTGGGCAGCAAAGATGGTTTAGGGGCATTTTGGTGTTTTTTCAGGGGATTTTTACACCCCCTTCCCGATGGAGATTTTTGTAAGTTTTTATATTTTTGTAATGTACACCCATAACTCTTCCTTCTGACAAAATTGGGTTCATGTGCCTTAAGGGGAAAAAATTGCCCCAATTTTTAGGGGCGGTCTGACAACCCAATACATCCCGACGGAAAATTTTGTCAGTTTGGGTGTTTTGGTAATGTATAGTGATACATCTTCCTTCTGACAAAGTTTGGCGCATATGTTAGATGGGTTGAAATCGACCCGACTTTGGGGCCCCTTTTGGGGGCTCTGGGGGCCAAACCCGGCAGCTTCGTTCGAGCTGACAAGCTTTTTGTGAATGACATGGATGGTCTTAGCAACTTTAAGGGGTCAAATTTCATATGTAAAATGGGTTGACTATTTCGGGACAGGCTCCTGGCCTATGGCTATGTATCTTTTCTTCAGCCTCTTTTCAGTCCCACTGGTGGCCATTTCATAAGGCTGGGTTCACCAGGAGGTCAGGCGGCTCATCCCTATCTTTTTGAGTCTGATTGAAGGAAAGTTTGTGAAACCCTGGACCCTGTCTTATAAAGAGCTGCGATTATTCCGGATTGGTCGCAAGTTCTCCAATCAATCTCACAAAATCACAAACTCACAAACTCTGTAGTAAAAAGTTGCGATTGATATCAAACTATTGAATCGATCGCAACTCTTTATAGGACGAGGCAGTAGCGTAATGAGCCAACAAATTTAAGGGGGCTGAGCCTGCAGTAAGAATTGAACTATTTTTAAAGCGCAAGGAACGCAATACATATCATTCTCGAATATAGATCCTCTGAATGGGGGGGGGGGGGTACATCCTCGCCCTTCCAAAAATAAGAAGATTGCATTTCGCTGTACTATTATAATGTTGCACTTTAGAGTCCAACGCCCTGGCTAAATTAAATATTGTATTTTGTGAGGTCGCGTAGCGACCGAGCCAGAAAATTTAACTTTTTGTAGTTTGAAACATTGCATTTTATACCACTTTTATGCACACAAGTACCGTAATGATGAAAGTCTGAGCTTAATATCATCCCTTTTCTTTTTTCTCTTACGGGATAGACAGCTTAAATAATCGTCATTAATTTTTTTGCAACTTTAAATTTGGGGGGAATATTCCTCTACTATGTAATACCTGTTGATATATTTTTGTTAATTTTAAATTTAAGTGTATTAAACAAGGGAGCGGAGCGACAGTGTAAGAGGATTTTATGTTTTGAAAAGTGAAAGTTTGCATTCTATAAGCACTTCGGAGCCTGAGTAGCACATGTGCTCTATATACCATTAACTCATTACTTACTTCCCTCACGATAGTGTGTGAGCCTATTGTAAAGGGGCTAGTTTGGGTATAAGAGGAAAGTTCCCCTCCTATAATTAGAAAATTGGGATAAACAAATATATCTTCCATGCAAAAGATGCATATGGAAGGGGAGATCCTAAGAAAATTCAGCCATTTATACGTTCTAAAAGACGTACTACTGTAATTAGAATTTTTTTCTAGCCAGGTATATAAAATGGACGTCTTTCTTTTTATCTTTCTTTCTTCTTTCTTTCTTTTTTCTCCTGCTTTTTATTTTTTTCCTTCTCCCTTCTTTTAATTTTTCCTTCTCTTTTTTTTTTCTTTTGGTCGTGGAACTTTGGGGGGCTGCAGCCCCCAAGCCCCCCCCCCCCCCCCCCCTCCCCACCAGTACGCCTCTGGGACGAGGCGCATGGTTCACTGCTAGAGAATTATAAATTCTCGAATCTGATTGGTAGAAAATAAAACATATTCGTGAATTCTAATTAGTGGAAGATCTGTGAGCCTCTTGAATTATTTATATACAGTAGGTTCACGGCTAGATGACGTTCAAATCATTTGCGTCTTCAATCAGATTTGTAATAAATTTATAAACTCTGGGCCCTCTTGCATAAAAAGTTGCGTTAAATCGCAACTCAAAAAATTAAACGCAAGTCCCAAATACGCGATCCTGATTGGTTGAAAATCGAGTTGCGTTTAATTTTTTGAGTTGCGTTTAATCGCAACTTTTTATGCAAGAGGGCCTTGATATGACTGCTGAAGAATTTTCACCTTCTCGAAACGATTGGTGTGAAAATGTTTTAGCTTATCGAGTAAGCGAGATCATAAAGACATGGTTCACCGCTGGAACAGCTGGAAATTATTTGCTTCTTTGCAGCTGTAATCAGCGCACACTGCATTTCAAGGAATAAATCCTGCCAGGTACCCATTTACCACCTGGGTGGAGAGTGGCAAACGTGCATCAATGTCGTGCCAAAAGACGAGATTCGAACCCTCGGATTGAGAGTCAAGTGAATGCACCACTATACCACGACACCTGACTGAAGTTCTATTTATAGGATCAATTCCGCCTCATTTTGGTTCTACTTCAGCTTGTATGACCCCCCCCCCCCTCCCCCTTTCAAATTGCTTTACACATGCTACCCCACTTTGGAAATGTCATTTCCAAAGGGATTCGGTAACTTTATGGAGGCTTGATTTAATAAATTGTTGAATTTTGATATCTGTCTTGTATAATGATATTCAGAAGAATAAATAAATAGCCAGGCATATAAAGGTTTTCAAATATATAATGCTATTATTAAGATATCTATGACTGAATGCTCCCATTTACGAAAGCGTATGGCCATACGGTTTAGTGTAACACTGAGTCTATGGGGGAAATGAGTCTGGCATTTCCGGTCACTTGCATAATTTATGTTTACTTTTGTGAAGCACATGATGATTTTGAAGTGCTTTTTTTTTCCTGGGCTTAATTTTTACACCATATTACATACACTGATAGCATGTAGGGCCAGGCAGCTCAGATTTTATCAAGCCTCTACGAAGTTACCAAATCATTTTAATGTACAATCATTTAGTACTTACGGATCAGGCGGTACTTCCTTTTGGTTTCTTGGATGAAATTATATGACACGTATGTTTGAGCTTCTTTGACATCGACTAACTCGATTTGATTTTACCTCAACAGCTTTATCGATTCCCCAAGGGACCAGAAAGCTGTTTTGGAAACTGTCAGGATGGTTTTATCCTATAGGAAGAGATAAAAGTCAAAGGCGATTTGATCATTATTGAAGCAATGAACGATGTTCTGTCAACTTTTCCTTTGACTCTGTCACCTGGCTTGAAGTAAGGTTTTATGAACAGTCTCGAAACATGGGATCCACGCTTAAGTGGAAATGTTATCTCGAGTTCCGATAGTGTTAGAAAAACTCTAATTCTCACAGGATCAGGAGCGTCTCGAGACAACTTTCAATTGGATGGGGTGTCGGCCCAAATTGGTTAAATAAAAAACATATTTTAAATTCCAGGTTAATTCATGGGCAACAAAGAACTGATATCACGGATATTACCCTTGAAATAACTGTAACTGTTGAAATATATGTTGAAAATGAGTTGATGTGGTTACTGGAAAGCAAGATTATAAAGATGGATATATCACGATGACGCCCATAACTATGCAATAGCTCTTCAAAGTGGAATGCTGCCATATCTTGACAACTACATCGTTATAAATTATCATTATGGGTCAATATACTTTCATTTTTCATTTGTAAGCCTCAGAGGCGTCGGAACGTCGGGCTCGGACAGTGCATGGGGGGGGGCATCTTTTGCCCGTCAGACAAAAGATTCCCCCCCCCCCCCTCCCGCCCCAATTCTTTGTCCGAGCCCGACGTTCCGACGCCTCTGGTAAGACTCCATGCATACAGTAAAAGTTTTGTGAATTTTGAAGCATTTCGAGGGAAGTGATAACTATTTTTCTACACATGTGTGTTTTAGGTAGGCTGGTCTTGGATGATTGGATTTTGGTGTGGAATCTGCATAATGTCAAGAAAAAGAGGAAAAATGATTACCTCTCTCTCTCTTTGACATGAAGAGGTTCCTTGAACTACGTAAACTTGGTACAACAGGTTAAATGAAGTTTTGACCTGTTAACATGGTTAAAGATAAAGTTGCGTTCTGGTCATGGAATTGAATTGTGAAAGAAACTTTCTCAAAGCAATTGGGAAAGGTTGATTATTATAGGACATAAGAATTGGTGTATGCTGTAAGGTTTTTGGAATCACCAAATTGATAACAAATTGACTCAATCCTGCTGAGAGTCACATGCACTGCACACAGAAATGTGTATATGGGACTACACACAAATGTTCGGCCCGAACATTTCAGCTGTTTCTTGTCATATTTTGAATGTTAGATCATTTGAAGAGCAATCCTTTTCAGGGGACAAATCTACTATGATAATCTTCCAAACTAACATAAAAGAATGGCAAAGCTCACAAATTATATTTGACCTTTCCCAGAAAGAGGAGTAGGATGTTTGTTGCAATATTATAAATCGGTAAAACTTAAGATGGCTGAGCTCACCTCAGAGGAAGAAGGACCATTCTGCTACCTCTGCTTCCACTTTAATATTTAGATAACAGTTAAATTTTACCATTATTATGCACTGATACAAATCTTGAGTTATTTTACGCAGAAATAGAAAAAAAAACCGTTTGAGGGCATTGACGGACGAGTATGAAACACCCTGACATAAAAATCAGTGCTCCGTGTAGGCTGCTTATCAGAAAGATGATTCTAGTTGATAGAATGTGGTGTTAATTAATTAGCTGACAGAAAAATTACTCTATTAACACGATAAAAACTACTTTCGAAAAATAAACTCAAGGGCAATTTCAAAGGCCTATTGTACTGCCCATAGAAATCAGGTTCGGATTACGTAATACGCCATTGTAATGTTTCTAAAGGTGATAGACAGGGCTATTGAAATTGCCTTCAGTTGATTTTTCGAAAGTAGTTTTTATCGTGTTTATTATTATTATCATCATTATTTGTTTTAAAATGGCATTAAAACTGGCAAAACTTGAACAGCGCCATCTTACAGTAACTGCTAAATTGAGATTATAATTTGAAAATTAATTGCATTTTATTTTGAATTTCGACAAACAGCTGTTTTGAAAATAGGCACATTTTATATTTTAAACTATCATTTTTGATTTTGCACATGTGGAAAATTGCCTACAGATACATTCTAAGCTTCTACAAACTATAGAATGGGGCATGATGGGAAAATGAGAGGCACAGACACTTTTCAAATCCTGTTGAAAGATGGCACCATTAGGAGCTTCAGTTTACTGTCATTTTAAACACCGGATTCATATTTAAGAATAACTTGAACTTTTGAACATTTTGAGTGCAGCATTTTCCTCTCTGATGCGGAACCGGAAAATACCCTGACTGCAAATAATTCCCGGATGTTGACGAGACAATGCACTATGGGCCGACTTTTCGCTACGTGCAGTATGGAGAATTGTAAATTCGTATTTTGCAATATATACACTCATAATTATGTTTACTCTTAAGGTGGAAATATGTGCATTATTATCTTGGTAGGCTGTTCTATGCTTAATCATTTCTTTCTCATGGGCTGTCGGTCTATAGGATCATCCCTAAGAGGCAGAGGAGAAGCAGTGACAAAAATGTAATAAACGAAGATATGTAGTTGAAAAGTCACAATCCTCTCTGAGGAATATCTGTGTTGAGACAGTTATGGTTGCTGCTGTAACCCTGATGTAACCATTGTTGTTTAAAGAGTACAGTGAACGTATATTCCAGTTTATGGTTGTTTACTTCCAATATTGAAATGTTGAAAAGAAATACTATGAATGCATATCTGCGTGGGAGAGGGACTTTGAAAATCGTTTTCAGTTTCTGGTACGCTAATTCCTTTCAACATTGGAAGGTGAGGTTGTACATTTTTTGGTAGATGGCCTCATCAATGCATGTTTCTAAGAAGAGAGTGTTGACTTGTACTCTTTTTAATAAACTTAATGGTCATGTATAGTTTGGGTAAGCCCTAAAAAGCTTTTCGTCAGATTTCTTTGCTTTTGACGATAAATAGCAATAAACATGTACTACCAATAGGCGTACAAAGATGATGTGAAGTTCTTTCCTCCTTGAATAAAATACAAAGGAGAGGTTAAAAAAAATAGATAGTGGACCCGACTTGGGACGTAAGTTCCACCAGCGGCAACGAGCACTACACGTGCAAAACATATGAGGGTTGTGTACACAAGCAAAACACACGCTAATTTCCAGCGAAGCGCGGAAATTGATGTGCTGGGAGCTTAATTAGCCGTCGAGTTGAAGGGTCCTAGCGTAGAAAAAAAAATTTAGCGTTCCCTTCAAATATTTACACCAAATTTCACCAGAAATTATTGATAAATTATCAAATAATCTCGTAAATTTATTTTTTGATACAAGGAGAACCATGTGAGAGAATAATAACACGATTTATATCAATTTTCTCTCTGCTACCGAAACTATAATTGAGCTTTAACGACCTGAAACGAGCAAGAGAATGAAGGTATTCTTGGCATCTTTCTAACAGTGCAAATCTGCAGTTGATGGTCTATTAATGAATAGAAATGAAATATGCAGTCTAGTCGAATTCAATACACAGGATAATGTGTCGTACTCTGCATGTGTTTTTAATGAGTTTGAGCCTAGTCTCATACCTAGTCCATTACATCTTCCCTCTCAACATGCTCAAGACAAAAGTTATGGCATCCTTCACTCCTTAGTGACTCGATATGCTAGAGCACTTGACAAGCCAGGTGTGTTCACATAATCAGATCTCCGCATTGTTCATAGAGTCATTGATATGAATACATTAGTTTTGTTCACATGTCGAGTTGCGGTTACTGTGTACTTCGTTCGCACTTCTCATTTCATTAGTACTGCAGGTCTGTCCCATTTCATGACTGTTCTACAGCCCTACTGAGCAAAATATTCAAATGTACTCAAATTTTGCACAACGGTATGGCAAGGGGTCCTAAAGCTACGCAGGTTTTTAAGCTACGCACCCCGCAAATACGCACAATGCGACGCATTCGATGCGCCGAACTTTTGGTGTAACTGAGCAAAGAAAATATCATTTACACTTGCCAAAAAGAATGAGTATATAATTTTCCTTTTTTCATTTCAGTGTCTTAGGCGTGAAAATACACTGTATACAATTACGCGCATTACGCGAATGTCTGAGAACATGTTAACATTGCTCTTATTCGTCTGTAACTGATTCTAAAGTTGATTTCACATCATTTTGAAGTTTTAATACACTGCACTGTGCAAGCGTCAGTGCATTTATGTAGGAACATGCCTACATCATAATTTCATTATTCCTACTCTATCGCACTTCATGACTGTTCCACAACCCACCTGTATAGTTGTACTTGTTCAACTCTAGTTATGATTATATGCCCGAACATTATGATGTGTATTTTTTATTTTTCATAAAATTTTAAGGTGGATCCTTGTTGTTTGATAAGTCACCCTCATCTCTAACAAAATCATGACCATTTGAGTTCTGTATACTTAATAGACCTGGGCCCTCTTGCATACAAAGTTGCGTTTAATCGCAACTCAAAAAATTAAACGCAAGTCCCAAATACGCGATCCTGATTGGCTGAAAATCAAGTTGCGTTTAATTATTTGAGTTGCGATTAAACGCAACTTTTTATGCAAGAGGGCCCTGGGGTGGTATTCTGAGATTTATTTTATCTTGATTTTAGTGAAAAGATTTTAATTGTCATAACAAATTTCAAATTGCAACATTTCATTGGTGTTTGCCCAGATGAATTCCGCGTACGCAGCCACTTTTGGGAAAGCATTAACCAATCAGGGGCGGATCTAGCTTTTTTCCAAGGGGGGGGGTTGAGGGGCTGAGCTGGGTATTGCGAGGGAGCGTAGTGACCGAGCCCGAGCGAGCGAAGCGAGCGAGGGGGGAGGGTGTGGGAGGGGGGATACCTCCCTCCCACAGTAGGGAGATTTTTCATTTTTAGGGTTGCCAGCTTGCGATTTTAAGCATACTTCATTATGATGGCGTTTTCCTATGCACATTAAATGTTTACTTGGCAGCCCAAGGGGGGGGGGGGTTTAAACCCCCCCCCCCGTAGATCCGCCACTGCAAATGATGCGCCATAAGCGTACATTTTGTTATGACAATTAAAATTATTTCACTTAGATCAAGATAAAATAAATCTCAGAATACCCCCCCCCCCCCCCCCCCCCCCCCGTTCACAAAGTTATTCACATTTATCTTTCCTGGGGACCTAGTAACAAGGTATTCCTTTAACCTGTTATTAAAGAATGAACTACAATACTTTGAATCCAGTTTGCATACATTACTTGTTGCTATGTCGGACAAGCCTCTAACAAGCTTTCAGGTTGTCAAGAACAACCTTTGTTTTAAAAGTATGGATAAAATTTGAATATATTTTTGAACAGGTCTATTGAGCAACGGCAAGTCTGAGCGCGCGCATTGAAGGTCCTTTTAAAAAGAAAAAAATGCGCGGTGATATTCGCTTTTTAATGCGCCCGATATTGTATGAAGTGACGATCATTGTATATACTCACCTAAAGACCGGTCAGCAGCATAATTACTGTTAGGCAAAATAAATGCCTGGTCAAGTGTACGCTCTCAACCAATCATTTGATTAGGATTTAATTCACGATCTAATAATAAATTAAACCCCTAGACAACAACCCACGAACTACCCTTTTTTGTTTTATTTCATTTTGTATTTTATTATAATTTTTCCATTTCTCCCATGTATTTCATTTACTTTTTGTATTATTTTTTTATTATTTTTTTTATCATTATCATTATTTTTTTTTTATTTTTTTTTTCTTTTGGGGGGGGGGGGGGAGTTATCCGTGATCTGATAAGGAGTACATTTTGAGGAGGGGGAGGGGATGATGTATCCTCCCCTATGTGTGTATGTGGTTTGACGTAAGTACTGGTAGCAGTCGCGTACAAAGGGGTCATGGCGGTCCGGGCCCCTCCCCCCCCCCCCCCACCTCTTTTTTTTTCTGACATTTTTAGCTGTAAATGAACATTCAAAAAGGTGATAACCTTTTTTTTTTTTTCCTGTCAGACTTTTGGGGAATCAGACCCTCCCCCCCCCCCCCACCACCACCTTTTTAAAAATAGAAATCCGGATACACCCCTTATAGTGAATGTTTGTGATGGTGTGATGCCAACATTAATGTTTTATGATGCAGTGATGATACTTAGTTGTTTATTGATAGTGAAATACGCGGGTTTGGTGGATTAGTAAGGACACCTGTTGAAAACCGCCAAGAAATTGAATTTGATTATTTAGTCTTCCTTGTTCCGGAGTTTGTCTGCCCTTCAGAGCTTTATTTCCACTGAAATATATTTCAAGACCAGTTAGATTCATAAGGTGGCGTATTGGGTTCAAGTTCAGTTCAATATTGCTTATTTGATAATATAAAAAATAGTAGGAAAAAAAAAGTTAATTTGCATGAACTCAGCGTTATTATCACAAAAAGTGAATTTGAGTCACTAAATGATGAAACTGGCCCTGAAAACCTATGATATATAAAAATATACAGTTGTATATATTCATATATATTTATATATTGTACATCAAATCAGTTTATTTACTTGTTGATCAGGGAATGCGAAAGGTTTGTGTGTGTGTGTTTGTGGAGGGGGTGAGAGGGGGAGGGGGGGGGGGGTTCCTGTGAACACAATACCTGAATCAAAACCCCGAGCCACCTAAACCCTCAGTTTGGGGGGAATGAAATGTAGAAGAAGAAAAAAAACGACATTATTATCCCCTTTCATATTCTTCCTTTTCCCCTTTATTCCCATTCCGTTTTTCCTTCATGGGGGATCCGCCCATGAATATATCATGTACTCAAATTAAGACTAATCTAGAGTATAAGTGCAATATGATGCAATCCAGAGTATGCCCTTTTCTCCCTAGCAAAGTTTTGCTTAACCCTGTCCTACGCCAACCTCATAATAAAAATACGTGCATGAATTTTCAAGAATATTTTCTGAGCGTTTGTTCGGATTGCGTATGTGGATGACGTAATATATTCAGGGTGGCCCCAAAAAGGAACGCAACACCTGAAATCTGCAATTTCAAAGACATCATTGACGCAGTGTCATAGGTTAGAAATTCATTGGGTAGAAATTTTCTTTCCCGAGTAAAACGACACCAGGATCATCAATGTGCTTCTTAATTTGCACCCGTTTTCATGCTTAAAGCAGAGAGAAATTTGCGTATGACGGTTTCCCATACAATCAGCTGTGTTGCCAAACGCATGACTGCTCTCGCTTTGAAAACGAAGACAACATGAATGAAACTGATATTGTATGGGAGAAGCGCAATTTATCGCTCCTTCATTCATGAAATTGTTTGAAAAAAGTATATTGAAAATGACAATGCGTCACAATTTAATATAGTTGTAGAATCAAAACGCCTTACCCCCAAATCGATGATCCTAGTGTGATTTTACTCGGAAAAGAGATTTCTACCCAATAAAACAAAATCATTGACATTGTGTCAATGATGTCTTTGAAATTGCAGATTTCAGGTTTTGCGTTCTTTTTTGCGCAACCCTGTATAATTGTACTTGTATAAAGAGTTTCTCGTAAATTGGGTTGTTTATTGTGACTCACATGATAATGGCAGCAAATTTAGCGATGACTTTCGTTTAGTTGGCAATCATTCAAGGAATTAGTTCTTCCCGAGATTATGCTGCCGAGCCAAAGGTTTTAACGTATTTCGCCAGGAATTATTTTAAACAGCAGGCCTCTGTTAGAGTATGATTTTAGCTTCTCAGTTTTCTTTAAAGGGAAATCCGAACTCTGTAAGAAGTAAAAGCAGGAAATTAAAAGAATAGTTTAGTGAAGTTTGAAGAAAATCGCACAGATATTAAGAAAGATATCAATGTTTGAAAGGTGAGATTACTCTATTTATACATGCGAATCTCAAGTTGGCGTATACTAGTATTGGTTATTCGGCTAAATTCGTGATAGCCCTCCCATTTATTTCATCGCACACTACAATGACATCATGAATTTCCATTTCTTTTCAAATGATTTCCCACCAGGCCTGTACTCAAGATGGATTATCGATAGCGCGCATGGGCGCAAATCCAGGGAGGACAGGGGGGACATGTCCCCCCACCTTTTTGAAAATAGGCTAATGTCCCCCCCCCCCCCACCTTTTTGAATAACCTTTGTTTTTGTTTGCTTGTTAGAGAATTTTGGAGGCGAATGTCCCCCCACCTTTTTGAATAACCTTTTCTTTTTTCTTTTTTTTTTTTTTTTGCTTGTCAGAGAATTTTGGAGGCAAATGTCCCCCCCCCCCCCCCACTTTTTTGAATAACCTTTTTTTTTTTTTTTTTTTTTGCTTGTCAAGAGATTTTTGGAGGTGAATGTCCCCCCCCCCCCCCCCCCCCCAATTCCAAAATGGATTTGCGCCACTGATAGCGCATGGATACTATATTATCATATGTCTTCAAATATAAAAATGTTCAGCAATAACATTCAGTAAATGATATATCAGTCATTTTATGTATTGGAAGAAATAGAGTTTTCAGACATTAGGCTACATGACAATGACAATATGAATTCATCAATATAACTTTCCCACATACATCATTATTTCATATTTCAGAGATTCATAATTTTCGTTCTGTTACCAGTTTTTTTCCAAACTTCAAACTTTAATAACGAATTTGTTTCTTTGATCATGGTTCTTTGTTTTGCTTTCATTAAAAGACAAAGTTAAGTTCTGGTCATGCGATTCCATTGTGAAAGAAACAGTCGAAGCCATTGGGAAAGGTTGATCATGTTTACAAAAGCATTGGTGTATAGTGTAATAAGAAACAGACCTAAGCTCGCTGAAGAGCACATGCACTGCTCACAGAAATGGGTATATGGGACTGCACTCACAATGTGCCATGAATGTTCCGCCCGAACACTTCAGCAATTTCTCATCATATTTCAAATATGAGGGCATTTCATGAACAGTCAATATCACGGAACATTTTCTACTATGATGTTCTTCCACATTGACATAAAAGGAGTGAGAAAATTCACAAATTAGTTTCCAAGAACTCAGCCTTCGCTTTGAAGCGACTTGCTACCAGCATGAGTACATGCCCAACAGTGACCAAATTTGGATTTCCTATGAATTATAGATGGAACATTTGATCATTCGATTTTGTTTGAATTGTGTTTGAATATGAAATGATATCCGTGTTGTATTCAGTTCCAGTGGCGTAGCCTGGGTGCGATATTTTTTTTTTTTCTTTTTTTTTTTTTATTTATTTATTTTTTTTTTAATTTATTAATTTTTTTTTTTCTTTTTTTTTTTTTTTTTTTCTTTTTTTTTTTTTTCTTTTTTTTTTTTTTTTTTTTTTTCTTTTCTTTCTTTTTTTTTTTTTTTTTTTTCTTTTTCTTTTTTTTTTTTTTTTTTTTTTTTTTTTTTGGGGGGGGGGGGGGGGGGGGGGGGGGGGGAAGGGAGCACCAGTCTTATTCCGTAAATGAAATGTGATCTGTTGATTAGGGGGAGAGTGTGAAGGGGTCAAATCGTCTCCCCTTCACGTTCCCTTCCCCCCTCTCCATTTCTTTCTTTTCTCTTTTCTCCTTTTTTTTTTCACCATTCGAATAGCTACGCCACTGGTCATGCATATCTAGTTTTTATCCAGCCTTTGTTGACTTGACATATCACTCATGGACTTTGTGAAGACCTAACCGTCACTCTCATTTTATGTTGAGTTTGACGAGGTAATCAATATTGTTTTAACTATGATTAATCTGCCCTTCTGGGTACGATGTTTTTAACATTTAAGATATAGTATTATGCTAGCTGTATGTAGACGGCTTCCAGTTTCTGCTCTTTTTTTTTAATGTAAAACTGCCCTCTAGGGAGGAGAGAAGGGCCTAGCAGTATGACATTCACGGTATTAAAATCATCAGAGTTCCCTTCACATATGAGGGGCAATGAAAGAACTTAGGGTTTAGAATATGGTACGAATTGTTTGATTTATTACTGAAATTGCCGAAGATTATTCTTAAAACATGTCTGCCGCAGTAAAAATTAATGCATGGAAATATTGTCAACGGAATTAGCACTACCGTGCCCGTGGCATCAATCCGTTATATATTATTCGATATCAATTCAACGAGACCTGTAGGGTTTCAGGAAATGGGTCAGAAGGGAATTTATTTGTTCTCACCCATCACCATTTATCTCTAACGATCCAGGTGATCCAATAAACATATTCATAGCAGGATGTGACGGATTCCTCCTCTTTTTTTTTTTTTTTTTTTTTTCCTTTCTGTCAGCCCCCATGGGTCATGAAAAAATTATATATTAAACCTACGGCTGGCTAGATTCGACATGTCCTTTATGTGTATTATCATACAAATTGCTTTTAATATCATTTTTAAGCTGCAATGCATGTGCGGGAATGCCCGAATGATAAATACGAGAGTTTTGAGAATCGGACATTTTTGTAGAGCGAACCATAACTCACAAGCTTACATGAGAAGCAGAGACAAATTGTACCTGTTAACTTATAATGTCCCTCCCATGACATCTTTGAACTGTCCTAATTTTAAAGTGTAAGCTTTTTAAACAATTTATACATGTGTTGGGGGAAAAGGGGAATAACGCATTATACGACAGACTCCTTGCCCAAAGGTCGTTGACTGTATTTACACATGATACATAATAATAGTGGGTTGAGTGCCAAATAACATTTATTTACCATAGGAAAATACAGACAAAATATCTAGTTTGAATGAGACATAAAGAAGGCAACAACTCTAAATGCCCATTAGCTTATGGAAAAAAGTACACACTTTGAAAATATCCTCCAAAATCATAATTTCACAATTAGATTTTCTTTTTCTTATACAATTGTGGATGAGGGTCTGTTTCATCAGATAAAAATATTAGTACTTGACAATATTTTACGCTTGATTGAGTACTGGCTACTTTTGTAAAACTCGCAAAAATTGGTTTGCCCAAAAATGCCTCAGTCTTGAATTTGATACCTATCCGCACACTTTCACCCCCCCCCCAAAAAAAAGAACACACACACACACACACACACTCAAATCCTTACCCAAAACTTCGCAGAATATGTCGTTCTGCATAAAATTCCACGTTTGACTGGAGCATGTCGAAAGGATGCAAATTGTAAAAACATGACAACCTAAAATGTTCAGTTTTCAAGAAGGGAGAGAGAAAAAAAAGTCTGATTTTGAACAGTTTATTTGGTTCCTTTCTTTGCCCCATCTCTTCCAACCAGTTGAGGATGCGTCACCCTTTGGAGCATGTCGAAAGGATGCACTGTACTGCATGATGATATCTTTATCTTAAACACATACATGTTCAATTGAAGAAATATTTAAAAAATATTTTAATCAATAAACTTGCTTCTCTTTTAAATTCTTTTTCGTCATACAAGCTCTTCTGTGTATGGTGTCTTGTAACATTTAAGAGGAATAAGAAATTTGGAGAATAAAATATGTAAATGTTAGGGTTCTCCTTCCGTTATTGCATTCAATCTTTTCAACACTCTTCAGGCAAAAATGGGTATTGATGCAGATGATTTATGCTGAAAAGATACTACCTGCAATGGTGATGGCAGTTGTAGGGAAGGGGGAAAGGGGCAGTGGCGTATCCAGCCACTGGTTAAAGCTGGTGTAGCTCTTTTTTGAAGGCCTAGGGGGGAAAAATCAGTTGAACTTGCTATCCTCTGATGCTTGTACAAGAACGGAGCTGTCCAGATAGGTCGACATTTAACCCCTGTCTTGGGAACATCCCGCCCCTGCCCTTTATCAATTTCTGGATACACCATTGTGGGTGTGCACACTAGGTATAGGGTTAACCATAAAAAGACTGGGCTATTTCAGAGGTTTTGAAGACTGGGGGGCCATGATGCCCCCACCCCCCTTCCCTCCACCATAAGATCTTGGCTATAAAATGTCTGATCGTTACCAAATTTAGCGTGCACTTAGTTTTTGATTTAACGTACAATAATGCATAATTAGATTTATCAAAATTACCATATTTTTTTAAATGAATACTAATTAATTATGCGAATATGGTATTTTTTACTTATTTTTATGAATTTTTCGGATTTTGGGGTCAATATGGACCTCCAGTGCTCTACCATTTGTGAAATATGTGAAAAGAAGTTATGTAGTATTTATTTTATTTTATTTTATTTTATGCAAATTACACGCATAAATTAATAAATCAATTTCTTAATGTATTTCTTTATTTCTATTTTTTATGTTATGTGTTGTCTTAATCCTTTTGTTTTCTATTGCTTTGTTATTTTTTACCCTTAGAAAAGTTATTTTCAACTTCAGTTAAGATTTTAATTGTTTAAAACATTGACTATGCAGTGAAAAGAAGCAACACATTTATATACAGCGTAAACATTAGCGCATCCATGGTAACGCGTTTCCATCTCATGATTGTATCGTTATTGTTCATATCTGTTCTCCACTTGCCAGGAAAAGGCTTCCGAAAATTTGTGGATCTGTAAATAAACTGTTGTTGGAACTAAGCATGATATTTGTCCGGATTTTGTTCTTTATTCAATTATTCTGTCACGTGGAAGTTGGAACTATATCACAACATAATGTGTATACTTGGAAGGAAATAACACAATGTATACATACTTTTTTTTTCAAAAAAAAACACACTCACCCCCCCCCCCCCTCCACACACACACACACGTGTATATATGTACACAATACATATACAAGTGTAAGGAAATAACATATACAACAGCTTTGGCAACTTCTCGGGGAAATGAATACAATGTGAAAGGTAATGAGAGATTAATGTTTGCGTAGGTTACATCAGAGTTTCCCAGGGCTGTCCCTCATTTTTAAAATTTTTGTAAAGGTTACAAAAAATGTCTCCGGCGAGAATCGAACCCTTGTTTATGACTTATAACGCCAATGCCTTAACCCCTAGACCTCGGAAACGGGCCAGTGGTTTCGGCAACACTAATAGATTCAGTTGGCCGACATATTGACAAATCATTAACCTCATTAATTGATTTCTTTGTCATAGGCATGTAACGTTAAGACTAATCCTTTTATCTAAGCCTATTGTTCACATTCGCCTTAACGCTCGTTTGCCTTCGCTTTAACGTCGAATCTCTATTGTGACGGAATAAACCGCATTGTTAGGTTTCGCCTAAAAGTAGGAAATAGGCGTATATATATATATATATATATATATATATATATATATATGTACACACACACACACACATAGTATGATTAACTTTGTCTTTTGGTTTGATATTGTTTACTTTATATGGGAGAATATTTATATGCCTAATGATTTATCCAAGCTAACAGTCTGGAATAATTTGCATAGGCACGAAAATTAACCACTCTTATACTCTTATCATATGTCAGAAAGTGGGTTGGGTGTCCTGCTGTATGCTATATACACAGCTGAGCGAAGTAGGGGCGGAACTGGAGAAAAGAGGCCTGGATGAACTATCATTATTACGCGAAACTTTTTTTTTTTTTTTAATCCGGGCAGGGAAGGTGATGGGTTCCCACAGGTGTATTGTATGAAACGTGAAATATTGATGCATAATTATAACTTTGAGCAGAAGATTTGAAACACTGTACGTCATCATTTGAAATGTTCACACTAAACACAGGGGTAAGATTAACAGATTTGATTTTTTTTTTCAATTGTGTTTCATTTTAATAATTCATAATTATATGGGGTAATATTTTGATATATAAACAATTCACCGTCTTGAATGCTGAGTAATATTTATATAATCACAAAAGTCCTGTTGAATCGATTGCTGAGATTATAAAGGAAATAGGCTTTGCTGGAGATTCGTGGTTTATCAACGTTTGAACGATGACTGACGTCCCAATATCTTCTTGGGGGGCGAACCAATATTTACCCCCACGTGTGTCTCTGATAAACCGTCTGCTCCTCACATATAGTCACTAAACGCACTTGGACTGGTAACGCGATGCAACTATTTCGAGAAAATACTGACCTGGATCTGGAGAGAAGACATTTTCACTTTCTGGCGCAGTCTTGACTACTTTGGACCGTGCAATGGTTTTGGAAAGCTTGATCGTGTTTTGTATTAGTTCATCCTTACGCTGAAAATCTGCTAAACATGTCGGATTTCACGGAAAAATACCCTTTACCTCAAGAGACATCAAGCCCTTCTCATACATTACGAAGTCTGATATTTTCACTCATTTGTAAGTTCTGTTCACGTAATTATGACGTTTTTATTCAATGAACTCTTCCCTTTTCTAGGTTTCATGAAGAAACCAAAAAAGATATGAAATGTGCTGGTACATTTCTTTTATGGATGACCAATATCTGAATTAAAGAATCCGTCAGTTATTTTGATTGGAACTCAATGCTTTGTATTAGCTGGCTGTACTAGGTAAATCTTTATTTGGTGAACGTTTTGGATTGTGCCACACTGTGTGTTTCATCTCTTCCGACTTCGATAAGCATATGAAGAACATCCCATACTAATTGAATTAGATTTCATTGCCACCAGAATATCAACAAGGAAACAGAACTTCAGTTGAGGAATAGTAAGTTTTAATGTAAGGGGTATGGGAGAGGATTAATAGCTGGTGTGTGTGGGCGATGAGGATGAGGGTTAGTGGTGTGTGTGTGAGGTTGTGTTTGCTGTGTATGCAAGATGTGATTATCTAATTAACCCTCGTACTCAACGTGAAAATCGATACGTATTAGTATGCTCTATTTCGTGAACCTAATGATCTTTAGACTCATTACAGCCAACAAAGACGCTTTTTATCATTCTTATGAATTAGCGTTATAATATTGATTCAGTGTCTCGTAAAGATCTATCTTTCAATGTATTGATATCATCAAAGAATCTTTGATAAATCAATTTTTAAAAAACTTCATTTGCGTAATCAAATGATGGTACAATCAGGCTTATCAGATTTATTTGCACTTTTTTAAAGTGCTTAAGATTATGTTACCATATCGATATCTTTTTCAAGGGGAGATCTAGATGAATGTCGGCTGTAGTTTTGTAATCCCCCCCCCCCACACACACACACACACACACGCAAACCCCCATAAACTCACCTTAACCGACTCACACCCCCAAAACACGATGTTGACATGAACACACACTTTTTTACACTCTTAAGATTAATCACTGGAAGAACACTTTTACATTTACTGATAATGTTCATTCATTGTACAGGAAATGTGTTGATATACCATATATCTTCTTCTTACATGTGATTATTAAGAAGAAACAAAAGTTTTCGTCGAAAAGTGAAAATGCCTTTATAATGCTTCACTGGCCATTGAACATGTTGAGCATGCTTTTCAAAACTTCATCTCTATATCAAGTGCTGTATTTATTTCGAATCAATGTTACTATAACTGTTCACCTTTTGACTAGTTTAAGAACATGAAGAATATATTGTACATGTTGCACATAGCCTATAAAACCATGGCATAAAACTGTTTCTAACTTTCTATCAATGGTCAAATCTCAGCTCTTTGTATTCCATAAGTATAGTGCCGATTTGATATTACTAATATCACCTTTTGATGTGTTTTATGTTTATATTGTCAATAGCCTATCAATGGTCAACAGGTCAAGGCTCAGCTCTTTGTATTTTATTAGTATTACATCAACATATTCTATGCCGAATCTATGTTACTAATCCATTTACCTTTTGATGTGTTTTATGTTTATCTTGCCCAGAGCCAATAAAATAAATCAGCCGTATCTAACTACGGTCAAAGCTCGGCGCTTTGCATTTTACTACACCTTTTTTATTGGATCACCTGACGACTTGTGTGATAGTTTGGTGCAAAAAGATATTTAATGATCTGTGCCCATGAAACTCGTTAGTCCATGCTTTTCCAATCGTTCTTTTGTAACAATGTTTTTAGACTTTTTAACACCTAGCATTTCTTCTCCTCTTTTTTTATATCTTCGCATTCTGTCTTTCTTTGCCCCAATTACTATATATTAGGCTATTTGTCGTTCTTATTTCCCATGTGGCTGCCTGAACTATTGACTTTGAAGAGATTTGTTCATGTTTGAATAAGTTGTGTTATTTAAAGGTTCACAATTCCGAAGGTTCGTAATTGCGAAATGAAATAAGGTTAATAATTCCGAAAATGAAGTATGGTTCGTGATTCCGAAATGAAATAGAATCCTGTAAAATATCTAAGAATTACGAAGCTCCCGAATTACGAACCCTATTTCAGTTTTTGAATAATGAACATTACTTCATTTTCTGAATTATGAACCTTCGGATAAACAAATATTCGTAATTATAATAAACCTTCAAGTTTATGCAACAAATAATAGAAATTATGAACCCTTTTTCATTTTCGGAATTTAAACCTTCGGAATAACGAACCTTCGTTATTACGAAACTTGAAAACGATTCCCCCCCCCCCCCCCCCCCCAATCAAATGTAACATGTCTATGCATGTCTATGCAATATATACTTACTGGAAATAAGGAGAAAAGAACCCATAAAATGAACATCATGTATGGATACGCCCTAATGATGTCAAACACTTCGTCTTTATGGGCATTATTTGTTTAATGAATAAAATGAGCTTAATATTCCCTGTATCGTTCTATTTGTTCAGGAATCTTTTATTTTCTTTAATTTGGAACTTCAATCCATCAAAATGGGTAAATACCCCCAACTATTATTTCCAGCATGCCCCCATTGTTGACCCGCTTCATGATACCCGTCAGTGCTTCTAAATGACAAGTAGGGTCAATATTTACTCTGGATAAACACTGCTCAAACTTTACAGATTCCAATCGTAACTTTATAGTTAGAGTCTTATGAATTTAGTTCACATGGATGCTGATGGATGAGTGTAAATCATTGCAGTCTGAAAAAATTTGAGAATAAATATAATAATACAAACCACTTCTAGTGCGTCCTCGAGATGGTACCCACTTCTGAGTTGCATAGGGCTATTAAAGAAGAAAATTTTCCATCCGTGTATGAATGGGAAATGAAGGAAATACTTTTTGTAACATGATTTACGACTTATAATCTTAATAATCTTAGGTGCCGGACACCTTGTAAACTACAAAAGGTACATGATCCTCAGTCAAAATAAGGAAAATAAGTCGTAAATTATATTACAAAAAGTATTTCCTGTAAAGGTTCAAGATCCTCAGTCAAAATAAGGAAAATCATATGAAAATGTACATGAAATATAATTTCTAAGTTACTCAAGTGTTGATTGCATGATATAATATGATGTAATATTCTATAAAATAGTCTTGACAGTCTTACATAATTTGTATCTACCATTTTTAAAGATTATCCCAAATGGAGACACATGATACAGGGTGCTTGAATAATTATCAAATTTGGTAAATCATTGAGTATAATTTATCAGAAACCGCTGGGTTGGTTATGGTCTATCGAATATCAAGAACCAAGCGATATGTGTCCAACAAATCAATAATTGTTTGAAATCAAAATTAAATAGATTTCTCTTTCTGAAGATTTTCAATATTTTAAATGCTGAATATGGTACATTTATGTTGCGACGTAGCCAGCTTCTTTTTTTTCAGGGGCTGGGGCTGCTTTTCACAAAATTTCCCGACAGAAATCATATTTCAGGTCTACCGCAACCAGTGTCATTTACAGAAAAATACACGTGAGCATGTTGATGATGATGAAAATGATAATAATGATAATAATAATAATAATAATAACAATAATAATGATAATGATAATGATGATAACAACAACAGTAATAACAATAAAATAATAATAATGATAATAATAATAATAATAATAATAATAATAATAATAATAATAATAATAATAATAATAATAACAATAATAATAATAATTAATAATAATAATAATAATAATAATAATGATAACTGAAAAATGATAAATCGTAGGTAAGATAGTGATCAAAAAAATATAAGACCAATGTCATTAATATCAACTGACAATTTTTTCAATTAAATTTTATTTCCTTATTCGAAGTAATGAAGTAAAAATAATAACTTTGCACATTATTAGGAAAAAAATATATTTTACCATCGTCGTTAGATCTCATATGCATAAGCATTCCTGTGAAATTTCATCGGTCCTCGCTGTAAATCACACAAAATATTTTTGTGAATAGAATTGAATAGAACTTTATTGATCCTGAGAGTTCATAGGGCATTATGTCGTTAAAATGTCAATATTTATAATTATGTGTGTAATTGGGTTTTTACAGAAGTGTATGGGTACCCGATAGGATGTGAAAGTCACTGTGGATTGAACAGCACTGTGAGCATCTGCAAAAGGAGCCTGGCTGAATGCTCCCCGGGGAGTGGAGAAGGTGCATACATTGTGTGCGGACAAGCCATGGATCTGATGACCGGGATAATACTTTGTCTGCGAAGCGCTTGGAGACATTGTAGATCCAAAATATTATTATTATTATTAATCAGCTATGATTTTTTACGTCTCTGCACCGACCTTTAACGTCACCTTTCGAATGACGTAACTCACTTTCGAACCTGGGTCTGGTCAGAATCAGTTTGTAGGCGAAAACAGAGAGCTGAACGTGGGCATTACCCCTAGACCACATCTCCTTTTATATTGTATCTTTGGAACTATATAAACACAGAAAAGAGGAGCCATCTGAAATTGACAGACAGATTTTTCCCTAATATTCTAATTTAGTTAATCTTCTGTTCGACCGATCGAGGTTAGGATATTTTCACAATTTTACAATTGAAAATGACATTTCTTTTACCATGTTCAGTTTTGTTGCATACATTACATCAAGGGTTATTCCAGGATTCTGTCAAAGAAAGGGGCGCAATAATATTTCGAAAATGTTCTGACAGGCAAAGAAAGGTGAAAGGAAAAGATTATCAAAATTGTCAGGTTCCTTCGTGGTCTATAATTTGAAAAGAGGGTGGGCGTATGCATCTTTTGTGTTCTTAAGGTATTCCATGATGGTATTATGGAATATTTGGCTAGTTTTGCCCCCTCCCCCTTTCTAAATCCGCCACTGCATTAAATGGCCGGTATTCTTTTGGAGTCTTATCGGATTATTTCTACCTGAAGCTACCGACAAAACTCCAAACCGAGCATTAAAGGGTTCCCTCTTTTAACTCTGCTCTTGCATTTATATAATTATATTTATTAGGCAGGGCACGGCATTAGCGGTTGCGAGAGGTCCCGGTCACAAGGGCAACCAAAATTGACCATTGGGTAACAAACATGTGGCTGCCTGATTGGACAACCCTAAAACGCCTGAAAGAAAATAGACAAAAAAATGGACGAATCGAAGAGAGGCGAGAAACAAATTCGTTTTGACCATCTGGCGATCACTGTGTAAGTGTAAGTGGTGTTGCAAAGGGTTGCTCCCCCCCCCCCCCCTCTTATTTTAGTGAAATTAAGATAGAAAGGGAAGATAGAAGAGAGGGGAAAGAAATGGTCCTGCTTTTAGCGATATCAAGAGAAAACATGAAGCTAGAAAGAGAGAGGAAAAGAAAGGGACATGGAAAGGCAAAGAGATAAATGATGAAGTGATCCTCCAGTGTTCCGACATAATTATGCTCCGGTGACAATAATTGTTTCGGGATTTTTTCCGTCAAAGGGTTAAAGTGACAGTAAACTGGAGCTCCTAAATAGCGCCATCTTTCCACACGATTTGATAAATGTCTGCGTACATACATACATGCGCCTCTCATTTTCCCATCATGCCCCAATCTAGTCTGTAAAAGCTTAGAATGTACCTGCACACAGTTTTCCACAATGCCAAGTCAAAAATAAAAGCTTAAAATATAAAATTTGCCAATTATCCAAACAATCTGGTTGTCATAATTCAAAATAAAATGCAATTGATTTTCAAATTATAATATTAATTTAGCAATCACTGTAAGATGGTGCTGTTCAAGTTCTCCCAGTTTAATCCCACTTTAAGGTTGTTTTGGGGGTTGTAGGTTAAGTTCAGTGATAGAGTTAAGAACAGTGTTTGTTCCGGGGTTGAAGTTTAGAATTAGGTTAAGTGTACGAAATTACCCGCTGGAGAATTGTCTCTGGTACGGGGTCCACTCGCTATTCATAAGGACCGCTATTCATAGAAAACCGCTATTCATTTAACATGCGTTATGAATAGCGGTCCTTATGAATAGTTATGAATAGTAGTCCTTATGAACGGAAGTCCTTATGAATAGCTAGGTAATTTGTCTATGGTTTGCTCGCTATGTAGAAGGGCCGCTATTCATACTAAACCGCTTTTCATTTAGTCACGCGTTATGGATAGCGGTCCTTATGAAGAAGTGGTCCTTATGAATAGCGGTCCTTATGACTAGCGAGGTAACCCCTCTGAAACATGTGTTGTACAACCTACCCTCTACCTAATGCCTTGTTCTCTCACATTTTCATCGACCTTGTGAGACACAGGTGACCCCTAAATGGATGGACCTTGGCTACGCCACAGGCGTGTGTCACTGGAGAGAGCGTGAGTCAAATGTCTATAAGTCCAATACAAACGTGTTAATGTGACGGGGGTGTTCATTTGCTTTGTATGTCTATGATTCCAAGTTTTAAGCAACCTCATTTCATTTCTCACTCCCTCTCATGCATCTTCTCATCCAAAATCACTCAAATTTGGTTGTCGGACGGTCACATATTTCAGTAATTGTCTCGTCCTACCTTTCTTGATATCACCTTAACTGTTTCATACATACCCTGCAAATGAACTTTAGTATTTCTTTAATTGCTCTGTTGTTTAGCGATCAGGCAATTATTATGACGTTTTTATGACGTATAAAGAAATGTATCAGTCAATGAACTCTTATAAACTTTTTCCTACCCGCACTATTGCAGTTGCCTGCTGAATTCATTAGGGACTATGAAAATCTAGATGGAATTATTCTAAGAGCTATTATCCTTCAGACCGGTGGTTGCGTGTCGTTTTTCCGAAGGTTCATAATTTCGAAAAATAAAAAGGGGTCCATAATTCCGAAGGTTAGTAATTCCTGAAACTTATATAAGGTTCTACGAACCTTAGGAATAATGAACCCTATTTCATTTTCGGAATTATGAACCTTCGGAGTAATGCATCAGATGTTCGGAATTATGAACCCTATTGCATTTTCGGAAATATGAACCCCCTGCTAAAAGAATTCAGTGTTTCGGAATAATGAACCATCGGAATTATAAACCTTCGGAAAAATGAACCTTCGGAAAACGACTGCCCCTCATTTTTCATGTTATCCTCTATTTCCTTCATACTCATTAACTGTTGACCTATAGAATACCAGACAAAGTTCTTTGAGATTGATTTTATACTTTCTAGCTGTACACAAGTTATTTTTTCAGGTGATTGGTACAATTTAAATAATAAAGCATATTTGTTTTTTAGAATGGAGACAAATACCAAAAACTAATTTTTAATATGATATCAGTCCTTTTCATTGATATCAATATGTTAACCCCAGGCTGTTATACGCTGTCGTATGTTGGTGTAGGCTCTTGACTCTCATACGAGAGGTTCTTGGTTCGATCCCTGCTCGGTGCTAATATCCTTGGGTAAGGAGTTTTAGTACCCACATTTGTCCCTCTCGGCCCAGGTGTATCAAATGGGTATCCGACAATGCTAGAATAATGATAATAACTGCATGGCCCTCTTTCTATGCACGTCATCAGTATGCCAGATTTAGTTTTGCCTCCACTGAATGTCACTATATGGCATTGACATCACTCGCTGCGTGCGATCCATACTGAGTAGACTCTTGTCATTAGATTTAGTGTAGACATCTGCGGGAACAAATATAAAGAGCAAACAGCAGGCGATAACACAATTAAAGATTAAGTTATGTACTGGTCATGAAGTTGCATAGTGACGAAAAACTGTCTTGACTCTTGAAGTAGTTATTGGGAAAGGTTGATTATGTAGAGTTCCAAAAAAATAATTGTGTGTTGTGATGCTTTGGAGTCATCAAAATTATTTAACAAAATGAGAGTGACTCAATTCTGGGGAATTATACACACCCAAGTGACGTCAGAATGTGGTACCCATTTTTTATGCTCTTTCTAGTTATAATTTGAATACGAAGACATCAAAAACAATCCTATTCATGTGGCATTGCTTCCCCATGGCTATAAGAGGAATGACGAGGGTCACAAATTATTGTTCACCTTTTCCACAACCTTAGCTTCAAGTATCGATTTTTATTTTTTATTTTTTTTTAATTTCCAAAGGATGCGTCTGTAGCGGATTCAGGGGCAGCTTACTACAATTAACCCACACCCCAATCCCGCTCCCTTCCCACCCGGAAACAAAACAAAATAAACAAAAAGAATCGCGCATATATAATGACTTTTCATTACTTCCTCAAATAGGTTTGTTATGTCAATATAAATAGTGTTTTTTTTTTTGTTCTAAGTGTCGACATTAAAAGGTAAATTCAAGGACATGTTTTCCTCGATATTTAAATGAAAAGTTTACGTTAGTGATAGAGCTTTAAAGAACTTATTACTATATACTGTACGTCATGAGTTACTTACAGTGGCTTATCTGTACCTTGGCTTCGGGGGGGGGGGGAGGCAAAAAACATACGAGCCAACAGTGATCCAGAAGAAAAAAAAAATCAGTTTTCACGCCCTAATTTGCGTCGGAAGGGTCGGGCTGGTTGGGGGGTAGGTCATCTTATGTTTTTGCCACCCATCTATTCCTAATTTGAAAATTATGCATTTGATTTTAATAATTTTTGTTTTCCATTGTAGTGTCATTAGCAACAGCACAATAAGTCACAGAAATTTGCGAGCAAGCGAAGCGAGCGAGCATTTTTTTTTTTTTTTTTTTTTTTTTACATTATTGCGTTTCAATTGAAAGTGTTTCGACAGCTTTTTACATGCATGCACTATTGATTTGATTTATATGTTTCAAGGTATTTCAGAGTTTATTTCAATGATTAATATGATAGAGGTGTTCAAATTCACTCTGTTCGGCTCACGTGATCCAATATTAGCTCTACTTAAAGCTCATGTAGAGTTTTGGTAGCAAAAAGGAAATATGAAAGAAACATGTTAAATATAGTCTCATGTTGTTCTCCTTGTATCAAAAGATGTCTGTAAGAGATCATTTGGTATTCCATCTATGATTTCTGGTGAATTTCAGTGTAAATATCTGTAAGGAATGCTTGATCACTGCCATTCTGCTAGGACCATTCCACCCCGACGGCTCCCCGTACAGCAATCTTGGGGCTTCGCATAGAGACAGTGTGTGTGCACTGTGTGTAGCTACTCATCACTGGTTTTACACGTGTGTGTACAGTGTATAGCACATGCTGCCTTTGTTGGGATTTTACGTGCCTGTCCCGGCACATAAATTAGTTTTTGCCTCTTATTTGTTTAATATTAAACTTTAGGAGGCGAAATCTTCACAGTGTCTTAGTATTGCTAGTATCTTGCTACTTATCAATAAAAATTGAAGAAATCTGACGAACAGTTTTTGAGGGCTTACCAAAACTTTACATGACCTTTAACAATAGGCCTACTGTTACGCGAGATCGCATTGCTACAAAGTTTTTGAAAATATCTCCTTAATTTATGAGGTTTTAAAAGCATATTGGTTACAATTTCCTTTGCAATGAAATGATTCATGATGATTGAAAGAGTCGGTTATTATCATTTTTCATGGGTGAAATTTTGTCAGGGGAGGCAAATTTCCCCCTGCCATCCTACCCTACCCCCCCCCCCCTTGCCGCCCATTGAATACGTGAGTGGTGACGTACATAAACTACCAGCAAAATTATTGACATCACGTAGCAGTTTCCTTTCTAAGCACTTACACATAAAATTATTAATATTTTTTTGTATTAAGTTATCAGTTTTTTCCATGCACATTTCTGTGGTTATATGGAGGTACTCGTTCTTTCGAAGGTTCATAATTCCGAAACACAAAAGTGCCATACCACGGAGTTCATGATTCCGAAAAAAAGTGTGTGTGTGTATATATAAATATATAATATATATATATATATTATTCTCTCATTTTCATTTCTCACAATTATATATATATATATATATATATATAAACGAGCATTTGTTGCATTACTTCCGAAGGTTAGTAATTCCGAAACTGAAATAGGGTTTGTAATTCCGAAATGAAATAGGGTTCGTATTTCTGAAAATGAAATAGGGCTCGTTGTTCCAAAAATGAAATAGAGTTCATAATTCCGAAATGAGATGAATATTGTTCATAAATCCGAAGGCTCATAATTCTGAGAATGCAACAGAAACCTACGGCATTTTCAAAATTTATCCGCCCCTGCACTTACTGATACAAAATTGGTTCCACAAAGCCTCAGCCACACGGCCAGACCGATCCCACAAATGCCGATAAACGACATTATTTAGGCCATTCGCGGCAATTTTTTGATATGTTCGGTCTGTTATAATAATAGTCACCATTGTATAGCGCCTTATACTACCTTTCTAAGCTCATTACCTGTAATTATTGTTATCCCGGTCGTTACATTCAATTGCTATTCCGCACATCATACCGATAACTCCTTGATCATACGGTGCAGACTCTACACTCCTCTGGGAAGCATGCAACCAGGCACGATTTTACAGACGCACACATGCTAATCCAACCACAATGACGTTTGCAACCTACCGGTTGGAGAGGAGCAATGTAGATAAAATGCCTTGCTCAATTACATAATTGCTGCGTCGGGGATCGAAACCACAACCTTCGCATCCCTAGTCAGGTGTTTAAACCACTACGACATCTGTATTATCGGTCTATTGTCTTTTGATGAAGAAGGTGTTATTAAAATTATGTTCGGGTCATTATCTGCATTTCTTTTGGAAATTAGGTATCATTAATTTTCTGCTAACATCATGATCTTCGAGTTATAAGCAATATCAGAAATTGATTTTGACATCGATGTAACTAATCTTCATTTCATTATCAAGGCAGCATTGTCATAAGTCCAATGTTGGATGAATATGGAACACCCACTGTTGTCAGATTGGTGTACAGATTCCTTTATACACGACTTTCTGCATTTCAAAGATGTTCACAATTTTGTTTAACTCAGGATCTTATAGGTGGCTCTATGGGGAAGGGGTGTAGTGTTAACATATCGGGAGAAGGCCAATGGGGTTTCCTTCCAATCAATACATGTAGATTAAGGTAGGGGAAAGTTTTGACCCCCCCCCCCCCCTCTTCCCATCTTCTGACAATCCTGGATTCGCCCCTGTCTCCTGGCAGTCATTGTAGAAGGAAGTTTGAAAGGAAAGGAAACATGCTTCAGAAGGTCTGACGCATCAGACACGATAGGGAAAAGAAGAAGTAAGCCGTGCCAACAGTATTTTTCTATGTTTTATTCTTGATTATTTTCTATGGATAGACGAGTATGATTTACATGATTGTGAAGAGGTTTTATTCCCAGATTTTCTGTATGAACTATGATATTCTCCGAAACAATGCTTTATTCCATATAATACACGAGGTGTTCCTGGATGTGTGCTACGCCCCGACTGTTGATTATTGAAGAAAGTGATACGAGGATATATTATGTTTTCACAGCTGTAGACAAATTTCGCACTGCCGTTTACATTCTGGAAACCATATTTATGTAATATTGTCTTCTTGCCTTCAAAGGTTTGTAATGGATTGAAAGAAACATTGGTACATTGTTCTTTGATGGACATGAGGGCTTTCAAAAATATTTTTTTCATTTCATCGGTCGATATGTTGCGCTGGATGATGACGTATACTTGGATGTGATTGGCTCTTCTGGAGGTCCATAATATTGTGTATTGCCTTATCCGATAAATAGTAACATGGCTAATAAATTTTTTCCCCACTTGTTTCAGAGAGGAGACTCATAAGTGTTGGCGAATCAAGATGGAGTTGGATGATGTTTTGCACGAGCTGAAAGACTGGGGGAAATACCAGACTATAGCATTCTTCCTCATCACCATAGCAGGAACATGGTTTCCAGCATGGCAGATATTCTCAGGGGTAAGTCGTGATAGAGGAGGAGGAGGAGAAGGACGAAGTGGAGGAGGATGAGGGGGAAGGGGAGGAGGACAGTGATCATGATCATCATGATGATGGCTTGTAAATGGTGTCCAAGCTGATGATGATGATGATGTTGAGGATGATGATCTGATGGTGGTGGTGATTGGAAGAAAGAGGAGGAATAAGAAGAAGGAGAAGAAGAAGAAGAAGAAGAAGAAGAAGAAGAAGAAGAAGAAGAAGAAGAAGAAGAAGAAGAAGAAGAAGAAGAAGAAGAAGAAGAAGAAGAAGAAGAAGAAGAAGAAGAAGAAGAAGAAGAAGAAGAAGAAGAAGAAGAAGAAGAAGAAGAAGAAGAAGAAGAAGAAGAAGAAGAAGAAGAAGAAGAAGAAGAAGAAGAACGAATCATTAATCCTATAAGACTTTAAAGACTTGTTACAGCTCCTGCATACTATTTATTGATTGGTCTGGTCAGTAGGTAATCAGTTAACGGGCCCGTCCGTTCCATGCTGGCCTATGACCCCCGTAAGTGTTTAATTCTCGATTTTATTTTTTTCTTCTTCTTCTTCTTTTTTTCTTACTTTCTCAATTGTTGTCGTTTATTAAATCTACGGAAATTTTCATTTTTAAAGAATATTTACAGATAATATCAATGAGGGGCTTTATGTAATACAATTTTTCCCACTATTTTTTTTTAAGGGGGGGGGGGCAGGTACCAGTTCTCGTAATTTTGTGTGTGTGTGAGTATGAGTGTGTGTGTGTTTTTATACTTTTTTTTGTATTTTGTGTTTTTGTAATCTCATGTAATTTCCGAGTAGTCGACAGTCGATCGTTATTTCGTTATAAAAACGCTATGTGGTTGGGCGGGTGTGCACCAACTTCAGCTATAATTCATTTTTTTTTTATTCCTTGTTTGTTGATAATATTTGACGTTGTGTTTGCAACGCAAAGGATCAATAAAGCACGAAATCCTTTTTTTTTTCTTTTTTTTAATAGGGTCGATTTCATCTAGGGAGTTTCTTGTACTGTAGGCAGGTTATTATTTCATTAACTTTTGTAAGATTCAATGTAAATGTATGTGTACTAAATTATTTACATTACGGTTATTCACAGCTCAATTTTCAATTCAATTTCAATTTAAACTCTCTCTCTCTCTCTCTCTCTCTCTCTCTCCGCTCTGTATCTGTTGCCCCTTAACACCAGTCATTCACCATGGCTAAGCCTGATTACTACCACTGTACCCCAGCACCAAACACCTTCCCCAACCAATCCCTGGTGTTGCAGAACAAGACCGATGAGGGCGCTGAGAAATTCGGCGTCGAGAGCTACGAAAGGTGCATGATGTATGACATCACGGAAGGGCAGACGAGAACGGATCAGACGCAGGTCGTTGAATGCCAGAATGGATGGGACTACTACACGATGTATCCCGAGGAGTCGACCGCGGTGATAGAGGTATCAGTCTGATGTAAAGATCACCCCAGGAGACCCACCTCCTCCGAAGAAAAAAAATTGTTTAGTCGTCAATTGCCGATTTTTTTTTTTCTTTTTTCTTTTAGACCATTGTTGGCAAAAAGGGGTTTATTTAGGGGGCCTTTTGGAAGAACTTTTGGCTGACTTCAATCTATCTTGTCGGCAAATCTGTTCAAATAATACCACCCCTCCCCTACTTCGGGTTTCATATTATCTAGTGGTGCCCCTGTTAACCCCCACTTCCGCTGCCTCAATCTGGCTAGTAATATTTTTTTTTTTTAATCCTGACGTTGAGTCCCCCAGAATCTTGAGGTTATTCTTGCTGCACTAAAAAAAAAAAAAAAGTTTTTAAAAAGGGGAAAAAGGGAAAGAAAAGCAAGGTTAGGATTAACTAAAATGATTTCAAGAGACATATTTTCATTCTTTGTTCATCCCATTACAAACGGTATCCCATGATCCTCAACATGTTACGAGCCCGTTCTGAGTGTAAAGCAAAAGAGCAAGTTCTTCAATGTCTTCCTTTATATAGAGGTGTTGTGGTCTAGTGGATAAGTCTCCGGACTTTGAAGCATAAGGTACGGGCTTCGAATCCCAGCACTAACGTCCTTTGGCAAGACCTTAATCTACATGTGGGCAATTCTCAGTGTCGTGTGTGACTAAAATCCCGAAAAATAGTTCATTTAAACCTGATTTTCCAGTATTTGTTGTGTAGTAGAAGTCCCTAATTTTGGATATTTGAATAACAATCTTACCCCCAGGCCAAAAGACAGTTAGACCCAACTCCGGAAAGCCGAGCACAGGTATATACTCCGAAAATAGAGCCTTCATCGTTCAGTGTGAGGCAATGTGTACAAAATGCATGGGGAAAATCTTGCAAAGTCAACCAGCAAAAGATATATGAATTTTTAAAAATAATGCTGCGTGTCAATTATCTTCAGAATCCTTGAATGATTCGTCATATGAAATGACTTTCAATTGACATACGTTTGAAATAAATATATCCGCAGCATTATTTTGAAAAATATATTATCAACAGCAGGTCGACATTGCACGATTTCCCCCATGTCTTTTGTACACACTGTCTCGTACTGAACGATGGGGGCTCTCTATTCATCTTGCTACATACGCCGTTTTTGGAGTATATAGCTGTGCTCGGTTTTCCGGAGTTGGGTGTGACTGACAGATGGAGGGTAATTATTTTAAATGAGAGTACGTCATTTTCTTTCAGAGGTCAACATTAGGTCACGTGTGTGATCTCGCACGAAAAAGGGTCTTACTTGTTGGTATTCAAACCTACTTTTCTCGTATTTCCCTTGGAATGCAAGTTTCCACTTTTCATTACTGTATGGTGGGATTGCTCTTAACAGTTTGAAAGCAAAATTTCATAAATTAGTGAGCATTCTTTTCTTTTAGAGGTGAAAATTGGGTCGGTCCCACTCAAAAAAGGGTATGTTTAGATGTGTCTGTAAAAACATTATGGTTTGGTAATGTTTTTTCTTGTCAAGGAAAGGGAAAACTTTTTCATGTAAGAAACTGGTAATACAAAAAAAATCGATAAAATGTAGTCTGATTTTCCGGCAATGAGGCAAAATTCGATGGTCACGTGTGTGACCGAAAGTTTCACTTTACAAAGAATGGCCCATTTGCCAAACTCAGCCAAGATGTAGTAAGTGCATGGTAACAGGTAGGATTAATTCCTTGAATGCTCTGAGCGCTACGGTTGCCGGAGCTAAAGCCAGGATAATAATATCAAAAATCCTATGGAAGCGAAAAGAGACGTTATATCATAATGTGATATGCGCTATATGCAAGAACGGAATATTATTAATATTATTATTCATGAGGTAATGTTTAGTAGTGCTCAAGCAATTGCCTTGTGAAAGATAATGAAGCCAGAAGTTAATCGGAAATGCTGGGGGGGGTTTTTTTTGTTTTGTTTTGTTTTTGTTTTTTTTTTTTAAATAAAAGTAAGTGTGTATTTGAGGTTTTGGAATCATTAGCATACGTAGTTAATTGACTCAAACTTGCTCAAAATCACACACAGTGAAATGCGCAACACACCCAGATATTGGTACATGGGACTGCACACATATATGGCTTTTAAAATTTGGTCCACAGTCTTTATCTATTTCTCGCTATATTTGGAATATGAATACAAGAGCAATAATTTTCATATGATATTAAAGGGATTTATTAACTTTGTCCAGTATTGAAGAAAAAAAAATCACTGTTCCAGCTAATGCTGTAATCATAATTGCACACCTTAGGTCAGACAGGAATCGCCTGAGTTTTATAAGCTGATCGGTCGTTTATATATCAGGATATTTACGATTAAACACTGATGTCGGGATACTAGTACCACCGAACCATAAATAACTCTTACGGTTCTATCACAGAATACCGTTCAATGAACGAATCCCTATTTCTTCACGGGCTGGAAACCCCCTCTGAAATCGCCAAGCGCTGGTGCTTGGTTTTTGTGACTGCAGCGCGCTGCAGCGCAGCGAAGAAGCCGAGCGACTTGCGCTATAGCGATTGATCGCTTTTTTTTTCTCTCTTTTTTAGGATAGTAAACGGGTTCCATTTTCTCTCATACTTTCACATATCCTTAATTATATATGTAGTTAGAGGATTACACACAATTCACTGGCATTTGAGCTGATTTTTGAATTTTTCACAAAGTTAATCAATCCCTTTAATACTAATGTATTCTCTCACATGGGAATAGAGAGGAGAAAGCTCACAAATTATTTTACACCTTTTACCGGAATTCAGTCTTCTCTTTAAATTGTGCTTTAATTTCGCATGCTTTCCAAAAAATCGATACTTTACCCTGTTTTCTTAAAAATCGATTTAAAAAGTAAAAGTAAAGTAAAAGATTTGATCAGCGATTTGAAAAGTGTTATACATGCCTACACTATTCAACTATGATTATCATGAATAAAAAAAACTTAGGGTAGGGTGGTTTATTTTTCACTGGTACTCATAAGGTTTTAAAAGTGGGTCACCAAACTGAACCGATCTACTTTTTTTTTCGAAACAGTGAACCTACAGTATATACATTTAAGTGGGACACGACCAGACCCATCATAGTAGTAAGATGTATTTACGTTTTGATGAATATATTCCACTGGTATAAGGAAATGTCGATGTATATTTTTGCTGGTATGCTGGTATGCTTTCTGGTTTACTTAAAATATATAAGAAATGAGTAACATTTGTAATCCGCCATCATCACTATAATTATCATAGATCAGGCCACTGAGCAAAAAAAAAAAAAAAAAAAAAAAAATCCGATGAAATGAAAATATTTGTTCAGTTTACTTCAAAAAATAGGCAATTTTCGTAATGCATTCATATTTAATGCTTACCTCCTTGTCAAACTCTTGGTAATGAACTGTTACATCCACCTGTTACAAGTCATTACATTCCAATAGTCAGCATGCAGATTGCATACATTAGATGTTGCTGGGTTGGGAAAGGCCAAATATTTGTCCAAACTAACAAAAGCCTAATAAATGCAATTCACATTCTGACTACTGAAAAAGAATAGTGCTGTTTACAGGTGGATCACTAGATCACTGTCACTAGGCAAATGTGTATAAATTTGAATACATTACGAAAATGCATTATTTGGATGGAGTTGACAGGGTAAAATCAGGAATGGGACCACATAGACCGGTTCAGTAATGCATGCAAATTTTATACATACCTTTCAAACAAAGGTTGTTCTTGACAACCTGAAAGCTTGCCGGAGGTTTGCCGGACATAGCAACAAATAATATATGCAAACTGGATTCCAAGCATTGAGGCTCATTTATAAAAAGCAGGTTAATGGAATAGCTCGTCACTAGGTGCTCAGAGAATATATGTGCATAATAATAATCAAACATTTTGATATAGCGCATTACACATAAGCAAAATTGCATGTCTCTATGCACTTTAGGAGAGGAAAGAAAGGAAAGATGCACTGGGTTCATGATTCTGATTAACTATAAAGTGGTGAAAAGGTATGTCTTTAGAGAATTAATAAATTTGTATACATTACAGAAGCGGTCTATTGGATTTGCACTTTGAAATATGTTAAATTGTGTAGAGTATTAATGAAAGCTTTGCATTTTTTTTAATTTGTATTTTCATTTTTTTTTTTTTTTTTTTTTTTGGGGGGGGAGGGGTACAAGCCATTTGGTTTTTACAGACGTGTATCAATCAGATGTGATTATTTGCGTCTGGGACCGAAATTTAACATCTCCACCTAAAGAGGTGACTCAGTGTCGAACCGTGATCCGTCTGAGTCAGTATGTAATGCTGGGTGTACACTGGGCCACGATGGCCACGATAACCACGATTTGAGAGAATCGTGATGAGCGTAGGGGGTTGTGGGATTGAAACGTAATGATCTTGAGGCAACTTTGTGGAATCGTGATGAGCGTGACAAAATTTTTGACTGTCAAAATTTTGCCACGATTTTCACGATTTGACTCCAAACCTTGAGAGAGCGTGATAGAACGTGTGTATCGTAGACGAGCTTAACAGATCGTTGGTGAGGTAGGGGATCTTGGTGAATTTGGAAACACGATTCCTTCAAGTTTCACTACTATCCCACCACGTTTCTATCACTCTCTATCACACTCTACTACGATTCGACAAGATACATTGAGTAGCAAGAGTAATTTTATCACGCTCTGACACAATCTGCTACGATCATTTCGATTGGCCCCCACGCAATTTCCCACGATGTGTATGGAAGGGCTCCAGCGCTCCCCAAGTTTCACTGCGTTTTCAAACTTCTCTTTGACCAACTATAGTGTTTGAACTTGATTGGTAGAACAATTTTTAAAGTTTCATCATCAAAGATGCCTGCGGAAAGGAAGGTCTCTGCCAATAATGACAAAGCTTCTCCACCTCCTCCACCACTGCCAGCAGCCGAAGAAGACCCAACAGAAGTCCATGGAGAGCCAGAGCAAACATCACCTACCCCACCCCCACATGAAGAGCTCCCAGATCTGCCAGCCACCCAGAAAAGGGCCAGGGAGCAGATGACCACGACCTCCAGCATCTTCTTCATCTCTTGGATGCACGGTTCCTTATTGGTATCCCTGGGGAAGATGAGAGGGTGACCTCCTGCCTCCTTTCATACCCCAATCGTGATTCAAGCGTGGCAATCTAGCTCAATTCGTGGTCATAAATCCTAGGAGATCTTAACAGAACTTGGTGAACGTGAGGGATCTGAACAGAACCTAACAGAGCGCGACAGAACGTACGACGATATCGTGGTGACCATAGTAGAACTTGAGGGAACGTGATGAAAACCGTGGCAAACCTTGACCAGAATCGAGTAACAAACGGTTACATATCGTAACGAATCATACTGAAGGAGTAGGAAAGCGTATGGGAACGTAGAAAAAAAAAATCGTGAAACTCCACGGTTTTTGGTTTTTTTTTAATGTGCAGATCGTGGCCATCATGGCCAAGTGTAAACCCAGCATAAGCTAAGAGAGGGAGATGACAGAGTAAACGTATCGCTAGACCAACTCACATCTCCCTTTGGTACAAAAATTGTTTTTGATTGAGGTCTATATTTGAGATTTGAGAGCTTTTCAAAGCAATCCCTCTCATGAATCATCATCCTAAACTGTTATCATAATGTTCTTGCACATGGACATAAAAAAGATGAGATGGCCCTCGCATTTTTATCTTCTTTTTTTATTTTTTTTCATTTATGTTTTATTTTTATTTTTTTTATTGTTTATATATTTTCCTTTTTTTCGGAGGGGTGTATTTATACTTCAGGGCATCGTTTCATCAAACCGTCATAAGTACAAGTTCGCCGACACCCCATTGAAACGCATGTTAATTTTGATACACGCGTTTCAATGGGATGTCGGCGAACTTGTACTTATGACCGTTTGATGAAACGCTGCTCAGGAATACTCAAACTATTATTCAGTCTGTTTTAGCTGTAGCCTACCAAATAGTGACAGAGTCATATGAGTACAGAGTTTGGCAAACTCGGCTCCAGTAGGTAACAATGCGGCGCGTGTTGCTTTGTTAGGCAAGCATGAGACAAAGATATATACGCCATGTTGTGACGTGCCCAACCGAAACCTATTTGGCCAAAACTTCTGTATGGATGGCTCTGAATTCAAGGAAAATGCGCCCTCTTTTCAGGAATTTAAAAGGACCTCTTCTCCAAATCGAAGCTCCTTTGAACTGGAAATATGAGAGAAAAAAGGGCCCTAGTCTTTTTCAATAACTTTAGGGTTATCAAGAAAAAAACTTTATATTTTTTAGATTTTTGAGAAAAAGAATATTTTCATCTTTATGTATTGAATAAATTATTTCATGTATTAATGATTCCGTGAAGATTCTTTCTATAAACTTACCTCCAAATATTAAGGTTTTTTTCTTAATATAAAAAAAAAAGATTTGATGTATTTAGGCCCTTCTTCAGCATATATATTCAATTAGTCCCAGGTGTTAACGCAATGTGATACCTTACCCGAGTCATTATACCGCTAGAAAGCTAAATATATGCAGGGGTGACCGATTAATGTGTTTAAGAAGTTTGAAATGTTGGATAAAATCTCAGTGCCAAGTGAAACGATTAAGTTTAGAATAAAGTATTTGTCATTGATTTGTATTGTTTACTCACATTTTGTGCACCACCGTATTTGCTTGCCTGAATAATTGGTCCCTTCTTATACCCTAACACAGTTGTATTTTCATTTGTAACTTTTTAGGCTCCATTAAGTTCACCTCTCATTATAGGCTCACCTCTACACACGTTCTTTCTCATGAGTTAATTTTGACAGTCATTAAAATGAAATATATTTGTATTTTGAAGAAACAAATATTTCATTTGTTCCACATTTTCTTGTTGTTTTGTTGTAGTTGTTTTTGTTTTTGTTTCGTTTTGTTTGTTTCTTTGTTTTGTTAATACTTTGATTTGTACCAATAAGAGCAATTTACTTTTTCTTCTATAGATGGACCTTGTGTGTAACAAAGACATCTGGCCATCGACGGCACAATCCATTTACTTTGCAGGGGTGATGGTAGGTGCGTTCGGTGCGGGGCAGCTCTCGGACATATATGGACGGAAAACTGTCTTCATCTTGTCCCTCCTCGGGGAAGGAATATGTGGACTCGTCCTGGCTTTCATGTACAACTACTACGCTTTCGTTTGCGTCTGGTTTATTGTTGGTATGTTTGAAAATGTAAGTACATGTATAATAGAGTCAACGATAAACTATGCTTTACTTTCAAAAAATAATCGCAAATATCTTTGGGTGATTTCCCTCTGCATGTGACGTTCGCAAACTTTGAAGTTTGACTCTTTTATGTGTATAAAGGCCTAGTATAGCCTGATATGATTACGTTATATCAAAGAATGGACATTGTCATGACAATCTTTAATTAAATAAATTACACTGTTCATCGATACATGATTCATAACCGTGCATAGAAAATACACAATGATGACGAGGTGAACAATTCAGTCTCACCGAGGGGGAAGGGGGGGCTCATACGTTTAGAAATGGAAACGAAAAAGCCACTGATCATACCCTCTAAGGCATGTTTCCTTCAACTCTTCTATCATTAGATTCTTCTTTTTTTTATAATGAATTATATGTTCTAACTCAGAAAATACGCTGATTGCTTCCATTCCCTCCCCTCCCCCACCCCCACCCCCCCCAAAAAAAAACAGCTACAAATATTCGTTTTAAAATCATTAAGATAATGTGTTCTATTTAAAAGTATTTTTTATGCAAAAAAAATAATGGTATGTTAGTTAATTTTCATTCCTACTTATAATAACTAAGTTCAGCGTTTGTTATGAGTCAGATAAACCATTGTTCAATATGACATTAACTTGATAAAGGATGTATATTTCATACGCAGTTATTGATATCCTTTTTTGGACAGAGCCCTTTACCCATGTTTCTTTTACTGTGACTAGATCATTTCAATAGCTTTGATATTGTATATTACCACTGTAAATAATATGTAAAGTAAATTTCTTTTGTATGACTTCTCATATCAACTTGTGTATGATTATAATTTTTAAGAATAAAACATACGTAGAAAATTAAATGAACTTTAAAATGTTTCTTCTTTCGACCAGGGTATCAACATCGTCGAATACGTGTTCGTCGTGGAGATGTTTACGCCCAAGAAGCGGACATTGGCCGCTTGCATCAACAATATATCGTGGGGTTTGGGCGTTACCCTCCTCGCCCCTATCGCATGGCTCCTCAAGGACTGGCGATGGATGCAGATAGCCATCTCTATACCCTGCTTCCTTGGAATATTCTATTTCTGGTAAGGTCCATTTTTTTTTTTTTTTTTTTTAGTTCTCAAACTGAATCTACATTTTAAAGAAACTCATACCTCATTCACACCACCTAACAAATGGGGTATGAGTTCTCGAATTGAATCTACATTTGAAAGAAACTCATACCTCATTCACACCACCTAACAAACCGACAGCATAAAAGTCTTAACCGACCATTTTGGGGTCCTCCGGTGTAATGTAATATTTTTTTGTTCGGTCTGTTGTCGGTCTGTTGTCGGTCTGTTGTCGGTCGGTTGTCGGTCTGTTGTCGGTCTGTTGTCGGTCTGGGATCGGTCTCATTGGTGTGACTGGGGTATTTAACCCTTTCAGGACCGGAATTATTTAAGGGCTGAATTGATCACATTTTGTTCTTCAAATTGGCAACAATAATATTTTTCTTTTAGTGCCACAAGGTTCTTATAAGATGTAATGTCTTTGAAATCAATATACATGGTTTGTTGAAAAGTTGAAAAATTGCAAATTTTGATGAAAAACAATGATTTTGAACCTTTTAATACATTGCCAATTTAAGGATTTTAAAGCTTATTCTCGTTTTAAGAATTCCTGGCATCAAACGCAATATGGTCATGCAACAAAAATGGGTATAGTTTGTGCAAAAATTTATGCTCTTTCTTCTCATGTATCTGGTATATTTTTTAGAGCTCTGAATAAAAAATCATTGATCCAAACCTCAAATGTGGAAAATATTATTGTCTCGAAAGGGTTAAGTCCTTTTAGGGAAACAACTACCTCAAGACAACTAACTCCTAGAGCAAGTACCCCCTTATAAGGCCACCCTCTGGATATCACACCCTCGTTCAATAAATCCTAGGTAGTTGTTTGAGGGTAATTTGGATAATAATAGGGGATTGTTTTCCGTTATTTGCCCACGGGGTTATTATCCGAGGGGTAGTTGTCCGGGGGTAATTGGGACTGGGGCAACTACCCCTCTGGACTACCACTCTAAATAGATACTCCTTAAAAGAATTACTTCTGGACATCCCTCCTGGACAACTACCCCTATCATGCCTATAGACATGGTAAAACCTGGAAGGGGTATAATCACGTTGGGGAAGTCTTTATATTAAAGTGTATTGTCTTAATGCGCTTAGTATTACACTTAATTCACGTCATTAAATCCTCTCTTTTTATAGGTAAGGTATTCAATCAAGGTTATTTTGGTTCTCCAAACTTTTAAACTCTATTTTATCTTTATATGAGATAGTGTATTGTCATAATGCGCTTAATTTTACACTTCATTCACGTCATTAAATCATCCCTTTTTATAAGTAAGGTATTCAGTCAAGATAATTTTGATTCTCCAAACTTTTTAAACTCTATTTTATGATATCAAAGACTATAAATAAAAATCCAAAGGCTTTTTAGATGGCCTTATGCATCACCTATTGAAATGTGCATACACTGCAATACCATGATTACATAATTCGAACGTGATTTCCATTGGCAATACAATAGGGTATTGAAATTACCCATGAGTTCATTTCTCGAAAGTCTATACGATTGTTTTTGGGGTTTTGGGGGGGTTTTTTTGGTGTGTGTGTGTGTATTTTAATCGTAAATCGGTAATTCAATTACGAAAAATAAAATTGGAATTGAACCCATTTGACTTTTCTGAGTAGGTTGCTCCACGAGTCGGTGAGATGGCTTCTGTCTCGAGGTCGGATTCATGATGCACAAGACGTCGTCGACAAAATAGCCAACTTCAACAGTGTCCATCCACCTCCTTCCCTGGTCAGTTGTGAAACCGACCTCGACATGAAAAAGGAGAAATATACGAAAAGGTCAGCGGAAGGGATGTCCAATGGAGAACCAGAGAAACGTGATCCTGAAATGATCACGGATAATCACTTGAAGAAGTCGTCCTCGACGTCCTCTCCGACAACGGTGTTTGATCTTTTCAGAAAGAAAAGGCTGTTTTTGAACTCGGTCAATATGTTCTATCAGTGGTAAATATCAATACTTCTAATATATTAATGTAAAATTAAATCTTCTCATGTAGAAGGCCCAGTCAATGATCCAATTTTCCTCGATTTGCGCAGCTTATGGAACCTTTATTCATTTATTCATTTATTTATCTACCTATCCATTTATTTATTTACTCATTCAGTTAATTATGTATTTTATTTTTATTTATTTATTCATTTTTTTTATTTTGTTTTATTTGTATTAATTTATTTATTGTATTCATTTGCAAAAGGGCTAACATAATTCATGATTAGCAGCCAGTTTGCAGAATTGTTAACAATTTAGTTTTAAATGTACATCATATAACACAAGAATTTTTTTTCACAAAAAGAGGCGTTGCTAAACCATTTTGAGCGGGTGACATAAAATTGCCAAAAGATTTAAAATACACCCCAAAAAATGTTCCTGGGATTTTTAAATATGCCGACAACAGTTAAAACTAATAGTTGAAGTTTTAGATTTGCTTACAGGGCTTCTGTTATTATTTTCATTTTTTTTTTTTTGCGACTTTGGCTATTAATATGAAAAACCTAAATATAGCAAAAAGAAATTATGGAGAATATCTATCGATCCACCTCATTCAGACTGATTCGATTATAACACCTTGGAAATAGTTAAATGCCCGTGTTCTAAAACTTGTGAATTTTCTCCCCCCCCCCCCCCCCTTCCCTATCACTCTCTCTCTCTCTCTCTCTCTCTCTCTTTCTCTCCCTCTCTGTTTCTCTTAATTTTCCTCTCTGTCCCCCGCTTTCCTTGCTTTACCGTCCCCCCCCCCCCATCTCTCTCTCTCTCTCTCTCTCTCTCTCCTCTTTCTCTCTCTCTTCTCTCTCTCTCTCTCTCTCTCTCTCTCTCTCTCTCTCTATTCCTCTCAATCCCCATACAGGTTGATGTGTAGCTTGGTGTACTATGGGTTGTCTCTATACAGCAGTGAACTGGCCGGTGATAAATACCTCAACTTCTTCCTTCTGGGCCTGGTCGAGATACCAGCATATGCTCTCATCACATACACGCTAGTCAAGTAAGTCAACTGTGTGTGTCCACACGAAGTTTTATTTTCTTGTTTAGCCCTTTTATTTTCCACCATTGACAATTGATTCTGTCACTCGTTTGCCATGCGTGCCGATCAGGGCCCTCTTGCATAAAAAGTTTAACGCAACTCAAAAAATTAAACGCAAGTTTCATATACGCGATCCTGATCGAGTTGCGTTTGATTTATTGAGTTGTGTTTAATCGCAACTTTTTATGCAAGAGCGCCCAGATCAGCACAAAACAACAGGCACTAATTACCATGATTACCAGGAGTTCCTTTTACAACAAAAGAGCTTTGTGAAATAAGACATTTTCTGTTTTTGCTTAGCTTTGTAATAACCTGTATACATTAGACATTGTCCTGGTAACATAGGTAAACATTGTACTGGAAACACCTGTATAGATTGTACTGGAAACATCTGTATAACACCTGTACGACATTTGTACGGGAAACATTTAAATAATTTCGAAGCCTTTGGTAGGACTACCCCATGATAAATTTACAATAACACAAGAAGGTTATTGGCGTGGCACATAAAGAGTTAAATAGGGCATTTTGACCCGACTTCACAAAGGTGCATTAAGCCTGCATGAATTATAACAATTCGAATCTTTCAGACATAATTGTCCCTGTAAGACTTCTTCTCAAGTGCTTTAAAATTTTTAATTCGTTTTTGCTTCAAAAAGCATTAAGACAAAATTTGTTTATGTGGAATATTTAATTCTAGTTGAAGCCCACAGTTTAATACGCGGATAGGCGGACATGAAAATTTGCCGACATCGAGCCTCGATGTATTTGATTATTTTGAATAAGATCTGTCATTTTTTTTTAATTTAATATATCGTCTCGTTAGATGGGGAAGGAGATCGACATTGATCGTAGCGAACCTGATAGCTGCTGTTGCTTGTCTCATCACAGCATATTGTCCAAAAACATCAGGTAAGCGTTCACATTGTTTCTTGTAATACCAATGGGACTAATGGACCAATGACCAATGGGAAACAAGACCAACTGCAAATATGACCAAAGTGATGAAGTTATGAAGTTTGAATTACTTCTATCTTTTATCCGACTTATTGACTGATTCATTTTATTATTTATTTTTTTTACAGCGGACGGGACGAATCTTCAGCCCGTCATCGTTAGCTTCGCCATGATCGGAAAACTCGGCATCACCTGCAGTTTCGGCACCATCTTCGTCTACGGAACAGAGATTTTCCCGACGTCCATCAGGTGAGGTGGGAGTAATGAAAGATGTCAATCATTCAGTAATGGTTAATTTGTAGTTGCAGTTCATGGAAAGTACTTTTCACATGAAAGGCAGTAGGCCTGGATATTTCATGTTTAAATGAATAGTTGACATAACAAATATTAAAAAACGAATATCATTTATTAGCACTTGTTTATAAAGAAACATGAAAAATGTGTAAAATGACAGCAAGAGGTTACATTTACAGTAGTAAAGACACATTTGCAGTTAATATAATTAATGTGTATACTGTTTTAAAGAGAATAAAATCTCAATGGTCTACAGCTCGATTTTCATCTGAAAGTTAGTTGTCCGAAGGCTCACGTTATTCGGTACGGGTACAATTTCGTCATCTTGCCCGAATATCAGCTTTCCAATTTCTGCATTTGTGAGTGAGTAAAGCGAGGAAGGATAGTTTTCGACTCTTTGAGTGACAACGTAATTCGTGATCAAAGTAATTATACGAAATAAGGTATAGAAACTACAAATAGACTGTAATCATCATCATCATCGTCATTTATAATATTAAGTTCTTTCCCTTTCTTTTTTTTCTGTATTTTCTCGTGCATTCTATGTAGTCTTCTTAGCATCTTCATTATCTTTGTCATTACATAAAGGACTTTTCATATGGACTGTCCTTCTTTTGAACGATTTTGTTTTCTTTGTTTTTATTTCCACCAGAAACGTTGGTTTTGGTTTGTGTTCCTTTTGGTCCCGTGTTGGCGGTATTGTCGCTCCTTTCGTTATATATCTAGTAAGTACATAGTTAATTAGGTTACATTTTTTTCAAATGTCATTCATTGAGAGTTTGGAAAGATGTCCACTGAAAAAGACTGCTCTTTAAATGCCCCGGTTCCGAGCTATGACAATAAAAATCTTAAAAGTTTGAACCAAACTTAAATGCACATAGTCACACACACGCATTTTTATGTTGAGTTATAATGTTCACTGTATGTGATTTTCAGCAACTTAAGTTTATTCATTTTCTTATAATTTTGATGATTTCAAAACCTCAAAATACATAATTACTTTCATGCACTGCATAATCTACATTTCCCATTTGCTTCTTTCACATTGCAATCACATGACCAGGACTCAACTTTATCTTTAAAGAAACGTTTTAATGCAAATTTACATACGCCCCTCCTTCTCCTCCTATAGAATGAGATCTACGGGCCTGGGCCACTACTAATCTTCGGCATCTCATCCTTCATCGGTGGTGGCATCGCTTTCTTTCTCCCTGAAACCCTTGACCGCCCTCTACCCGAGACGCTGGATGAGGGCAACACCCTCCACAAAATAAAGCCGATTCGCTCCGCCAGACCAGACACACCATACATCGCCGGCGAGCGCAACATGGGTATGGAAACTTAGTTGACATTTTGAAGCCGAGCCAATGTTGCCAATCAACCTTATTTGCGAGACGCCCTCTGCGTTTGTCCAATCAGTGGTTCTTTAGTCTTGTTGATACCGATCGCCCGATGATTTTTCTCTCGCAAAAAGGTGTGGTTCAAATACGTGTTTTCGATTTTCATAAAGCGTCTGTAAATATATTACTTGTATAATAAGTAGCAGGGATATTAGGTGGCATTAATTGTAAAAATGTGATAGAGTTTTAGTTTCTTCGATTTCTGATTGTAATGGAACCACACACAAGGGCCCCATTTCATAAAACTTGTTATCAGTAACAACTACTATATTTCTATGACAAATTTGGTCTCAGCCAATCAGAGGCAAGGATTTTAGTTGCTTATAACAGTTATTGCAACTTGTTATTGATAACAAGTTTTATGAAACAGGGCCCAGGACTCTTACTTTGATACCCTGTCTTTGTTGCTTAATAAAACACCAGGTTAAGGTTTGCATCTTCACCCCACCCCCATCCGAAAGCTTAAGTCTGCAGATGAAGGTGGTCACTTTTCTTCTGTTATCAGTAGTATAGCTACAGGGGCACATAACCTTCCCTCCCCCCCCCCCCCTTCCTGGTCCGATCCACAAAGAACACCTTTTTATATGAAAAGAAACATTTTATCAACAAACATTGTATTATCGTCTGTTTAGAGCCAGAAGGCGTTAACTCTATATTAAATGATATATGTTAACGCCCTTCTGACCCAGAGCAGACGTTATGTTACATCGTCAAAATATGGATAAGAGGCTGTCAAGTTTGTCTGTATAAACCTATTTCAAATTTCAAATTGGCCGAATCAGTGCGGCACTGCGATGTAGCGGCGGTCAGCTTTCCCATTCGCTCCAACACACAAACTGAATAAATGTCAATTTTTGAAATGTGTATAAACTCAGAAGGATCATTTTTGTGGAGTACTATAACCATATGATATCTACAATGTATTTGGAGCACTGCCCCGAGGGTAAAGGCGCTGAGGAGAAAACAGGACTTCAATGATATTTTGGTGTACGAAAATGGGAGAATTGACCGTGAATACGTCACAATTGATTCACTTCATTGACAATTTGAGATTCGCATAGATGCAGTGATCTCATTTTTCAAGCATTTATTACTTTCTTATTCTTTGTCCGATTTCTTTCAAACGTTCACCATCCTGTTTCTCTTATGTTTCTCCTTTGAAAAAAAAAATCAGCTTTTTACAAAGGTCGGATTGCCCTTTAAAAATTTCCAGATTTCTCAAATTCATGACCCTTTCAATACAGCAGTACTTCCAGTTGAAACGTGTACATGTGTACTGGTATTACTTCTCTTATATAAAATTCAAACTTTTAGTACTTTTTTCAGGGTTAAATGTCGTAGCAAGAATGTATTTGTATTTTTACGGTATGAAATATATGACTATTATTATAGTGACAGTTAAGTTTTTATATGTCACAACAGACGGGATCACTGTACAGGTAATTTTACAATTCTGCTTGTATCACTCTTAACATGGTGTAATATAATTCGTGAAAGTTGGCGAAAACTTACCTAGATTAAATGAATATCTCTGATTGTGTCATGGGAATTATATTTTTAGTATTGTAAATTTCGTCAGTTTGTTAAAATCGTGTTATCTTCAGTAATTCTGTATTGTGCGTTGACGGGGAGAAGGTGCTAATGTGAAATTAAATGAGAAAAATTAGGTAATATGTATGGGGTGGATCCAGGATCTTGTGAAAGGGGGAGGGGTCAAATTCCCCAATAATCTCTAACAAGCAAAAAAATGTAATCTGGCCAAAAAAAAGGGGGGTGCAATGAGGCAAATAATAGGGTCCAATTTACCAACAAAAAAAACCTATGACAAGCAAATAAAAGGGGGTCCGGAACACATAACACCCCCCCCCCCTTCTGATCCACCCCTCACACTGAATACTGAACTACCTTGTATCAACAAACTTGTAAATAGAAATCAGTGATCTTGGTTTTTAAAAATTTACAAATCACTATCTCATGCGTATTGTATTCTTGTAAAGTAATAATTTTAGCTGCTGTAGTATAAATAATTGTACTGGGGATAATAAATGGTTCTTATTCGCTCATCAGCTCACGTCAATGATTTTGTTTGTAGTATCTTCTTCCATTTCAAAATGTAGGCTTGTATAGATATATACATATAAATTCCATTGCCGAAATCAAGTGGACGAGCAAAATATCAATCGTTGAAGGTTAGCCTATAAGAGAACTGGTATTTACATAGGAGAGGAAAAACGACGACGGGTGGAGATACTGGAATAGATAGCGAGATATATATATATAGAAAAAGGAAGGGATCAGAAGAAGAGAAAGTGGAGATTAGTGAGTTTAAGGATACGAAAGTAGAGAACCGTAAAGAGGCGGAGAGAAATACAGAGAGGAATAGCTAGAGAGATAGATGGGCCATCACAAGCGCGATTGCCCCCTTTGCCCCCTCTTATAACTTCTCAGGAAATTTACGTATTGTATTTCCTTGAATATAAGTTTTATTTTTCCCTTATTCAAAACCATCTTCACAATTTAGTTATGTCATATAGGCAGATCCGGTTGGTCGAAACGAATAGGGGGAGGAAAAGGATAATATCTACTTGTATAACTCCCCCTCCTCCATTCCTCTCAAGTGGATTGGGGAGGGCCGGCGGGATTCCCGGATAATGTTCTAGCAGGTATTATGTCGGGAGTCTTCGCCCCTCCATCTTCAGACTTTCTTGAATGTATCATTCAAAATAACAAACATTCAGCAGTCAGCGCACATCAAACAGATATGGAGAGTCGAGATAATATAGTATAAATAAGAGGAAGACTATGATAGAAGACAGATCAAAGAAAGGGTCATAATGAAAGAAGAAAGAGTATACAGTAATTTATTCAACATTTCGAGGCGCAATTATATACACGAGACTGTCTATTATTATATGAATTTGACAAAATTTTATTTATTTGCTATATTTTAGAATGTGGTAAGTACATCAAATATTGTTTTTCGACGGACAGTGGTAATTTTTTTTTCAGTTATCATCAGGGGCGTCGGGTCAAGGACAAGGGCAGCTGTCCCTCCCCTATCCCGATATTTTGGAATGCATTGTATTCATGCGTTTGTCCCTCTCAAACAACGCCCCCTGATTATCACAGATCATCGTATTCAAATATCAAATATTCAAATATATCAGAATTCACATACAAATTTCATAAATCACATATTTATGTAACCATAAGCGTTATACATAATATATTGTAATATGTAGACAGAGAATGAAGAACTAAGTTATATCCATATCAAAACATCGAAACTTAGGCTCAAGCAAGAAAAGGCTAATTCAAATTGAACATTAAGAATATATGAGCCTGATCGGTTAGTCACGGACAGACATTTGACAAATTTTGAAAGTTTGAAGGCCTGTAGAAAATAAGTATTTAATTGAAGAGAGCTATTTTATGTTTCATTGTGAAAGGCATCACTGAAGGAGTTGAAATTGGATAAAATTTGGTTGCCATGGCTGCCCACTAAAATTGTCATCCATAAAATATTCAGTGTCACGGATGGACAAATGCCTACTGTTAACGGATCAGGCTCATATCAGAAAGTGACATGGATGGCTACTTGCCAAGACGCTAATTGCGCAGTAATATCATGAACAGAAAACATTCTTTATTAGGATATATAAATTAATATTACTCCTCATAATTATCATTATATTCTATGCAACCTTTGTAAACCCAGGGGTTGATGTATGATTTTGTAAAAGGGGGTCCAATTCTCCAAAATTCTCTGACATGCAAAAACTAAGTTATCAAGTACTGATCGCTTTCTAACTTTCAACCATAGACCAAACACTATCCCTAAACCCTAACCCTAACTCTAAACCTAACCTAAAACTCATTCGCAATCTTTGACAAAATAAAGACAGTAGCAGTTGTCACCGAAGGATATATGTCGCAGAACCGCTTGGGGGATATTACGTTTGACAATTATTAAAAATTATACACATATTCTGATAACTGATCCAGGATGAAGTCAGTATACATAAGTCTTTATGATTACAGTGTTATTAACAATGAAACATTGCAATTCAAGATACATTATTAAATCTGGGTCCTGTTTCATAAAACTTGTTATCAATAACAAGTTACGATAATTCAGGGGCGGATTAAGGATTTTGTAAAAGAGGGGGCACAAATTAAAAAAAGGGGGGGTCATCATCAGTTCTATTTTTTGTCCCGTTTTCCTCTAAAATTCTCAAACAAGCAACAAAAAGGTCATCAGTTCCAAAAGGGGGGCACAACAATGTACACTTTATTTTCAAAAGGGGGTACGGCCCAGAAGGCCCCCTCCCCCATCTGCTATTACGATAATTGATATAAGCTACTGAAATCCTTGAATCTGATTGGCTGTGAGTAGATTTGTCATAGAAATGTAGCAGTCGTTATTGATAACAAGTTTTATGAAACAGGGGCCTGATATGACGTTAACCATACATCTGCATGGTTAAGATGCATGAAATTTATTATTATCAGATTTTTCGAAATTCATTTTATATTTCAAATAAGGTTGTCATATATTATGATACTATTCTCATCCATGAAATATACAATACAAGGGCTATTACTCAGCACATTCAGCAGTTTATCTAGCATGGATCCTGTCTATACTAGGTGTAAAAAAAAAAACAGTGGACACTTTTGATCGTTAATAACTCAAAAAGTATACCTCGTATCAGACTGAGGTTTTTACATTCCAAAGTTGAAGGATGTAAAATGTATATATTTATATTTCTCGGAATCTTTTTCTAGAAATATTGCTCTGAATCTTTAATTAGATTTTTTGCTTTTTGAAAAATCAAGGCCACAAAATCTGTGTGTATCAATAATTAATTCAGGACACAACAATTGCCATTGTGTGTTGCAGCTGTCTTTTCTGCAAACCTTATGCCGCCCAGTGTCATTATAATGATTCATGACTCTGAGTTTAAAAAGGTGTTCTGGAATTTCAGCTGCAATGCACAGTAGCAATTGCTGCATTCTGAATTAAATCTTTCAGAGCCGATGTCACATATATGTGACAGACAGACTTGTCATTTTCATTCACCAATCTTGCTCGATCACAGGAAACTTATATGGTGGTCAATGTATATCAAAATTTTCAGCATAAATCAAGCATTCTAATTAAAACTATATGTTACCATATACATTTTCAGAGAATAAGACAGATTTTTAAAAAGATATTACCTTATTTCAACATTAAACAATATTAAACAAATGAGATACCCCAAAATAATGGACGAAAAAGAAACTCAAAGTAAGTTTTAATAATTCTTATGCATAAAGTTGGATAGATTGATAATGTCTGGTATCATAAGATATGGTACTGAATTTCCTACAAGTTTTGTACACAATATTTATGAAATAATAGATCATTAATGAAGTGCAGACATTTGAAAAGTAAGCATTGATCACATTTTGGTAAAATTCTGTAGAGAGCTAAACCCCTTGGCACAGTGACAGTTAATTACTGATACACATAGATCTTGTGGCCTGTATTTTCCAAAAAGCGAAAAATCTAATTAAATATTCAGAGTTCAAGATAAGTATTCAGAGAAATTTCATAAAACTTGCTCCCAATAACTTTTACATCCTTCAACTTAACAATGTAAAAGCCTCAGTCTGATACGATGTATATTTTTTTAGTTATTAAAGATCAAAAGTGTCCACTGTTTTTTATCACCTAGTATAAAGAGTTGCAATTGATCCGAATCAATCGCAAGTCCTCAATCACTCTCAAGTTTACAGTCTCCAATTCCAATATCATTTATGTACAGAGTTGCGATCGATATCAAGCCAGTTCAGCAGGGCCCTCTTGCATAAAAAGTTGCGATTAAACGCAACTCAAAAAATTAAACGCAAGTCCCAAATACGCAATCCTGATTGGTTGAAAATCGAGTTGCGTTTAATTTTTTGAGTTGCGTTTAATCGCAACTTTTTATGCAAGAGGGCCCAGATAAAGGTCATTTGTACGGAGTACAATCGACCTTTATACGCTGTCCTTTTACGCACTACGATGTATGATTTTACATTTTAATGCGTACAAACTGGAATCATTTCAGGGCCATTTGTATGGCTAGAGTGGCCAAGTCTGCGCAGTGCCCATGTCTGCGCAAACGCGTATTAAACTGCGCGATTCTGATAAAACAAAACACGCAACGAACACAAACTTTTCATCTTTATTATAGCAATCGGTATTCATGTAAAAAACGAGTCTAAAGGATGAAAAAGGGTCTTATTTCAGACATTTTATTCACAAGCCTCAAAATGTTGCTTTTCACGTCAAAACTCCCGAACTGCGTGTAAAATGAATGAGTGCGCAGACATGGGCTCCATTGTTTTTTGAACGTTGAAATGACACGGTCGCCGTTTCTTGTTAAAATGGCATTGTTCTTGCTTTAGATTTGATGAGATTTTTTGCAAACTTACTTTTTAGAATATCAGGAATAATATAACATTAAGCATTAGAGGAATATTGGAGAAATTCTTGTTCATTTTCAGGTCAAATCTTAGGTGCGCAGACATGAGGCTCCCCTTCATACCATGAACAAATTAAGAACTGTTTTATTAACAACTTGGTTATTCTACATATTTCTGTTGCATAAAATGTTCATAGACTGCTCTCTACATTGTCGTTATACGACCAGATATGTATTGTTTAATTTCTGCTTGTTGTACATGCTTTGACATGATTGAAATTGTTGTATTCTTTACAATTTAAAAAATGAATTTTAAAAAAATGCAGTCAATTGCAATTCTTTATAAGACAGGGCCCTGATGTGGAGATTTCGTACGCCCCCATCCCCCATCCCGTTTGAAGACCAAAAAAAGTATTAACACTGCCATGAGGGGCTGCCCCTCCGATTGTTTGTGCTTTTTTTTTTTCTCTCTCTCTCTCTTTCTTTCTTTTTTTTAACATCGGATAAGCAAGTTTACTGCATAATTACGACAAAATGATGATGTAGTTCGGTGAAGGAATGCTAGCAGAAAATAAAATGTGTTTTGAAGAAATGAGAGATAGATAAATGTGTTTGTCTATATACCCATCTATAAAATATTCTAGATAAAATATCAACATCAATTACTACACTAATTTGGTCCTGCATTCGGAAGATAATCGAATGAATATGAGAACGCTAATTACCAATTTATTAAAACAATTTGCATGGCATTTTCGAAAATTATTAAGTATACCTGAAACGATTAATTGCCACCTTGTTGGTGTCGCCAATACAATGCACTCTCATAAATATGAAAAGAGAGTAATAAGACAAATTGATGACCAGAATGTGGTTTTAACCAACACAATGACAAATGACTGATATGACTGCAAAAACACAATAACGAAACTGGAAAGGGATACATAAGCAAACTGGTATGTAACCTTACAAAAAATCCCAAATCTTTGCTAAAATGATACGTTACCATTACTGTTTAGCTCATGGCAATCAAACACTAGATGTATCCTAATCAGTCAGTTACCATAGCGACCGCTAAATTTACTGTGCGTTTACGTAACAGTACGGGTGCAGTAGAAGTACAGTTCTGAGAATACATAATCAAGTTTGCATAAATTAAAGGTTTCGAAAAGACCAACGTGAAACCAATACCCCAGAATCAAAACAAAGGTATTGTCAGAAACAACGAATCAAACCAGTTTATCCACAACGTAAGTACATGAAAACTGTAAATACACGAAAAACGAAAAATAAATCAAACATTTATCACCGATAAAAAAAAAAGGATTGGTTCGAGTTAGTCAGCCTATAACTCTTATTCTAATAGACAAAAACTCTTCCATTATTTACTCTGATAATTTGAATATGTCCCTTCGAAGTATGCACCTGAAAACATCCACTTTCATTCATAATGCATAACGCCTGTCTAGATTCAGGGAATGCCATTTTTGCGTCGGTTGCACAGTTCAAAGTACATACATTTTTTATTATTTTTTTTGTGAATTGACGTGACGAAATCAAACCTCTTATACAAATTGAAAAATGAAAAATAAACATTTGAATTGGTTGAAGATGAGATAAATGCATGGGAAAGGAGAGAGGAACATCATGGATTAAAAGGAAAATGGGGAAAGAGGAATGTATAACTGAACGAAAACGTAAGGAAGAAAAAAGATATCATAGTCATACATTCTCTAAGGGCACTAGATAAAATGAACTAAGGGGGGGGTATTAGAATTGTCTGAAGCGCGCTACGCGAAGAGCGGAGAGCTATATTATGGATCATTCCGAATAATTAGAATGAAGTTACCGATGGTGGAAATCTATTCTAATGCACGAACTAGAGCTATATGTGTTATCTGCCTTGCTATGGCTTTGTTATATTAGCGCATAATACCCCAGTCACGTCAACGAGACCGAAACCATACCGATAACAGACCGAGCGAAAAAAATACGTTACCTCGAATGGCCAAGAATTGGTCGATTTGGAGTCGGGTTGGAGTCGGCTTGGCGGTATGACTGAGGCATAAAGGTAAATGTACCCTAAGGAACATTTATGATATTATTTGATGATGATAAAACTTGAGGGGAAGTGAGAGGAGAGCTTTGGAAAGGGAAGTGTCGGATATTACTTCCATCGTGTGTTGACGGTTATTAAGGTAGGAAGATTAATGAATGTCTACACGGGAGGGCGACCGTGTCTACTGCAATTAACCCATCCCCGAGTCATCGCTGAATCCCGAGACAGCGGTAGACTTTAATCAACCTCTCCGGTGTTTATACTGCAGGCTTGACTTGTGATACCTGTCTTGAAATTATGCTGATATCAAATATATCTACATGGCTATCATGTGTGTATATGTTCATCTAGCGTATGGTTTTAAGACAAAGTTCAGTATGGGTAATCACTGGAAAAGAAATTGTCAATAGGTTATTTGGAAAGATTGATTATGTAGTATATAATAAATATTGTTGTACACTGAGTTTTTTTTATTATTATTATTTACTAGATAGAATCGCCAGATATCTCAAATATTTTGATAATGTGCGAAAAAAACACGTACTTTATTTGAATGATTGCTTTATGAATATGGATAGATCATTTCTTCTCAAACCAAATATGTTTTTTCTCCTCCCATTTTTTTCATCCTTTCGAGTTGATATATTTAGTAGACGGTATTGCTTTCTTGTTATCCCTTCCACTGTCTTCACCTCCTTCTTTTCTCTAAGAATGAAACTGAAGATGGTGTTTTGAGCAAAACTATGAAGTCACAAATTTATATATCTCTTAAAGTTGCCCACTCACTTTTTCGCATGAAATAGTCAGCATTAACGCGAGGAACAGAAGCGGGCGTTACATCGGTCTCCTTGGGACAGCATGCAATCTTCCATGAATATATTTAGGAACTATATGCACCATCTCCAGTCTGCGTACCTCCTGACCAGCAGGTTCAAGGGTGACCATATCAACACTTTATTCCGAACTAGATTCCGAAAACCGACCCCACACCGACTCAAAACCGACCGATTCTTGGCCATTGGTTGCAATGTAATTTTTTGTTCGGTCTGTTGTCAGTCTGGCGTCGGTCTTGTTGGTGTGACTGTGGTACTTATCCCATCGGTCTGACCATCAACCCAGTCCTAACTCTAACCATAAACCTGGCTCTAAAATCGGGTCGTAAGACCAATGAGACTAAAAGTTGGAAAACGGCCTAATGGTTCTACATCCCTCGCTCAATCCTACCCAGTTCTAAAGAATTATAAGACAGATGTTAGTAGATCCAATGAAACGAACGACAATACAAAGATGCCTCAATTGAAATTAGTATGACCTCTTAAAGTCAATAAAAAAGGGGGCATTTCAAAAATTATTTCTTGATATATTTCCACTAATATACCTGTCTAAAGATACAGAGAGGAATAACAAATAAACAAAAAACGTCCATGAGCATTCTCGCATGCTCAGTAATTCTCATCTGTGCCTCTTTTTATTTTTTTACCTTTGGCAGTGGTTGTGAAGTGGATGCCTTTGCTTTTGCATTGAAAAATAACTAATCGGCATTTATTTATATATACAATGGGCCGAATGATGCTTTTGTTTTCATTATTTTGTTTGCCCCCTTCGCATTATGTGAAGCTGCAATCAAAAGCCTAGAAGAAAGCAATTGCAATATTGTTGCCAGTTTTATCATTCAGCCGAATGTACTTGAAGGATATCATCACCACACCCTTATACAGACAGAGTTACCTTCACAGCCCTGCCATTAGTTATAGACACTGTCCAGCGTCGCGGACTTCAGTGCCACCAGTATGCTTACATATCCGACCATCTTCCAGTCAGTGGTGTGTCGTCGTCCCTCAGGGATCTTTAATGGCTCCGATGCTCTTCAACAACCATCAATATACAATCGATATGCCGTGCACAATCTCAAGGAAATTTGCAAAAGCAGGATTGTAGGTGGTCTTGCACTAGCAATTAAACCAGTACCATACAGGAAGACCTACATACATTAATGATGAAGGAATATAAAGTCCTGGCGCCTGCGCCTAAATCAATCATATAACTTAAAATTGTCACACCTCTTAAGCCCAGCTCGATATCGATTGCGTCAATAACTGCGCTAATCGAACCTGTGAAGGCAGTTAACCCATAGGTCAGTTATTAAAGGTATTGTTTGCACTGTTCACTTTGCAATCACTTTTTGAACGATATCACTCTTTCACTCTTTCTCAAAGACCGTACACGTCACTGATGCGGTCCTAACATCAGCAAAAGACACCTCGTGTGAGCTAGCTGTAGCAATCATGAAATGCAGCAACGAATAAGAAACCTGTTGTGGCAAACTTGGTTAAGGTGTCCTACTTATCTTGGTATAAACTTAGACAAGCCTTTTTGAAAAATGGTTGCTGCTACAATCAAATTAAGAGGGAATTATAACCGGATATTGGCGGGCAATAGCTGGGACATGATCCCCTTGAACACGAGGCGCCATTTCAATTGCTCCACTACCTACGCTAATCAATCCTACCGAGAAATTTAACCCATGCGCCAATAATTCAAATTTATGTGTGCGCTGATCTTTTTGCTTTCACTTTTTTTGTACGATGTCACTCTCACGATGTCACTCTACTAAGTCAGTGACACGACACGTGGTGTGCAACGGGAATGAGTGTAAGCATCTTTCAGATGTCTTACCTTGTAGGCTGTGATCGAAAGGAGCGACAAACCTTAGATAAAATAATCACCCCTAAACACTGGTATTGAAAGAACGCTCCCCTCATCTATCAAAGTCAATCAATAAATATAAGCGCCAATTCGACACATGTATGACAATTTCATAACAAATCATAGTTGCATGTTATTATTCGAGTGCAAATGTACATTTAGTTTAAACAAGGTATCCCTCTATAGCACAATGGATTTTGGAATACGAATACGATTTGGAATTTGAATGAATTATGCTGACTTGTACCAGCTATTAAAATGCAAGATTTACTCCAGCAAGTCCTGCAGTTTTCACAGGTATGTATAGAGCACGTTGTAACACTTTAAACAGCAGGAGCATGCTAAGTTCTCCAACCAAAGCAAATTACCATTATAAGTTAATAAAGGATTTCATCATTTACGAAATTCATTCATTTGCATATAGTTTAATCCCGACAATCATAGACTCTTGATTGATATTGCATTGAATAGTATTAGGAGGTAACTCATCTTGGTGGAATGTGAGTATGAAGCTCAGAGAATCTCATTGCATGAGCGTAGCGTGGGCTCTTCCATTGAGGGGGCACTGGCATCATTAGGGGCACCGATTATGGGGAGGGTGCGGGAGAAAGTCATACTATCTTCTTTTCTCTCCCTTTTCCCCTCTCCCTTTCCTTTTCTCTCATTTTCTCCTTTTCCTTTTCTTTTGTTTTTTTATTTCTCCGCAATTCAATTGGGGACAAGTGCCCCAATGCCCCCTGTTCCTACTCCACTGACCCATTACATTACTCCAAAGTCACGATTATCAAACACGAGTACACGTTTACTTCACGAGAAGGCTAAGGCATCCCCCTGGAGCAAGGTCAGCCATACCCATATCATGAAAGTCAGTGTGTTTTATATCTCTAATGGTATGTGGTTAACCTTTTCGATCCCGAGAAAAAAACCGTCATTCATTAGGTTTAACAACACAATGCTATTTTGCTCCAATAATGCGCTAACGTCCTATAATGAATTAATCCATCAACTTCTTTCATAGCGAGTCCCTCAAAATACAAAGATGAAAAAAATGTGATATTTTAGGCACCATGGATAATTGGAGTATATGAATAAGCACTACGTGGCCGTCTATACAGACGTTTAAATGTTCAATTAGTATGCGCCCACCTGCATAAGAAATCGCCGCTTCACAAACCCGTGGCCGATTAGAACGAACCGACTCCGCGGTGATCACATTAGCACCGCGGAAAAAGCGAGAAAACAAAATCAATCAGTTTCCGTGCTCCTCGCTTGGTTGCAGTTCACCCCAAACACGGCGTAATTGTGTCAGCGTCGCGATCTAGGGCGACGCTCAGGTGCTGCGGATGGGTTGTCATGGAAACCGCATCACAGTAGTAGTAGCAACTGCGATGTATGTCCGTTGCTTGACAAGGCATTCTAGCACCAATTTAGCTTCAATGGTTGAGGTATAACGCTCCCTCTTGCTCTTTACACTTCCAAAGGTGCTAGAGGTCAATATGGCGCAAATGGATGATGACGAAATGTTCGTAATCATTGATGTCCATGCTTCGAAACCAGACAAAGGAGGTCTTGATTGTTGAAGTCTACGCTACGAAAACAGCTTCCGACACAGGTACATACTGCAGAAGCAGACGAGAACGAAAAGGGCACCTATGGCCATCTGGACAATAGGCCATACGGGGAAGTCGGGCGAGACGGAGTAGGACCCCTGTATAACAGCACGAAAGCTCTCCACCATCAGTTTAAGGCCCGTGAAGACGTCCTCGTCGTCGAAGTATTGCCTGGTGTCGGAGTAGATGTCGTCCGTGATCAATGACTTCAGTTTTAACGCTGCCATAGGTCCAGCTGAAGCATATACCTGTCGCAGCAAATTTAGATATTTTGATCATATATAAAAAGACATGTTAAAGAAATGAGTTTGTTTTAAGGAGAAAGTTGAGTTCAGGTAAAGGTGAAAAATAAAAAAAAAAAAATTGTGAGCTTTCTCAATCTTTTTATGCCATAGAAAAAATTTTCCATGGAAAGGATCGCCCTTGAAATGCCCCTATATTCGAAATATGATGAGAAATGGCTAAAAAGTTTGAACCAAACTTTCATGCGACATATGTGTAGTCCCATATACCCTTTTCTGTGTGCAGTGCATGTGACTTTCAGCTAGACTGAGTCAATTTCCTATCATTTTGATGATTCCAATGAACCGTGCACCATGCTGCTCCACCCCATCTCCCCAAAATAATATTTGGGCATGGTAGATAAGATGGCAGTGCAATCACAACATTTTTCAGTGAGTTACCGGATACGTTATTTTTCATGAAATGAATGACAAAAAAAATGCTATACGTCTGTGAGATAATGTCGTACATAAAACATAATAAGCTTTCCTTGCTTTCTATTTTGCCACGATTTAATGATAATACCTTTGGACCTTTTACATTACCAAAAACGCCCAGAGGTACACGTTGTATGTCTTGATTTCACTAATGATATTAACAGCTAACAAACTAATTATTTCAGTATTGATAACGTCTTTTTCCCCCGGGGCATTCTGGAAATTTAATAGAAACTTAATTGAGGAGAGGGAAATTTCAGTCATTTCAGTCAACAGCGAATGGTGTATAGTTCAACTCTGGCTTCACATATCATGTCAAACTTGCAAACATGGCCAGTAAGAGGATCCCCATATCAACAGAAAGTAGATTTCAGACTAAATAGCATAATCTATATGAAAACTAGAAACCATCCTGTCTTTCAGATGTTTATATACTTCAGCACTATATACTGATTAAAATCTGTAATTTTCAGGAGAAACAATGGGTGCACCGTAAACTAAAGGGGCCGCTCCTTCCCTCTTTTTATTTTATTTCATTTCATTTCTATTTCTATTTCATTTGTTTGTTGTTGTTTTTTTTTTTGGGGGGAGTATGGAAGATCTGGCAAGAATTGTTAATGTCATATTTCGAAAAATAAAGCTTTTTCGGGTGAAAACACTTCAGCCCTCCCTTTTTCACAATCCCTGATGTACCCCCTGGGGGGGGGGGGTCTTAACCCATTGCATAAGGAACCCGATGATCCTTGTATTAAACCTAAGAGAATGAGATAATTGAATAGTCAACACGTTAACCCAGTGCCTACTGGAAGGGGTCATCCCTGTTTTAAGCATATGGGAATTACAGAATTCAGTTGTCATCGGGTTAACTCACTTGTTTGTCTTGCTTGGAAACAACTATAACTATATCATCTCCACACTTGCCGAACAGCCAGGATTTCTTGCGCAGATAGTCGGCATAGTTCTGAGCCGTCACCGGGTCCCTAGGAGAAACAAGGAATAATCAACAGATGATTTTAATGATGTTAAAAAATATTGAACCTTGAGGTACACCAAGGTTTACATCTCTTAATACAGATTTGTCTTTCCCTAACAGATTGCTTACGATTAGATAGACATGATTACAAGATGTAAGAAAGCAAATCAAACATATGAAATAGTGTTCATATTTTAAAACATGAAAATAAAATAAATATGGCTCATAGGACTCGAAGTGCACAATGTGATATGTCGCATTTGAGAATGGTGAGGAAGAAATAAAATGTTTTTCATTTCATGCTTTTGATAAAGTAAGATTCTTTTAAGAAGGAAAAAAATGATTGGAATCTAATGTGCATAAAATGTGTGTATAAAATGAAAATTCAAAATTGAACTTTGTAATCGCTTTTTTAAAAAATGGCTTATTCGCAATGTAGACACATTCCGCACTAGTCTATGTGAATTGTGAACTTTCTCTGCCCGGGTAAAATCGGGAAAAAATGCTTATTCACTGTATAAATGGTAAATGATCACTATCGAATATTGGGTGTGTGCGCACGTGTATATTCAAGATATATATATATATAAATCGCTAGGGTATCATTCTCATCGCCTGGTTAAAATAGCAAAACATATATTCAACATTGGCGTGTACATGCACAAATCACAAAAGTATCGTTCTCACTGCCTGGTCGACGGTAAATAAGGCAATATGGCGATTGAAACCGTGTATCCATTGGCCGTCACATTGCAAGCTTGCTCTGGCTTGCAATCGCATGACGTAGTTGTACGTATTTCCTCCAGTGCGAAGTCCAGTTCGTCCCCTGTTTTGGATCGAGAATAGAAGCACAGGAAATAACGTCAACACAAAATTATTCATAATATCACTGAAAATCCGATATATCTAGTTTGTTTTTTTAGCCTGGAAAAGACAAAGTCAAGGTAAAAGCAATCATTACCCGTAAGTTTGACCTAGCCAGCAATGGCAATCTCGAAATACCAGAACTTGAAGTTTAATGTACTATTCAGAAATTTTCAAGTGAAACTGAAAGTGATAGGACTGTGCAACACGTTTTAAATAATTTGGCATTGTCGTGGAAATAAATGAAAAGTTTGAAAATTTAGATTAGAATGTCAACCACCACTCAAAAAATTTTGTCTATTCTATCTACAAATTATTTTTAAATGTAATTATTTCCCTTTAATGTATGTACTTAGATATTCAAAGTATTTTTACATTTGTCAGTGATCGAAGTTTAATAAGGAAAAAGGTAATTAATGCTCACCATGGGTGGGTGGATGGGTTGGTACAATTTAAAAATCCCATCAAAACCTATGTAATTGACCAGTTTGTACTATTCTACGTTTGCCGTGCTAATCATTTTCTCTATAAACGAGTACCAATCACAAAAAAGTATTTTCCTGTGTATGTTACAGGTTCCATGTCGTTATACTATATTCAAAATATGGGCTTCGAACATTACTTCTATAAAGAGATATTGCAAGTTTAATATACTCTCAATAAACGTCAAAGCGACTAGTGAGAAGACTAGTCGGCGCATCAGTATGCGCTCGCGAAGAATAGGGCCCGAGCGCAAACCAAGTCGATTACGGCTACATGCGCATTAAATTTTCATGTTATCCTTTATTTTGTGTGTACTCCTTAACTTTTAACCCATGAAGTGCGAGGTAAAGATTTTTTACGTTGATGTTATACATTTTAGCTCTACAAACATTGTATTATTACGTGATTGGTACACTTTAATGTCTGTTCTCAGATATTCAAAGTTTTCACATTTGTCAATGCTGTCGTTTGCATTACACTCATTTATTTTTGTTGCTTGCACGGACTCGCTGAAAAATAGACTGGGTTGGCTTAATGTTTTGAATTCTAAACATAAGTACGCATATTTAATTCTGACATTGTGTAACAAATCCTAGTTGAAACACGTTCTAATTCTGATATTTATCACTCACCCTCTTCTCTAGAAAGGATATAAGTTGGATCACAGATCCATGAAGGCCGCCCTCCACGACCGCACAGTTTGACATCTGTCCTGGGATTGTACACGAGGTCTGCCTTCGTGGGGGGCGTGGTACAAAGAGCGAGTAATCTGCATATCAACATGATGACATGAGTCCAACGAAAACTCACTTTCATGATATGATCACATGACCCGCATCGAATCGGGGTTCCTTCTCAGCATGACTCGACACAATTCAAAATTATCCACACGCATGCGTAGTTCTTCCACTAATGCTCATTCAAGCACAGCTCGTCAGCCTCGTCAACAACAACAACAAAATCACAATTAACTGGTCATCCGGGAAACTCATAGAGCAGGCATCATGATATTTAGTAATTGACGATGATCATCTCAAACAGCTTTCCATTAAGAAACTACCATTCTTGTGAAAACAATCAGGGTGTATTTCCATCGCCGTCGACCATTGGCGTCTCAGGTTTCCAAATAGGCCAACGCAGGAAAACGGTATCATTCTGGAGACACGCGCCTCAGGCGTACATCGACCGTTTTCACATCAGATATTGAGGCACATTCTCTCTTTACACACTCTTATTGTCATCAAAGAGAATTGACAAGAAAAACTGTCAGGGGGTCTGTAAGGCAAGGGGAAAGACGCTCATGAGCACTATATCGTCTCAGTGATTCGTGTCCTTAGAGTGCGGTAGATCGCAGTAGATCCAAGTACGGTAGATCCCGATAGATCGCAGTAGATCCCAAGAGATCGCAATAAATCGCAGTAGATCGCAACAACGCACCACGCTTCTACGAGCCTTGAAGATTCCTCCTTGTAGTTGCTTTCAAAGTCGTACTCGTAGTGGAATTGGATTGCATGAAGGTCGAAGGCAGTTCGTGAACCACAGAGATGTTTAACACTCCATTACGTAAAGCCCTTATGGGGACTGACCCTCAAGTTCTGTGATAAGAAAAGAAAGAATTGAAGAATGAAATTTAAAATTCAGTTGCATTATATGAAAAAGCCGGATTTCCTTTTTCATCCTCATCCTTTCAAATTCTATGATTTGTATTATTTGTTTTTTAGAATGTTGAAATTTGTTCTTAATTCTTTTATTCACAAGATTATTTGCTAAAAACGTAGTAAGACTTTTTAGAAAGAATAAATGAATGATTATGTTACGAAGTGTTCTTTCCGTTTGGCGAAGGGGGTGCCCAAATCGCCTCCCGGGATCCTCATCTGTTTTTACGATTATCCCGGTAAGTCTAAAAATCGTATACACTTCATTTATTCTTTTCCCTGTACCTCCATAATCATTAATTTCCATTTTCTATGAAGAAAATACTCAATCATACGTACAAGCATCTTAGATATAATCATTGCTTATATCATGTATATGTTTTTACACAACACCTGGGCCCCGTCTTATAAAGAGTTGCAATTGATTCGAATCGATCGCAAGTCCTCCAATCAATCGCAAATTTCCAATCTCCTATCTCTTAAGTACAGAGTTGCGATTGATATCAATTGCAAATTATTTGCAATCAATAGCAACTCTTTATATGACGGGGCCCAGTTTGTATGAAACAAATTTATACCTTCATCAAAAACTTAGAAATTAAAATTCATTAAATTTTCTGTATTGGGCAAATGCTCGCAAGATACGTCATGGATTGCCAGTTTGTGTTTGATTGATTACAACTTCCAATATGCATAACTTTCTTATATTTCATCGGATTTTGCTTAAAGGAGAATGAAACTCAAGAAAAATTAGCAGATAATCATGTGAAAATGTGTCAGCCTGTTCAAAATATCTAGAAAATACTCCTATTTGATTACTCAGTAGGGAGAACAATCTCTCTAAATTTTGCAGATTCCTTGCTAGATATTATCCCATAAGGGCTGCCATTTTGAAAAACTGTGATGTCATAGTGGTACATGTCCATTTACCTGTACACAATGGATATGATGTTCCATAATTTATAGCTATTGAACAACTAAAGCCACCAATGTAAAATGGCAGCCATCTTGGTACCCTCATTGTCTCGCACAGGTTGTAGGTCTTTGTAAGAGCAGTTGTAGGTCTTTGTCACTTCTTTGATGAATTGACAAACTTTTGTCTGACAAAGCAACAACTTGTGCATGCCAAATCCTACTTAACAAAAGAAACAGCTGATCCAAACATCTTGACACAAATAGGTTATATTACAGGATAAAACTATCTTCATTTGAATGTACATGACTACAAAAATGGTTTATTATGAGAAAACCCAGTGTCATGCATTCCTCTGGTGATCATGAGTGTCATTGTAGCTAGTGTACAGGTCAGTGGGTATCTCACAAATAGAACTGCTCTGACATTACTTTGTAAAGAAAATGGCAGCCCCCATGGGATAATGTCTAGCAAGGAAACTACAACTTTTTGAGACACTTAGATAGTCAAATAGGAGTAATTTCAAGATATTTGTAATAGGCTGACAATAATCTACATGATTATTGGCTGTTTGTTGCCATTCATTCCGCTTTAAACTTTCGCAAATCTGTTCGTCTCATTTTCCTCTTTAATTCAAATCAACTTAATACCAGGGTGGACTTTCCCTAAAGGAGGCTGAAATATGATGTTTACATATGGTTCTACATTTTTCCTGAAATAAAGGAATAAATCCTAAACATTTTGCAAAAATTAAATCAAGCTTCCATACAGATACATGTCATTACAAAGATAGCAAATACATAAATTTCAAAAAGTAACAAACATGTAACTCCATAAACATTTACATTCCGCAACACATTCTAGTGGATGGTCACATTGTTTTTGTCTTTTCGGTGTTAAGGATTAATTTATTTTCATGAATCCATTTCAAAGTATCATCAATAACTCGGACCAGTTTATTTTTTACTTCCTCCTTTGAGTTACTAAAGTTGATGTATCATCCGCGCACACATAAAGCGTTCAAATTGACGATACCCGGTTTTGAAGGTCGTTTATGAATACTGTGAAACGTAGGGGCGCCAATACTGAACCTTGAGGTACACCAAGGTTTACATCTCTTAATACAGATTTGTCTTTCCCTAACAGATTGCTTACGATTAGATAGATATGATGCAAACCATTTAATAGCTTCTCGGGAGCAACCATAAATTGCCAACTTATCCAACAAAACAGAATGATTTACTGTTTCGAAGCGCGGCATAAGTCGACGAAAGCTATTCCATTCAATTTACGACCATCTACGTTTTTGACCATTGATCAAACATGCACAGCAGGGCCGTTTCACATGAATATATGAGAACATTATGATACCTTTCAGTCTGAATATAAAATACCTTTAAACACTGTATATGTCTTGATTTTCAAGTTTTACTCGGTGATTTAAAACAGGAGTAGATGACCTTCAAAAGTAGATGAATTGGACACGACTATCATATGAATAGGAACTTGAACGATGATAGAACCGTCCTGTAACGACGGGTCAATATATATTCCAGTAGGATCAGTAATGGGCAATGAAACAATGGGATGAAAGAGAACGTGGGGAAGGGAGACCGGGAGACCGGGGGAGAGAGAGATGGATAGATAATGAGAGAGAGAGAGAGAGAGAGAGAGAGAGAGCGAGGTGGGAGAGGAAGAGAAAGAGAGAGATGGGGTAGACAAAATCTTTTTTAAAAGAGGGGAGACAAAAAGACACAGATGGTGGAGGAGATTTGAGAGACAGAACAGAGAGGGGTGGAAGGATTTTTTTTTTTTAAGTATGGAGAGAGAGAGAGAGAGAACAAGCGTGGGGAAAGAAAGTGAAAGGCAGAGTGGGGAAGGTGGGAAAAGAGATAAAGACAGGCAGAGATAGAAATAAAGACAGAGCAAGACTTGGGGCTTTCGAGATCGGAGGAGTAAGGTGAGGGAGAGAAATAACCGTTGGCTTAAACCCACTGTGTAAAGATATATCAGAAGTTAAACATGTTAAAAGAAACTATTGTATTGGTTTTACCCGAATCGACCACTCGAATATTAGATTACATCTCTATATTAAAAGAAGATTCAACTGTACGGTGAATTGATTATTAATGCACTACATCAACGCTGTTTTTAGCTCTATCAATTCAAACATTATACTTTTGCGAAAACACATTAAGCAATCATTGTCGTGATGTATTCTCATTTCATCTAATTATCGAAAGACAAGTTCCGGAGGCAAAAATCTATGCTACACTGATTTGAGGCCAGCCGCACATTATTCACGAAAGTATAACCAGGGGAAAATGCATTGTCAAAAAATATTCTATGTCATTTCCTCGAAAATACGGTTTTTAGCTTTTAGGTATGATAATGGCGGGAGTTGCCGTAGCAACGGGGCGCATGGCTGTCAAGTCGTCTGCGAAAATTATATGCCACGATTCAGGCATTTTGCGTTGTAGAGTAGAGCTACACTGAGTTGTTATTGTCTCTGTTGTTTAGGGTGGGCGGTTTCTTCTTTGAGAACATGAGCCACTAGTAACTTGCTGCTGAATATCATCTTGATGCGTTTGAAATATATATGAAAACATTTCATGAGCAATCCTTCTCATAATCTCATGTATTTTCTACTCTCACATGGTGTTCTTGAAATATTTTTTACCTTTTTTTTTTTTTTTTTTTACCTTTACTCAATAACCCCTTCACAGAGAAGGTTGAGTTCTGGTAAGGGTGAAAAAACAATCTGTGAGCTTTCTCATTCTTCTCCTCTGAAAAGGATTAATGATTATGTAACATTTAACTACCGCATTACGTGAATATTTCAATGCGCTTTACAAAGTAATCTGGTATTACCCATGTAACAATAAAGAATTGCTCTTCAAGTTCAAATGCCCTCATATTCGAAATATTACGAGAAATATCTGAAATCTATGGACCAAATAATCCTGCCATAGGTGTTGCGTAGTCCCATACACGCACTTCTGTGTGCATTGATGTATTTGACATTCAGAAAGCCTGAGTCAATTTCCCATCATACATAGATATATACTTAAATTATAATTGCTCTCAGTTTCTTTCACAATGCAATTGCATAACATGAACTCAGCATTGGTTTCAGTAATGAAAACCACAGTAAAAGCACGTACAATGCATTGTAATATACAATAGCATGCATTAATTCAACGATTTTTTGATAATGTATAGTTGTAATACACAAGGACTCTATGCCATGAATACTGCACAATGAAATACAAAATCATTAGACCGCTGTGTCGTAAAAATGACTCCATTATGTCTGTCGCAGTCTACCCTTGTTACAACCAGGTACAATACATGTCAAATTCGTCCAAGTACGAAAGAACGGGGTATTAAAATGAAGGTCTTATCAATCATAATTGAAGGAGATAAAGAGAAAGAGAGAGATGGAGGGTGAGAGCAAAAGAACGGGAGAAAGAAATTAATCATACCGAGTACTATACCAAACACTAAGTGTTTGTTAAAAGGATAATTCTAACTGAACTGTTAAAAAAGGATGTTTTAATGATTAAGATTATGCTCCAATAAGGGAATTCAGCTGAATACATTGATTATCATAATAGTTGATCAGGATCACACGCACAAATAGATTCAAATATTATTCAATCTACACAACAAAAACTAGTCGAGAAAGTAGTAGATTAATATTTTTTAGGAAGAAAGTTATTATAAGAAAAAGAACATTACAACATTTCAAGAAAAAAACATTGATAACAAAAGCTCATCATCATGATCATGATTATAACGTCTTTGTATGATAATTGTTTTAGCCATAATATAGCAAGATTTTGATTTAGCAATGCAATTTTTTCCGCCTCAGTAAGTTGGGGTTTTTTTTTATAACGGGCTTCTATTACATGAAGAAATGATATAGGGTAGCAAAGGTGCTTACAGCCAAAAACGAAAATTGCGATTGGGAATACTGGTTATGCTTTTTACCCAATGAATCGAGTATAAGATTAATGTATTAATAGAAATGACGTTCCCTGCACAATATGTCATGTTTCTAGGCACATTTACCTCGCAATCATAGAATTTATAATCCTGCAATTGAGGGTTTTGTGTTGATCAGCACTGTAATAAAAAATATCACATAACGGCTTGTAAAATATGTTTCATTTATGGTATAATTTAGGAGAGGAACCAATGCAATGTCTGCTTGTCTCATATATCGTGTGTTTGGAGTCAAAGGGCTTTAAGGTCCATCATTTGTACAGAGTCCCTTCAGTCTAAATTTCTGTACAAAGCTAACCCAAAAGAGACTGGAGCTTAAGGTAAACTGGAGTTGAGAATGTGATTTTCTAAAACTCAGGTTTAAAGGGCAGGTTTAGACTGTGTCTAAACCACACTTAGACTGCGGTTTAAGTTAAACCGAAGTTCAAAATACGGGTCAATGAATAATATATATATATATATATAATCGTGAGAAATGAAAATGAGAGAATAAAGGTTGCGTAGCTTAAATCGAAGTTCCCCAAAGCTGTCCTCCCTTTTTGAATTTTTGCAAAGGTTGAAAAAATGTCTCCGCCGGGAATCGAAACCGGGTCGTTGGCTTAGAACGCCAATGCCTTAACCACTAGACCACGGAGACGGGCCAGTGATTTCGGCGATACCAGATTCAATTGACCGACAGATTGACAAATCTTCAACCTTATTAATTAATTCCTTTGTGCGGGGGCAGGTGAGTTTTGAACAAAGACAAGCCGCATGCCTCAGCTGGATCCAAGCGAATGCTTTGAGATACATGTATACATTAGAATAATAATCATTATAAACAATAATTGTAAGGAAATAACATATACAACAGCTTTGGCAACTCTCGTGGAAATAATTATAATTGTGAGAAATGAAAATGAGAGAATAAAGGTTGCGTAGCTTAAATCGAAGTTCCCCAAAGCTGTCCTCCCTTTTTGAATTTTTGCAAAGGTTGAAAAAATGTCTCCGCCGGGAATCGAACCCGGGTCGTTGACATACAATTGTTTATAATGATTATTATTCTAATGTATACATGTATCTCAAAGCATTCGCTTGGATCCAGCTGAGGCATGCGGCTTGTCTTTGTTCAAAACTCACCTGCCCCCGACAAAGGAATTAATTAATAAGGTTGAAGATTTGTCAATCTGTCGGTCAATTGAATCTGGTATCGCCGAAATCACTGGCCCGTCTCCGTGGTCTAGTGGTTAAGACATTGGCGTTCTAAGCCAACGACCCGGGTTCGATTCCCGGCGGAGACATTTTTTCAACCTTTGCAAAAATTCAAAAAGGGAGGACAGCTTTGGGGAACTTCGATTTAAGCTACGCAACCTTTATTCTCTCATTTTCATTTCTCACAATTATAATTATTTCCACGAGAGTTGCCAAATCTGTTGTATATGTTATTTCCTTACAATTATATATATATATATATATATATATATATATATATATATATATATATATATATATATATATATATATATATACAATTCACCGGATACAATCACCAGTTATTTCTAAAGCTAGTTTCTCACGTGAACTATTATACTTACTTCACTTATACTTTTCCTTCAACATGTTTAAGAACTCTAATAATTTTTGTTTCAAAATTATAGTAGAAAATAATCTGAGTGATATTATGACTATAATGACATGTTACTTTGACCCACAGTTTCTCCTTTCCACAAGTAGCACAGGCAATCATAAACTAGACAAATATTTTATCCGCCAAGCACATAATGTATTATAACACGGACATGGCAATATCACATTCTCTTTTACAGTATAATCAGATTAAGACAAAAGGGCAAAAATATGAAACAAATAACACGTGTCTGACATCATTATTACATTTTTTTTAAAATAATTTTTACATGGATATACCTATTGTTCTGATCAATTTTATATAAGGTTAAAAGTACGACATTTCTATAAATATATTTGGCCCTACAGTCTACATCATTTCGTTTATCTGATGAAGATGAATAGCAACATAAAAAATTTGAATGACAAACGTACGATATGAAAGTACCAAAGTGATACATAGAAAGGGTATAGAATCGTGATGATACTAATAACTATTTACCTTCTCCTCCCAATGTTGAAACTACCGTAGCTCATTCTTTCTGAATCTAAATAATGCGCATCTATGAAAAAAAAAATTCCCAGGTATTTCCAGATCGACAAAAATATCAACTCAAATTAAAACACTTTATGGCATTGGCCTGTGGGGGTAAATTCAGCAGGTGCAAAATGTACTTTCAATCAATTTACCTTTACATCAAAACACAAGCCAATTCGATGAGTCCTGATTTCGGTTGCTTTTCAAATCTAACGGTAACATCCAACTTGTTTAGGAGTATCCACTATCTGATGATTACCGCTATAAAAATGGCTCCCTTTTCTCCGTTTATACGCGCCGAATTGGAACACTGAAGTATCACCGCGCCAGATTGAATGACCACTGAATTAACCCTCTCCAGAAATAAAAGGATACCCAAATTTAATCAGAATAGTTGACTTGAATTCGTCTTCATTTCAAAACGATTCTACCGGCTCTAGCTCTCTCTCTCTCTCTCTCTCTCTCTCTCTCTCTCTCTCTCTCTCTTTCTCTCTCTCTCTCTCTCTCTTTCTCTCTCTCTCTCTCTCTCTCTCTCTCTCGATTGTCATGATTGCGAAGAGACGTTCGGGGCTTATGGCTTGCACACAATGCCATAAAGATCGAACCACAAATGATCGATACTTTTGATCAATCTTTTAAAAAAATGATCTACTTTGATTAAATCCAGACAAATATCCTTCTTGTTTTGCATGAAGACAGTGTTGAACAATATTATTATTAAACCATGAAACCTATCCTTTGCGTGTGTGTGTGTGTGTGTGTGTGTGTGTGTGTGTAAATAACTTTTGATCATTTCACATTCTGGAAATTTTCGATATAGATTTGGGTCGAGTACTTCGATTGAGGGGTGATTGAATCTTGATTTCTGATTAATCAAACTGTCTTCGAAAGAAAATCGATATCTTAAAGATAGATTTTTTTCTTAAATCGATTATTTGGGGTTTTGATGTTTATGGCATCTAATGCATGCCATAGGGTAGCTACGAGAAACGAGAAACACAACGCGTTGTCTTCTTTCGCCTTTGCCACCATAGTACAAGCTCATCTTCCATTCCCTAATTACGTTTATCGAGCTGGCCTGTTACAGATTTCTTGATTCCGAGCGAGACACGTGGTTACACTTGCACTTTTTTGCTGTCATCACTGTCCTTTCTCAAATTCCAATAGTTCTGCTTAGTTTTTAATAATCTCGATCGTTTCACCTCCCCTCCCACTCCCCCACTTTTAATAGTTCCGTTGGCTTGTTAATAATGGTATTTTTTTATTGTCTCAGTTCCCCCCCCCCCCAACCCACACACACTTCTCAGGGGCCGCGGAGCATTTTTGAAAGTGGGGGGGGGGGGCTGATCTGATTTCACTCATTAATGACAATTTCCGAACCTTTTTTCCGAGATTTTTTTTAACTTGTCTAGTCAAAAAAGTGGGGGGGGGGGCTGCAGCCCCCTCCCCCCGGTTCCGCGGCCCATGCTTCTTCGTGATCTCATTCATTAGCTTAGTTTTTGTTTTGATTATCAACAAGTTTGCTACTGTCCGTGCAAAAAAGTCGTAATCAAATATCATTGAAATATCATGCTTCTAAAGATGTCACTTCAATTTCTCTTTTAGATCGTCCCCATAAAGCAATAAGAGATGTCCAGCTTATTCATATTTAACAAACGGCAAAGCAAGTTTTGAAAGATGTAATTAAAGCTGAAATGCTCGAATCTGCGCAAAGGGTATTTCTTCCTCTTTCATATTCCGAATCACAATGCATCAGGAAGTTATCAACTTTCATCGTTTGATCTTATAGGTATGCTTTCGCAGCCTGTCGATAATTTAGGAAAATATAAAAGCATATTCGGCGGATGGCATTCCAGGTGTTTGCAGCTTTTTTACCGAGGTCATCGGAACTGGAGAGGAGTAGACGACACGAACACAGCGGGATTCTTAATTTGTTTCAACTTGAAAACAAACGTCGCATTAATAAATGAAGTGGTTATGAAAAGGGATATATAATGAATAGTACCAGACGAGGTCGTCATGTTATAAAAATATAGTTTTTTTAATCCATGTTCATGAAGACGGGTAAACAGGAAAAGTGTGCGATATACATAGTTTTGAAATCAAGGAAAATATAGACGGGATGGAGGGAAAGAGGCAAGGAGCGGGAAGGGATAGAAAGAGGGTATGGGGAAGAGAGAGAGGCAAAAAATAAAAGAAAAAATTGTGATAGAAGGAGAGAAAGAGGGAAGCTTAAAGAGTGAATAAGGGAGAGGGAGAGGGAGAGGGAGAGGGGGAAATAAAGAGAAAGAGGAAAGTATGACGAGATAGGGGAAAATAAAAAGCTGCGAAAGGGGAAGGTTATATTCAACTACATATAGGGAGCATCTGCTTTGGGGGAAAGAGGAAAATGTTGGGGGGGGGGGTAAAAGAGAAATAAGTAAAAAGTATTTTTAAAAACACATCGGGTCCACATCGAGAGAGATGGGTGAGCAAGTGACAGAGAAAGAAATATATAAATGAATAAAGAGAAATAGAAAGAGAGAGAGAGAGAGAAGAGGAAGATTTTAAAAGAAGGGGGAAAACAAGCTTCAAGAAGCTGTTGTTACATATTCACATCTACGGTAGATCGCAACTTAATGTGAACCTCTACCTCAGGTGCAATGTTCTTTCGTATAATTTTCGTTCTAAAAGATCAGTCACCAGAAAAAATTAAACCATTCTTATGGTACTGGTACGGATTATATTATGGGGGGGGGGGTGTTTCATAAAGTTGTTCGCGAAGTTAAGCATGACTTTACGAACGACATGAATAGGAATTGCCAGATAGAATGCCCAAATTTTTTTCTCAAGTTTTAACCAAGTGAGACTGTATTTCCAGTAACCTCAATTAAATTATGGCAAAAATATGCTTTGCATTAAAAAAAATGTTTGTTATAATAAGAATGTTAATCTACATCTGCACAGTTCAACTTTAGTTGATGCAGTTAAAAATGATTGAGCATCCCATTTGGCTTGCCATATTTAAATCATTCGTAAAGTCATGCGTAACTTTACGAACAGCTTTATGAAACACCCCCCAGGTGGTATATCATTTCGGCTAACTCTCATACCCCAGTCGCACCGCAAAACCGATACCAAACGATTACTGATAATCGGCAAACCCCAGGCCATTGGGGGTAATCTAATCTTTTGTTCGGTCTGTTATCGATCTGGGCCCCGTTACACAAAACTTTGCAATCAATCGCAGAATGGCAATGGCCTGTCAAGATCATTGTTGCATGCGCATATTGTTGAAAAGGCTGACCATTAAACAATCGGAATCGTTGTATCAAAATTTGCAATTGATCGCAGACCTTTGTGTTACGGCACTCTGGTGTCGATCTTCTCAGTGTGACAGGGCTATAGGAGCAATTAGTATCAGCGATTTAATCCGCTTTTTGTATTCATCTTTGATTTTGACCCCAAGAAACGGGAAGAAGAGACGTCCCGGAAGGAGGAAATCCTTTTTGGTGGCAAGGACAGTACATCTAATGAGATCAAACACCTTGGTGTGGAGATCTCGAGTGATCTATTAGTAGTTTACCTCTCACAGTATTAAAGGAGCTGCTTTCTTTCATGACGTTGCCAATTTGGCGTCGCCGACAAAATTCACTTCTAGACACAGTTCTGGTAAAGGTGAAATGTAATTTGTGAGCTCTCTAATTTTTTTTTAATGCTAGTCTGAGATTGGAAAAAAATTCATAGAAGAAAGTATCCTGAAAAGGATCATGGGTCTTCAAATGCCCCATATTCGAAGCATGACGAGAAATAGCCAAAAATTTTGGACCGAACTTTTATGCCTCATGTGTGTGTAGTCCCATATTCCACATTCTGTGTGCAGTGCGTGTGATTTTTAGGAAAATTGAGTCTATTTGTTGTCATTCTTTATTCCAAAAACTCACAGTAGACCTACACATCAATTATTGATATGTATAATAATCAAACTCTACCAATTGCTTATGGACATTTTCTTTCACAATGTAATCGCAAAATGAAGTAGAGATCAAATGCACTTCGACTGAAGACAGTGTGAAGGTTAGTGAAAAAGATTTTCGAGGGGACTCTTCACCTCTTTGGCAAAACTTTTTTTTTTTAATGAACAAACGGAGCTGTCGTCAATGATCTAATAACATTTTTTGTTTGTTTATTACCATCTTTACGCTTCACATCTTATTTCGTAGTAAATAGCATATTGCATTATATCATATGCTATAGGATTATAGGCCTTTTGCATTTTCTCTCTTTGTTGTAATATTCAGTTGCTGCACTCCTCGAAGATACATATATGCTTAAGTTAAATCGTATAATAATTTTCAGCATTCATAAGTAAGAGCAAAATGGCCATATTCCATCGTCTTGGTTTCAGTGACCATGTGTAATGAAACGGCCTCGAGGATCAAAACTAAATGAGGCTAAGCCCTTTGGGCATATGCATAAATCGCCTTCTTACATATGGCGGCTTTTTGCAGTACAAAGTGCAGAGTCCAGTCAAAATTAGGCCTTGTCATATCAACTTAGCCGTATTCAATTCCACATGGTCATGATTGTGCTCCTCCGATGTAGATCAAGAATCGAAAATTGGCGAATACTGCATTGTTGCCGATTTTTTATTCTTGAGCTACAGCATCGGAGGTGGTGTATAATCATGTATGATATGTTTCTTCCGGGTCCGCTCGCTATTCATAAGAACCGCTATTCATTTAACACGCGCTATGAATAGCGGTCCTTATGAGTATTTATGAATAGTGGTCCTTATGAATGGATGTCCTTATGGATAGCGAGGAAATTTGTCAATGGTTTGCTCGCTATTCAGAAGGACCGCTATTCATTTAGTCACGCGTTATGGATAGCGGTCCTTATGAATAAGTGGTCCTTATGAATAGTGGTCCTTATGACTAGTGAGGTTACCCCGTTTCTTCCGTACACATCTATGATAAAATCTCGAAATAAACCAATGATGTACTGTAATAGTTAAAGATAAAGTAGAGTTCTGGTCATGCGATAACATTGCGGTAGAAACTGTTTCAAAGCAATATGATCATGTCTACATAAGAATCGGTGTATTCTGTGAGGTTTTTTAATCATCAAAATAATAAGAAATTGACCCAGTCTCGCTGAAAAGCACATGCACTGCACACAGAATTTAGTATATGGGACTGCACGCACGTGTACCGTCAATGCTCTCCCCGAACACTTCAGCTATTATAAATATGAAGGCATTTGAAGATCGATCCTTTTCAAGGGATATTTCTAAAATGATGTTCTTCCAAACTGACATGAAAGGAATGAAGAAGTTCACAAACATTTTTTGACATTACCCGGAACTCGACCTTTCTTTTAAAATCAGACACGATCACCTCACCATGTCCACAACAAACAGCGGTACGGTGTATCCAGCATTCGATTGGAAATGAAACAGGACATGGATACATTTCACCCCCCCCCCCCCCCCCCCCCCCCTCCCCCGAACACTTCAGCTATTATAAATATGAAGGCATTTGAAGATCGATCCTTTTCAAGGGACATTTCTAAAATGATGTTCTTCCAAACTGACATGAAAGGAATGAAGAAGTTCACAAACATTTTTTGACATTACCCGGAACTCGACCTTTCTTTTAAAATCAGACACGATCACCTCACCATGTCCACAACAAAGAGCGGTACGGTGTATCCAGCATTCGATTGGAAATGAAACAGGACATGGATACATTTCACCCCCCCCCCCCCCCCCCCCCCCCCCCCCCCCCGGAAAGGGATTCTGCCCCCTGTTCGTCAGCATGACCAATTCCGGCAATAAACATTAGGTGTTTGATTTCTAAAATATATATGTTTTATCACTGAAAGATGACTTTCTATATTACAAAAATATTTAGATGTTGTTGTTCTTGTTCTTGTATTACAATAATCGTGATTATTGTATGATATGATCGAGAAAAACTCTACTTTAATTCCTTTTTAATGGTACAAATTCTTGGTCAAGACTCGTGGAATGGATTATAAAAATGTAAGTCTGGTCAGTTTAGAAATTACAAAAGGTGTTGCTTCAATTAATTATCTTGTGGTACAGAAGGGCCATAGTAACTGTTAAGAAAACAGTGTGTTGGGCGTAGCGAAGGATACTTCGAATTGAATGGTGAAATCATGAGTTTACATGGTTTAAAAACCAACGTAATTCATACGCATCCTTATAGCATATTCTCTTGACATGCTTGAAGAGAAGTACCGTTTATCCCTATACACGTATCTTCTTTCTGAATGATGCATCATATAGTTTGCGTACGATTGTTCAATGGTCTTCGTATGCCACTCTGCGCGGTTGACCTCAGCCCCCGAAATTACGATCTACATGCAATAGACATAGATAACTACTCATAAATTGGCGAGAGTTTATTGAAATAGTTGCTATCATCTCATATTTGACCCCTGTCAACTAAAATTTCTGGAATAATGTATAATAATTAGATAAAAAGATGTGTATGAAAACAGTAATGTTGATTGTAGATTTGATGTTTTTATGAATAAAATAACCAGTTCATACGATCAATGTTTCCCTTTTAAAGAGAAATTAGACAGAAAATCAAATGTAAAACCATGGTCTAATAATGATCTAAAAAAGATGTGTAGGAAAAAGAATATTTTGTATAGGAAATATTTTAAAAATCCAACTGACTATAGAAAATTAACTTACACTAAATATAGAAATAAAGGTACTAATGCAATTCGTCATTATAAGAAACATTATTATAAATCTCGTTTTTGTAAAGTACAGAATAATATTAGGGGCACATGGAATGTAATTAATGATCTTCTTAATTTAAAAAAAGGGCAACAGTGCAATATTTCAATATTAATCATCTTGGTAATGATATATCTGATTGCAAGGAAATTGTTAATTTATATAATGATTATTTTAGAACTATTGGATTAGACATAGTTGATAAATTGCCTCATACTGAAAATACTTTTGATAAGTTTTTGCCTCCTAGCAACTTTTTAAACTCTTTTTTTCTTGGCCCCATACAACCTAGTGAAATATTGAAAATTGTGTCTGAATTTCAATTGAACAAAAGTCCTGGGTATGATGGAATTGAATGCAGTGTTCTTAAAAAGTCTATCCATTACTTAGTTAAACCTCTATGTAGTATTTTTAATTTGTCAATAGATAAGGGGACATTTCCTAGTTCCCTGAAATTAGCCCAAATCGTACCCATATATAAGAAAGGGGATAAGACTATTTCATCTAACTACAGACCCATTTCCATTTTATCTGTATTTTCTAAGCTGTTTGAAAAACTTGTTCATAAACGTTTATTGTCTTATTTATGTCATAATGATATTGTATCTACAAAGTAATTTGGTTTTAGACCTAAATACTAGTACTCAACCTATATGGCTTTAATGGATTTCTGTGATAAAATAGCTAATGCGTTTGAGAACAAACAATTTGTTATTGGCATTTTCCTTGATCTTTCAAAAGCGTTTGATTGTATAAACCATGATATTCTTATAGACAAATTGAAATATTACGGTATAAGAGGTACTGCCTTAGATTGGTTCAAGAGCTACCTTCACAATCGCAAACAGTATGTACATATGAATGGGCATTCATCCCCTATACAAAATAGTAATATTGGTGTTCCCCAGGGATCTGTTTTAGGCCCCTTGCTTTTTATTATGTATATAAATGACTTACATTTTATCAGTAATGTCTTAGATTCAGTTTTATATGCAGATGATAGTAATTTTTTTATAACTGGAAATAATATACAAAATGTTTGTGCAATATTAAACAAGGAATTATGCAAGATAAACCAGTGGTTTTTAGCTAACAAATTGAAACTAAATACTGATAAAACATCATGCATGGTATTCCACACCAAAAACAAATTTATTGATTTAAATTGCATTAATGTAAAAATTGCTGGTTTTGATATCCCAGTTGTAAATACAACTAAATTCCTGGGAGTATTATTAGATAATAATTTGACCTGGAAATATCACGTACATGACATATGTTGTAAAATATCAAGAGCAATTGGTGCAATCAGTAGAATAAGTGCAATTGTACCAACTCATATTCTTCTAAATCTATATTTCATATGGGGAAATTGTGCAAAATATCTTTTAAATCGTATTCATATTCTTCAAAAACGTGCAATTAGGATAATTACAAACTCTAAGCCTTACACTCATTCAGATCCTTTATTTAAAAAATGAATTTATTAACTATATATGATATTCATAAATATGTAACCTGCACATTTATGTATCAGTATATCAATAACACCTTGCCGAAATTTCTGGATAATTGTTTTATTAAGAAAAATTATATGTATAACATTAGACAGAACAATAATTTCTATGTTCCTAATTATAAATATAATTTTTCTAGATGTACAATCAAATACTCAGGGCCGATCATGTGGAACAATCTCTCGAATACCTTGAAATGTTGCCAAAGTCTTTCAATTTTTAAACGAACATATAAAAATCACCTTTTAAATTTACGTTAATTTGCCTTCTCTCTTCCTCTCCTATTCCCCTTTCCCACCCGTTTGTTTTCATATTGTAGTTCTATTTAGTTGCTGTTTTAGGGATTGACCTTAGAAAGGCCTGTAGGCCTATGTCAATCCCACCACTTTCTGTTATATTATACTTATGTTGTATTCTTGTTTTTCTCTTGATTGTTATGTTTTTTTTTATCGGATTGTGGAAATAAATAAACTTAAACTTAAAACTTAATAATCGATATATTATTATCTATATATTTAAACCGGATTGATCATGTCAAGTTTTAATATTAAGCTAGGACAATACTAGCCCCTGGACTTTCAACCCCAGACAGCTACACCCGGCAAACTATTATTTGGTCCAACTACACAGTGAAGACTGTTCTCCAAAAAAAAAGTGAATTTTCACCTTTTTTCACTCCCTCGGGAGTCACGTCAGTAATAACTCTTGTTCAGGAGTGAATATCGATTTATTTCAGAGCACTCTCTAAAAAGAAAAGAATGAATTTTCCCTTTTTTCACTATATTTTCACTCACCGGGGAGTCACATCTGTTATCATTCGATTATTATAAGAGAAACAACCAGCATGGAAGTTGGTCGCAGTAGTTATCCAGGGGTAATTGTCCTTTGGGTAGTTATCGGGGGCGGGGGGTTATCGTCCCGATACGTTTTTAAATATTAATCAAGTGTACACCATTCTATATGTAAATATAACAATACAATACAATATACGGTACAACGAAACAGACCGTAAGCAGGTGAGACTGCATTGCATGTTGTACATGAAAGGCCAACATCACATAACATATGGCCTTGGATAAACAATGTGCATAAAATCAATTTCTGCTGCTAAATGTGTTTTATCGATGTCGATTTTATTTATCCAACGTTTAAGTAAATTTAGACCTAGTGCAGTGTTTTGTAGAGCTAAAAAGCTTTCGATCATTTTTAAGGGAAAGTGTTTGATGCATTTGATAAGTACCGCTTATAAGAGCGCACATAATTATATTAAATGATGATTTTTCGTGTTTGTGTGTTCAAATGAAATTATGTCCTCATCCCGATATTCCCTCTCCAATAACGTTTTGTACCCCCCCCCCCTCTCTCTCTCTCTCGTTCCTTCCTTCTCTCTTCGTCCTTTCTCAATCATCATCTCTGTAAATTTTCTCTCATTTATTCATCCCCCTCCCCCTTCTGGAATGTCCTGTTGGACGTCTCTAATATTGGTTTCTCTATCACTCTCGTTCCCTTTTATCTGTTTTTTTTTAATGTTCCACTTTTAATCTGATGCACATTGTAATGTTCATGTATCTCCCTCCCCCCCCCCCCCCCCCCCCCCCCTCTGTCTCTATGACCCCGTTCTCACTCACTTTGAAAGTGGACTTTTGGAGCGGTCTATCTAAGACCCGTTCCTCAGGAACGGTTCTTATAGGTGAGTGTGAACGGTCAAAGTGGTCCAGGAAGTGGTCTTCTGGACCGCTCCAGAAGACCACCTCGGGGAGGTGGTCTTGAGGAACGGGTCTTATTAAGAGCGGTATGGACCGCTCTAAACGTGCAATGTGAACGAAAGCGTACTTCAACCGGAAGTGAGCCAGTGACGTTCCGCGCACAAAACAAAGCAAAAGCAATCGATCGGGCAGACGGCAGGCACGCTACGGTACATCAGTTTGTATTCCGCGCGAAAAATTTGACCCGCTGAACTGAGCTGCCATAGCAACAAGGCCACTTTGAATCGTGGAGCGGTTTGAGCGAGAAAAACTGCTCGGAGTGTGAACGCTAGCAAACCGTTCCTCAAGACCCGTTCCTCTGGAGCGGTCTAACTAAAAGTGAGTGAGAACGGGGTCTATCTCTCTCTTTGTCTCTCTCTCTCCCTCTCCATCTCCGTCATTCTCCAACCCTCATCTCTCTCTCTCTCTCTCTCTCTCTCTCTTTGGCGTACACTTGTACTCCTACAATTGCAATGAAAACGTAATAATTATTTGCGTTATTATTTTTATCAGAGTCGTTCAAGGTAATTCATTGCATGTTCTACATGCTCGGGTGATTGGCATATGTCTACCATTATTCGTTACCATGGTTATTACTACTGCTAATATAATTCATAATCCTGCTACTACTAATACAGCTAACGCTAGTTTCATCACTATGACTGCATGGTTATCACTATACTGCTACAATAATTGATGATCACGCTACTACTAATTCATCTAACGCTACTATCATCACTATGACTGCTATCAACAGCTGATACATAACATGTATAACTGATGGTCATTCGTCTAATATTAATTGATATTACAGCTTGGGGCCTAGACGTTTTCTTTTTGAAAAAAAAAAAACTTCTGAAAATGTGTAAACGCAAGTTCGCATTGTTTAATTCCAAAATGTCGATTTCAAAGTAACAATTACAGAAAAATGCAACATCCATTTATAAGCCATACTCATCTCCAATTACTTCAGCCTCTGCAAAAAAATAGTATACACGAACCTGTTTCCAATCAAAAATTTTCCCTAAGCCTATCCTACTGATGGGCTAATACTCTGAAAAAATCCTCATATACCACCCAAGTCCGTGTCATGAGATATTGGATTTTTGTTATATATATACATAGTGAGAATTTTTTCCCTAAGCTTGATGACGGTATGTGGATCATTGAAATCTGGTCAATATTAAACCAGCGCTAGCTGTTATCCGAGTCCTGACTTTTTTTCGCTCAATAGGCAAATCAAGGTCGCATATGTAAATATCGAGAAGTGGGCTTAATAAAAAGATGTCTTCTTTTGCAATGCTAACTCTCTGCATGCGGGCATGAATGACAGTACTGTGCTATGTACAACATGGGTGCTTTTTTTTAAAGGGTGATCTCGAGATCTGGGAATTACGGAAAGAATATATTACCGCAGAATCGGACGAAACTTACACTGAATGTTTAAAACTATAAATAAATGGCTGTCAAATGATATTAGTAATATTGATAATAAAATTCTGGACTTATATAGCATCTATTACGTACGCAATGTCTCTAAGCGCTTTATAGATATATTACTACCACGGACATTTTATCCATGATATTCTTCCAAACTGACATAAAAAGAATTAAAAAGCTCCCAAATATTTTTTGTTTTACTTTTACCGGAACTAATTTTTCTCTTTAATACCATTCAGATGCCGTTTGCTCCTTCTTCTTCTTTTTCTTCTTCTTCTTCTTCTTTAGAATCGAATTTTGAGTAGGAAGAAGACGCCGCTGTCATTTCTACGCGTAACAGGAGGATTAAACTTGCATTACAATTTTGTCTGCACCGCAAATGATTGACAACTGCAAAATGTTAATCACATGCTGATAGAAAGAGCTGCATATACTGACAGAGTCAATTGGCGGATAGAAAGGATGTGGGTACATGGAGTATCCACCCCCCCCCCCCCCTGTAATCCCATACAAAACATGTCATTTTCACGGACAAATATCTCCGGGAAATGAATATAAATGTATAAATATTGATCCCTGCCCTATAACCCTCCCATCCCCCCCCCCCCCCCCCCCTCCAGCTTACTCCGTCAATGAGTGAGTCTTAGAGGACTGGCGAGATTCCTATAGTCATTTTTCAGAAAAGAAAAGAAAAACACCTGGGGCCCATTGCACAAAACTTGCGTTTAATCGCAACTCCGAAAAATCAAACGCAAGTCCTAAATGCGCACTTCTGATTAGCTGAAAATAAAGTTGCGTTTGATTTTCCTGAGTTGCGTTCAAACGCAAGTTTTGTGCAACAGGCCCCAGATGTTGGCAAAGGTTGCCCACCTAATCCACAAGGCAATTAATCCACTCTCCGGTTAAAAATTATCAGAAGAAAATTTATGAATTATTGTACCCCACCCCATTCCCCCACCCCCCCCCCAAAAAAAAAACAAAAAAAAAAAATAAATAAATAAATAAATAAATAAATAAAAATAAGAAAAAAAAATTAAAAAATTCTTTATCTGCCACTTTAATACAAGGCTGCGTCAGCATTGACTATAATAGGCAAAATCAAGTAAAAATGATAACCAAAAAGGCTTTCGGCGTAACGACTGCTCAACTAATGGAGAGGAAAAACAAGATAATGGAATGATTCCTTTAGGGAAATTTCTATGTCATTCTAGAGCATCTAATCAGACATAACAGATTATTTTTTTGATACATTATGAAGATTGATTTGATTTGGTTTTATACCTTGGGGATGGGTATGTAGACTACACCGCGTCTGTGTTGCAGTGTTATTGATTCACTGGGAGATGATATTCTGTCATTCCTTACAGGAGTATCTTTGGTTGCCCATCTCTCTCTCTCTCTCTCTCTCTCTCTCTCTGTCTATCTATCTATCTCTATAGACATTCAGTTGATGTAAAAAATACTCATAAGAATTGATGAAAATACTTATAAATGCGGGCACAATGAGCAAATGAGTTTCTTATACTTCAGAAGAGTCCCTCAAATTATGTGTGTATATCTGTTTCTTTGTAAATTTGTTTGTTTGATTTTGTTTTATTTGTTTAATAAGGTGTTTGTTTTGTTTGTTTTGTTGTGTTTTTGTTTTTGTTTGCTGTTGTTTTTTTACGGACGTGTGCAATCCAGATTATTCATAGTCTATGGGGACCGATCTTTACTTTCATCATCCGAAAATATCTGAGATAAGGCTCATAAAAAGAATGACCATACTAAATAGGCTTCTCTGCGTAATCAGGTGCAATCAGAAATCAGTAAAGCCAAAGCTAATTATTACAACCAAACTATACACGATCTGAAGAGTTCCCAACCAGCGAAGTGGCATAAACACATTAAGAAATTATGTAAACTAGGTAATAAGAGAGTTGCTATACCTGGTGCTGACAACGATCCGATTGGTACAGCATCAGCCATCAATACCCACTTTGCGACAATATGCAATCAATTACCACCTCTTGATCTTAACTTACTCCCGGCATACCTACCTGCGAATTCCCCTCCACCTACCATCTATCGGGGACAAATTTTATCTGCTCTGGGAAAATTAAAAAGCAATAAATCACTCCATCGCAATGACTTACCCACTCGCCTAGTCAAGGAGTTTGCTGTGGAACTCGCAGAACCTTTGACATACCTTTTCAATAAATGCTTACTAGAAGGCATTTTCCCAAAGGATTGGAAAACATCGTGCATCACTCCTGTACCGAAGGACAAAGAAATAAGCTCCTTTGATCAGCTAAGACCTATATCTCTCACCCCGTTGTTCTCGAGAGTACTTGAATCATTTATCGCAAAGTGGGTAGTGGAGGATATATCAAACCATGTTGATAAGAAACAGTTTGGGAATGTCAAGGGTTGTTCAAGTTCGTGTTGGAAGGCCTTGATAAACCTGGCCATTATGCCTATCTTACTACCATTGACTTTACTAAGGCCTTTCATAGGGTAAATCATTCAGTTGTAGTCAAGAAGCTTATCCTGTTAGGTGTACGCAGATCGATCATCCCAATTATTTGCAGCTTCCTAAGAGCACGTACTAAGAGCACCAAAGTCTGTAATTACTACTCTCCCCTACTAGAGGTATCCTGTGGTGTACCACAGGGTACCAAGTTGGGTCCGGTTTTGTTTCTGATTCTTGTTAATGATGCTGTAGATGATTGGGAGGCTCGATGGAAATATGTTGATGATTTGACACTTGGAGAAATTGTGAAGCGTAATGCTGACCCCACACTGCAATCTGTATTAGATCATCTTTCAGTATGGTGTAGTGATAATGACGTGCTCCCCAAACCATCCAAATGTAACCTCATGACCATATCATATTTAAGGAACTTAAACCCCAGGACCGACTTCCAGCTTAACTCAACCCAACTCAATGTTGTTCAAAATCTCAAACTACTCGGAATCACAATTCAGAATGATCTAAAATGGAACTTACATATCTCAGTTATTGTGTCAAAAGCATCCAGAAGATTGTACACACTATGTATCCTTAGAAAATCTAAGGCAAGCCTGATGGATATGGTAACTGTCTACACTACGTACATAAGACCCATACTCGAATACGGTTCCCCTGTTTGGCACACCTCAATTACCCTAAATGAGTCTAATAAATTGGAATTTGTTCAAAAGCGGGCCCTCAAAATAATTGTAGGCTATAACGTGACTTATGCCAATGCCCTTGCCATAACTAAACTCACCACTCTATCTGATAGAAGAGATTCCCTTTTGCTAAGCTTTGGACAAAAACTCAAAAACTCTGACCACCACAAACACCTTCTTCCCGTCCCTAGATGTAATACAAATGTAAGACAGCTTCGTAACATGACTGGCTTCCCTACAATTAAATGCAATACAGAACGATATCGAAAATCCACAATCCCTCACCTTGCCAGAATCTTGAAATAACCCCCCCCCCCCCCCCACGCTTTGCATCCCAACATGCCAAACCTTTTCACTTCTCAGATTGCATGTCTAGATGTAATGGCTCATTTTGCATGGTTATGGCTTCCTATCTGACTTGGTTATATTTATGTATTCCTTCCAAATCTTCTCCTTTCTCACTTACTATCTCCTTCTTTCTTTCCCTTCCCCTCCTCTTTCCTATTCCTGACTTTTTTTTTCTTTCTCTGACTTTTCACACTTGTTATCTTATTATTTGTGTAGCGTAAGTCTTTGTATCTTTGTTTTGCTTCTAATTATGTATTTATTTTAATATATTTGATGCGATTCTATTGTATATATGTACATGCATATTTGATTGTAAATTGACCCCTTCAGCATTGCTGCTGGTCAATCAACATATACCAATAAATAATAAAAATAATAATATTTTGTACGAAGTCCCGAACGCCGACCACGGGACTAACTTACATTCCTAATTGCCAACTTAAAACTTAAGTTAGAAAGCATTTTCAACATTAAGAGGGCATTAGAGAATTTCATAATGGTTATTGGATTTTGTTTTCTTTTTTTAGGTCAATCAGATGTCCGTACAGGCGTTTTAGGGGGAGCGAATTTTGCACTCCAAAATTGTATAACAAAAAAATAAAGAACATGAAGAAAGGAGAGGGTCCTCTCATTTTGGGGGTTGCCTTTTCACTAAATAAAAATAAATAACGAAAATTATTGATATACTAAGAAACCAATTATTTTCAGACAAACCCCACCGGTGCTTTATTTTTTTCTTCTTCTTCTTCTTCTTCTTTAAAAGAAAAGGGAGGCAACAGCATGCTGTAAGAAAAGGACATGAAACTACGGGGAATATTAATTTGTAAGGGGATGCGACTTGCGGAAGATGAGTTAAGTGCATTGATGATAAAAGAAAGTCACTAGGCAGAGAAGAGAACTTTCTGAGTGAAGGAACTTGAAGAAAGAAAGCAGGGTTAAAAAGAGAGGAAATAAATAGAGATAAAGGCAAGTGAAACTAAATTGGCGTGTTGCTACTAGAGGAGACTTACAATTAATGCAAAGAGTGACAAAGAAGTGTGAGGATTTTCAACTTTGAGTATGAGAGGGAAGGAGACAGAGAAAGAGAAAGAGAGACAGTGGGGATCAGAGGGGAAAAAAAGAGAGAAAGAGAGAGAAAGAAAAGATAAAAGGAAGAAGGGAGAAACGGAAACCAAGAGAAGATAGACAGAGAGAAACAGAGACAGAGGGAAGGAGAAATAGAAAAGGAGATTGTGATATGGAGTTTGACAGAGTGTCACGTGATATTATTCAAGGCATATCGATTTTTGCCACGGACAGTTCAGCGACACTTATTATACCATATCTTTCTTCACGCCATTACGTCGCGTGTATTACTCTACACGCACCATGCATGACTTCTGCCTCTTTCACCTCAAAACCAATTAGTGCTCTTGCATTCTTACACATCTTTCTTTCTTTTATTTGATTTTAATTTTCTATTTCTTTTCTTGTCTTTTTGTTTATCTTTTTCCCAACTCTTTATATCTCCACCTTTTCCCTGTACTTTATTTTTCTTTCTTGTATGTATGTGTGTGTGTGTGTGTGTGTGGTGTGTGTGGGTGGGTGGGTGCGTGCTCTTACATACATGCAGTTGTGGGGTTCAGAGAACAAAAGAGCACAATGATGGCCTTTATTTCGTCATGCTTGTGGGGTACAAAATATTAATTGCGGGGTACAAAATACAATAGGAGAAGGCAATATAGTTCCCCCGTAAATCAATGTGTGTGCAGATGCGCGCGTGGGTGGGTGTGTGGGTGTGGGTATGTGTGTTTGTCTTATCCCATCTTTCTTTTTTTTTTTTTCTTTCTTTTTCTACTGATTATTATCCCGGCCTCTTTTTTATGCCTCAAGGTGCTACCAAGTTTACAACCACGTAAAGTTTCGTGAGTGAAGTTAACAATCATTACAGTGCCCTTTTTTTTTTCTTCTTTTTTTTTCTTTTTTTTTTCATTATTCACCTCGATACAAATATTGCTCTGTGATATCTGACTTAACAATCATAAGTGCGTTTCTAATTTCGAGAAGAAAGAAAAGCTTTAAATATTATGTCCAGTTTAATTATAATATCAAAATCTGGGGGCTATAGTTATTGTACGTGCTGTGTAAGTATATTTCATATACCCACTTGTATAGTATACGTGCAGTTACAACAGGATGTGACACGTATGTATGTAATTGGGTTTTTATACAGACGTGTATCAGTCAGATATGTTTATTTACGTCTTTACACGAACTCTGAAACTTTAGCCTTCTTCGAGGCAGAGCGTGGGTTTTTCCAATTCTCAATGAAGCTGCTTTTCATCTTCTCTTTCTAAATGAGTCCAAAGTATTTAGACTAACTCCCGTTTTCCTTATATTTTTATGGTAGTGGTTTACCTACTTACATGACTTAGGAGCTTAGCCTACTATAATAGTAATAATATTGTGATGTAACATTGCAAAAGTGAACGCGTTTTATCAATAAACAACAAATGGTTAATAAATTGATGGCCCTTGTGCCACTGCAAATCGTACTCTATACGGAGACAAACACATACAATATAGTCATAATGAATATATGTAAATGAAAAAGAAACGATCTACATTAGATATTAAAATACTTTTTTAAAATGGGTATATTGTGAAACACTACATGCATTTAATGATAATTCTTAAAATAATAAAATTAAAATTGACATTAATAAGAAGAAGAAGAAGAATAAGAATGATAATGAGCATAATTATATCAGTATAGTAATAGCAATAATTGTAATAATTATAATCATTATCATCATCATCATCATCATCATCATCATCACACTAATAATAGAGGCGTCGTAGCCGAGTGGTTTAAGCACTTGACTTGAGATGCAAAGGTCGTGGGTTCGAACCCCGGCACTTATGTCCTTAAGCAAGAAATGTAATATCTACATTGCTTCTCTCCACCCAGGTGATAAATGGGTACGCGATAGAGTGCGAAAGTCATTGTGGTTTGATCAGTACTGTGTCTGTCAAAGGCGCCTGACTGGAATACTCCACAGGGAGTGGAGATGGTGCACACACTGTGTGGTCATTATTATCAGTATCATTATTTTATGATGATGATGATGCTTACATCTATATAAATCTATCAGAGTATACCCGAGCTAGTATTTTAATATCTAAAGAAGATGGGTTTTCCCCGTTTTCATCACTGTATTTTTTTATGTATAGTGTCTTCGAAGGGTTCCATTCACAATGCCACAAAAGTCGTCAATTTTATGAACAATCTGTTGTTGTTTTATATTACTGCAGCTTGTTCACTTTTCCTATGTTTCATCACGATATCATAACTGCAACTTGTTCACTTTTTCTATGTTACACCATGATATCACATGTGTATAACTGCAACTTGTTCATTTTTCCTATGTTACACCATGGTATTACATGTGTATAGCTGTAATTTCTTCATTTTTCCTATGTGACATCATCATATTATAACTGCAACTTGTTCACTTGTGCTATGTTACACCATCATTTTACATGTATATAACTGCAACTTGTTCACTTTTCCTGTGTTTCATCATGGTATTTTAACTGCAACTTGTTCACTTTTCCTAAGATACATCATTATATTACACCACGTGCTCTTCAACTGGACAACGCCCAGACTTAAAAAAAGAGCAAGTGGTTAAATCAAGGAGTTATCACAGAATATTTTGTTAAATAATTATGGCACATGATTATCAGTATTTCATGAGCTTTTGTTCTGGACCGCTTGTCATGATACTAATGGTTCTACCAGGTCTATTGAACCTAATTATAGGAAGAAAAATCATGCTTCAATTCCCCCAGAAAATGATTCGGCCTCACTGTACACTGGCTTTATTCTCGTCTGAGTGGTCTGTGATTACGTAAGATCAATTAATTCATCGCTGTCCTGAAATTATGCTTCATGCCACACCTAAATTATGTAGTATAGTATGTACTATACAGATCTATTATATATAGAGGGATTGAAATTTTGAATTGATTGTAGTTGTCGGTTTAAAGATTTTGTTAATGTTAATAATTCTATTTTTGTATTAAGTTTTAAAAAAATCATTTTCACGGTAATTACTTCACAATGCATTAAAATTTCATTATCCCTTCATGTTAAATAATTATTCAATATCTTTTTTAAATAAAAGACACAATATCATCTATGATTATATGATACATCATGAAACAACGTAAACTCAAAGCAAACCATCGTAATATTATTTTCGTAATAGTAGTAGAGGTGTTGTAGACGTGTCGTGGTCTGGTGGAGACGTCTATTAGTCGGGATCTTATCTTTGGTTCAGGTTAGTTAACCCGTTGTATACCGGAACTGGGTGGTCCATGTATTAAGCCTATGGAAACTTGAGAATTCAGTAGTCAAAGGGGTTAAAGTACTGAATTTTGATTAGTTATACTAGTTATATTAAACCCGTTGTCATGGTTGTATAATGGAACCGGATGGTCCACGTATTAAGCCTATGGAAACTTGAGAATTCAGTAGTCAAAGGGTTTAAGGTAAATTGTACTGAATTTTGATTAGTTATATTATTTATATTAGTTATACCGGCCAGAATATAATACAAAAGATCAGTGGGGTAACCCCGTATCCCCCTCCGCATCGATGGCGAAAAAAAGAGGGGGAAAATGGGAAAGCGGAAATGAAGGAGAGATAAGCTGATAAAGGTGAGAAGCCAGGGGAAATGAGAGGCTACGGCTCCCGCCCACATCCTACCCCTAACCAATTTGCATTTCATATCAAGTGAACCGGCCTCCCCTCCCCCTCCCCCCCCCCCCCCCCCCTCAAACTACCGGTGCCCCTCAATGTCTAGACCCACTGAAAAAGTATTAGTAATAAGTAATATGTAGCATGAGGCATTTCCGGGTTGTATTTCGTTGTTATATTGCAGCAGTTTTCGTATATAAATTCATAATCATTCATTATATATATATCGCAATCAAAGATGCATTATTTACCAAAAACGTCACAAAATTTTCCATAATAATGATTCACTTTTTAAACAAATAATAAACAAGGGAATGGGCAATTTGTTAATATATATCATTCATACAGTGAATCATAAAGATTCGAAACACAGATGATGGTGTTCTGACACCGTCTTGCAATAAAAACCACGCTTCCATGTCAACGCACTCCAATGTACTACCGCACAGGGAATATACTAGGTGGTCATGTTGCATCATCCACAGCTAAGGTATTCTTGTTATACATGTGTGGATTGATTTCCCTCAGACGGAGTGGGGTTTTTTTCACCACTGATCGCTTGAAAGGACATTAGAGAGCGTACAGAGAACTCCTTAACTCCTAGTGTACCAAGGGGTATAGCTCTCTTCAAAATTTTACCCAAATGTGATTAATGCTTACTTTTCAAATGTCTGCACTTCATTAATCATCTTTTATTTCACAGAATATTGTGTACAAAACTTGTAGGAAATTTATTACCATTTCGTATGATACTAAACATTATTACTTTACCCAACTTTATGGATAAAAGTTATTGAAAATTACATTTGAGTTTCTTTTTTGTCCATTATTTTTTGTTTCTTATTTGCTTACTATTGTTTAATGTTGAAATAAGGTAATATCTTTTTTTAAATCTGCAGTTTTCTCTGAAAATTTCTATGGTAGCATATAATTATAACCATATATTTAGAATGCTTGATTAATGCTCAAAATTTGGATATACATTGACCACCATATATACCTTTCCTGTGGTTGAGCAATTGGTGAATGAAAATGACAAGTCTATCTGTCACATATATGTGACATTGCCACTGAAAGAGTTAATAGTGTTCAAATTACAACACATCATATGTGAATAATCGAAACACCTTAAATTTGAACATCCTGTCGAGTGCTTTCTCGTTTGTACAGTTCTCTCTCATGCTGTACTAATTTGCAAAATACATTTATGCTCACATGAAACGTCTCGTGGATAATTAATATGTTAATATCATATGAATATTGAGAGGATAAGTAAGCTCTGGACCGCTTTCGTCTTCCAGACGGTTCCCACCAGGTCCGTAGAATCCGATGAAATAAATTTTAAAAAATAAATAAATAATCAAATCAATCAAATCAAAAAAAAATATATTCAGGACTGGCAAACATCTACCCTAATAACAATGTTGGAGAGTGGAATAGAATGATACTGCTTGATCTTGGCGAGATATGCACAAAGATGAAATATTTCTCTCTTTCTCTCTCTCTCTCTCTCTCTCTCTCAATGAATAAATTAATACTATTCAGGACTGGCAAACAACTACCCTAATAACAAAGTGGAGAGTATTAATGTTTGATCTTGGCGAGATATGACACAAAGATAAAATCTTTCTCTCTTTCTCTCCCTCTCTCTCTCTCTATCTATCTACCTTTTTATTTCTCTCATTTCCTTGTCAATATGAAACATATCACACCATGCTTCAAAACATAATGAGATCCTTTAAATCCCAAGGCATCAACACAAAACAAAATAAATGATTGAAAGGTAAAGTTGATCAAGGGTCCCACTGGTTAAGCAATAATACATTGTGTAAGAAACTGTCTAGAAGCGGAAAAGGTTGATAATGTATAACATATGAATTGGTGTATACTGTGAGGTTTTGGATTCATCAAAATGAGGGGGGGGGGGTTGAATGAAATGACTCAATCTCAAACTCAGACTCAATCTCAAACTCAAACTCAATCTCACACACAGAGGTACAGAGGACTACACAGTCATGTGTCTTAAGTTCATTCTCCTCATAATTAGAAAAACCGGAGCATTTGAACTTTGAAGAGCAATTCCTTCCGGGGGACATTAATTTCTTCTGTGATATTCTCTCAAAGCAACATTCAAAGAATGAGAAAGCTCACAACTCATTTCACACCCTAACCAGAACTAAACCTTCTCTTTTAAGAACATTTTCTCTTCCACCTCCGTGTAATGGAGGCAGCAGTGTATTAAAAAAGAATTCTCGCCCCATTTCCTTTAGAAAGTACCAGGCTGTTTTGTCATTTCATTAATAAAACAGCGACTTTCAAGCAGGATACGAAAGCTAAAAGCTGGTCAACCCACTGGAGGGCATGCCACTCCAGTCATATGCATGGTGGTGGCGCGTGAAATGTTACAAGAAAAGCCAAACAAAATCATGATTTACGTATCTCCTGTGTCATCAGAACGTACTACTTTGACACGGTGTTTGGCAGACGATTCGCGCTTGCCGTGAAAAATGGCGCGAAGTCAAATTATCTCTCTCACTCTCTCTCTCTCTCTCTCTCTCTCTCTTCATCTATTGCTTTTTTCTCTCTCTCTCTCTCTCTCTCTCTTTCTTTTCCTTTCTTTTTTGTCCTCTTCCTCTTGCTTTTTCAGTGTCCTTCTTTCTTTCTTTTTTCTTGCGCACGTTCTCTCTCCTTTACAATATCCACTCGCTCTATCCTGTATATCTTTCTTTAACATCAGTCTCTTTAAAAATCACTCTTTTACTATCTTTCTCTCTCTCTCTCTCTCTCTCTCTCATCCCCCACTCTCTCTCTCTCTCTCTCTCTCTCTCTCTCTCTATCTCATTGTCTTACCTCATGGGAACTGTTATGGTTGTGTCACCTGGACATTTAGTCATACAATACTGGGGTCAGGTTTCGACTCTTATTTGTCGAATCGAATCGGGTTTGGGATTCGTTCTGTATACCAATTATCTCCAAGTACAAATGTGGAGCTTGAAAATGCGCTCACGGGGAGCTATGAATGTTGATTTAGATTGGTCGAGTTTCGCCCGTTTGCATTCGTTTATAATTTGATAAAAAAATGTATGGTCACTTTTGATAATATAGCATGTGGGTTATTTTCTATAACGATTTTTCTTTTTATGAGTCATTTTAGTGTGCTTCATAAGCATGCACATTTATTGTTCAACATCATAATGCAGGCATGTGTGTTAGGTTCAATATTTGTTACAATATGCAACGTAAATTATATATTGATCTGTGAAATCGAGGGATGCTTCTTAATCCTGGATCCCTTTCGGTATTAAAGGTTCCTCTTCATTACGCGGAAAGATCATCTTATCGTTATATTGTTTGAAGCTGTAGAAAATGGAGCCCATATTTTTCATTTCCCATGTGGTGCCTTGATGATTGTACAGAGTATAATAAATACTGCATATGGTTGTTTTATTCAGGCAAATCATCAAGTGCTAAAATACTTATCTTATTGATAAAAATTATCAGAATCATGATCATAGATATAAAAAAAAATAGTATAGGCCTATACAGAGAGAGCACACTTGGGGGGAAAATCCACTACTCGGAACGTCTCTGTTGGTGTACCACAGGGTTCAATTTATGCGCCTTATTGTTTTTATCATATATCAACCACGTGCAAATGTTAATACATTTCTTTTCCAAATAAAATGTACAGACGATACGACTGCGAAAATTTTGACTCAAATGACAGAAACATTAGACAATAAAATACCAAAAATTAATAAATGGTTCATATGGAAACGTGATGTACACTTTTTCGCACTTGATAAAATACGCTCAGTTTTAGCTCAAGTACGCGTCCAGAAACTATTTTTTATTGTTTCAACTCGCAGTAGTTTTCTTAATGTTAAGTCAATATCAAAAAGTAAAGCAGTTCTATAAAATTTGACTTTTCATTTTTAACGTCATATGAATCAATCTTCATTTCTAAAAAATAAGTACCATCATTTTAGTTTGTTTTTTTGTATGTTTTCCGCATTTTTGTGTGAGGACTGCTGATCAAGGCCTTTTCTGCCTTCTGTGCTTGATAACTTCGAGCCAAAAAAAGTGAAGCAGCAGCTAAAAGTTCAGATCATTCTGATTCTGATGATGTGACAGCTGTTTTGATTGGTTGAAAAAAATCACCGTCATTTTTTGGTTTAATCACTGCTTTCGTTTAAAATGTTACCTTTTCCATCCCTCACGTGTCCTTCAATCAAGGCGCCTTGTGCTCCTCTGTCGATCCCCTGGTCGCTCCTCGAAACACGCGGAATAGTCCTCTGATTAGTGCGCGGGACGTCTGTGATGCAGAAAGACGTCCCGCGCAATAATCAGAGGATTATTCCGCGCGTTTCGAGGATTGACCATGGATTGACCAGGGGATCGGATCGACAGAGCAGCACAATCGCCTTGATTAAAGGCTACATTGTATGAGGCATCCGATCGGGGGATCGGATTATGTGTTGACAAATTGTGTAGAGACGTTTTCATATGTGAGTCAATAAATTTGATAAATTCAAGCAAGACAAATTATATGATATTCAAAACCAAAATAGAAAAAATAATGATGTACCAATGCATATACTTTTAAATATCCAAAAAATACATAAAACGTCAGTGATATAATGTCTTGGATTCCTTGTGGACGAAAATATAAGTTGGTCGAAACACACTGAGCACATCTGTTTTAAAATTTCACGTGCAATTGGTGTTTCATCCAGGTTAAGACAATTTATACCATTTAATATTTTTAAACAATTTGTATAATACTTTGATATTGAATTGAAATTAACATTTATTTCCTTCTCGTCAGGAACAGTGTAAAATAAAACGAGATAATACATTTGTAACATTGCTGTCAACATATAGTACAATATACATAGTAAATAATTCAGAGAACAGAAGGAGGCGAAAACCCGAAAAGCAAAGCTTGTGTTGGGAAACGCCCGTAAAAAATTAATACAAGTTACTGAAAGAATATTACATTGAGCACTGAAGAACATAACAATACGTGGATGAGAGAGAGGAAAAGACAGTATATAGAGAAAGGACTTAAAAGAGAGTCAGGCATTTTGGACTATTGTGTCTATGATGGCATCACCAGAGATTGCAGTATACATACATATATATACCTGCAGCATACATATAGATACAGATACATATCAGATGAGCAAAGAACAGCAGCAATAACATCGTCCGACAACACTGTCCCAAAGAGTATACAATGTTTACCATAGGCGGCGGAAACATCGCGCGCCCGGACATTGGAAATGTGTGTGTGTGTGGGGGGGGGGGGGACCCTTTGTCCGCAAACAACAAAAGGTCCCCCCCCCCCCACACCGTCCGAGCGCGACGCTTCGCTTCGCCTGAATGTTACATAATACAATGAAAAGGATTTGACCGACCTAGCAACAGCTGAGGCACGTACGTAATAATAAGAAATAAGCGGTGATACAACATGTCATTTTTTTTTATTTTTTTTTTAAATATTTTAAATACTACAAGAAGGTATGACTTCAGTTTCAGATATAAATACAAAAAGGGGATTAGCTAGAAATGAGATACATTTTTGCCTTACGGGAAAAAGTTTGCAAGGAAAGCGACTTCTGCAGGCTGGATGGTAAGGTGTTCCAAAATTTTGGCCCAGAGTATCGTATTGAAATCTTCGAGTTCTATGTTTAGGTAGATGAATGTGGGCAGCGCCTCTTGTATTATACCTATGAATTTTCTAAATAAACACCAAGAAATTTGACTTTATCTACCCTTGGTAATATGACATTATCAAGAACAATACTGAAATCATTGAAATCTGTATTCTTTCCATTGTGAAAAATCATATAATTACATTTCTTTACATTTACAGAGAGTTTATTAGCTTTAAACCATTCACATATGTATATAAGACCTGCATTTACCGTATCACCAAGAGATTTCAAGTTTGAATCACTGAGAAATATGTTTGTATCGTCTGCGTACAGTATGAAGGATAACTCATCAGCTGATTTATAAATATCATTTACATATAATATAAATAACAATGGGCCAAGAAGACTACCCTGTGGAATTCCGCACGTTATAGCCTTAAACTCCGAAACAGAAGATTGATACTTAGTACATTGTAATCGATTATTTAGATAGCTGGCGAACCATTTATGAGCTATACCACGTATTCCATAATGATACAGTTATTTCTTATTGTACAATAAATTGCTCTGACGGTTTAATTGATAAATTATTCATACTTCAGAAAAGAGCGATTCGCATCATTACAAGTTCTCATCCCAGAATTCCCAGAAAGGCACTATTCATCAAATACAATATTTAACCATTTATGATATAGGCCTATCTAAACTACAAATTTTGCATCATTTATATATGTTTTCTTTCACAAACTACCTGTCGTTTTCTGATACTCTGAATTCAAGCTACCATAGCTATAATACGAGACACCAAATGTCACCACTTCTGGAATAGAAAATATCTAGACAGTCTGTTAATTTATATGGCCCTAAACTTCGACATACTATACCCCCAAATATTAAATATTCTCCCTTTACTACTTGCGTCATTTAAGAAAAAAAAATTCTTTTACTTAATTCCTGAAATAAATCTGCATAATACATATATCTATAACCCCATATTTACATATTTCCCCCCATTTTTTCCATTTTTTGTTGTTGTTGTTGTTTAAATATAGATTATCCTTTTAACTTAATTTAGGAGCTAGAATTTTACAAGCCTCTGGCTTCTGCTGGCTACTCCACTCTATAATCAATGTCTTTTTTGAAATCATGCATAAGTATATATTTATATCTGTGTGTATAATTGTTTATATTTTGCACTCGTATATATATGTTGGTAGTTTTCTTGTTATTTTTATTAGTGGAAATAAATTATTTCTTACAAGATAAAAGGATATGAGGAGAGAGCGTGGGGAGGGAGAGAGAGAGAGAGAGAATGTAAATAATGCGGATGGAGAGCTAAAACATATATTCAGCATGACTTTAACACGAACAACGAAGGCATGATTTCTGCGTGACCCATCTCGTTACCATGGAAACTGGCTGGTTATTTCCCTCTTCTTTTATTCCTTTGCACGCAACAATGATTGCAAGAGGCAAGCACGCCTCCATGCAGTCATATTCTTGACTGGAGAAAGGTTGGTCATGTCAGTTGGCTAGCATTTTCCTGAATGGTGCAATTACAATAGTCAAATGTAATTTAAATTTCAATTCGACTGGACGCGAATCGTATATTATTGTGGTGATCCGACATTTTGTCCGGCTACATTTTCCACCATGCAGGTTTAATTTCTCAAAGATCATAAAGATACGGACTCGGGATCCATTTCGGCTTTAGCTTGGGTTTATGGTTAAGATTAGGGTGTTAGGTCCAGAGTTGAAGTCAGGCAATCGATTGGTATTGGAAATTGTTGCCGGAGTATGTCACACTGTAAAAAAAATAACTGTAAAACTACAGGTTTTTTAGCCCTTGAAATTACAAGTTATTGCCGTCATTTCAATTTTACAGTCTTTTCCTGTAAAACAACAGCAAGTTTGTTGGTTTACCGGAAATCAGCATATATTTACATAATTTTATTGTAAATTTACGGGCATTCCCGGCATCCTGACTGCCAGGAAATTACTGTGAAAAAGCGGCATAATTTTTTACAGTGCATGTGTTGTACAATCATCGCAAGAGAGCAACGATAGTAAAGTGTGCGTGCGCAATACAAAATTTATTTTAAGAGAGACAGAGACAGATACAGAAAGAAAGACAGACAGACAAACAAACAGACAAACATTCTGACAGACTGAAATAAGATATCAAAGACGATATTGAAGAGAGAAAGTTTTTAAGGGAATGGAAGATAAAACGTAGACCTGAGATACAAAAACAAATGAAGGAAAAAATAATAATTCCATGATATAGAAACAGGTGAAGGAAAGGTTAAGAATTTGCTGCATATTGTATTAAGAAGTAGGCAAATGGATATAGAATGAGAGAGAGGAGAAAAAGCGGTCAATATAAAGCTCTGTTCAAAAAAAAAATGTAGCATATTGCATTTACCAAGTTATTGAGTGGGGTATGCGTGTCATACGTTATAGCCAGAGAATAGCGAGTAGTACTACTAATCTTCTATCAGAAGAGAATTACTACACTGTAAAAAAAAAATGCCGTTTTATCATGGGAATTTCCTGGCAGTCAGGATGCCGGGAATGCCCGTTTTTCCACAGTTTTTTTACCGGAAATCAGCATATATTAACAATTAAAAAAAATGTTGTTGAATTGAAATAACGGCAATAACTTGTAATTTCAAGGGCTAAAAAACCTGTAGTTTTACAGTTATTTTTAACAGTGTAGCTATTGAAAATTTAATATTTGTTATCATCATTTCGACCAAATGACCATAAGCTTTAAGTTTCAAAGATGAAGGTAGTAAAAACCTTGTATATAGATTAATATCATCGTTTGCATCGAAAGGTTGCTGAGAGCCACAAGGGCATTAACTCTGTTTTAAAGTGATAATTTTACGCCCTTTTGGTTCTCAGCACACGTGTGTAACTATTTTTCTTTACATCCAGCTAGCTTTAAAGAGAAGGTTAAGTTCCGTTAATTACTTTGTGAGCTCTCTCATTCTTTTTATGTCAGTTTGGAAGATTATGTACCCTAAAAAGGATTGCTCTTCAACTTCCTTTAAACATGTTAAACTATAAATATGAAGAAAAAAAACTGCTGAAAATTTGGAACTATATGCTTCAGTATGTGTGTAATCCCTAATATACCTTCCCTTGCCAAAAGTATTGCAACATAGTGAAATTCGTTCGTTCTGCCAAGGAGGATCCGCGCCATTATCAGAAGGCGCGGATACTCGTACCCGACAAAATACTAGAACTTGATGAACTTTACATGAAAATTAATTTTTGACATGTTAATGAAATGTCCCTGATAATAAGATCTTAAATCATGTACTAGAAATTCATTAAAACATCGCTTAATTAAACTGAATTGCCTCCTGTGTAATGCATGTGTCTATGTTGCAATACTTTTGACAAGGGAGGGTACATGCAGTGCATGTGACTTTTAGCAAGATTGAGTCAATTTCTTGCCATTTTGATGATTTTGATACCTCATAGTATACATTAATGCTTCTAAACTACATAATCAACTTTTAGAAATTGCTTCCAGACAGTTTCTTTTACAATGTAATCGCATGACCAGAACTAAACTAAGTAATCTTTAAAAGAATTCGATAGTCGTTTGAACTCTCTTTACTCTCTTTCGTCCTAGCGAGCAATTACAGGCATATTAGCTTCTTCTATAGGAAAAAAACCCAGATCGATGAATTAAATCTGACCGGCTAATGTTCACAGAAACAAAATTGTGAAACAATTCTAAACCATCGATTCAACTACGTTCAATTTCCATTTAAGACAATTAAAAAATCTATAGGCCTGCTCGAGTTAATGAGTAAAACTATGGGGTGTGCTAAACAAGCTATTAGGCTTTAATGGTACTAAAAATAGAAAAAGAGAAAGAATCACAAACGTTAGTAGGGAAGCAGAAGGTGTTGATGAAGTTGAACGTTTGTTGTAATACCGCGATTTAGAGTGCAAAGTTCGATTTATTGATCGTACATCATGACAATAACATGTTACAAGATTGCTCTTGAAATGCTCTCATAATAATGACTAGAAATAATTTATTCCGTGGCCAAAGAGGTAGTGTTTGTGCAGTACCATACGCCCATATCTAAGCAACACGATACGAAAAGATTATATATCCAATTAAACTTTGATTGTGATCTTCAGACTTGTTTAACATGATAAAAAAGTGAAATTACTAACACATAATAGTTGGTGAAATCAGTTTAGGGGTAGCCAAATCCTGAATAATTATTATGAAGAAAAAAAGATTCGAAAATATAAGCTGATAGTGAAATTGAAAATATCTTTCAGGGGCTTTTCATGATCCACTCGAACTCATTGGATGCACAGAATTTGGTTAGATCATATTACAACATGCCTTTCCTGATATACTCATTGACGTTGTACTATAATATACCAAAGGCCAAAAAAAAAAGGCTTGCTACATCGCAGGGAAAATTAATTAAATCCCTATTAAGAAAACACATTAAAAATGGCACCTTTCTCTCTTTTTCTTACTTCTGTTTCTCTCTCTCTCTCTCTCTCTCTCCTCTCTCTCTTTCTCCCTCTCTCACACTTCTCTCTCACTCCCTCTCTCTCTCTCTCTCTCTCTCTCTCTCTCTCAGTAATTCTCTGGTTATTTACCCCCTTTCACTATATATTCATGTCCCTCTACTCATCCTATTGCAATATGTCTGAGAGGCTTGTTGATGCCTAATTGCTTTTCCACTTTAATTGATCTGAACATACTGTGTCAGTACCTCAGTTAATAGTCGATCAACATAGCCTACATGATGGGGATTATACAAACAATATTCTTCTACATTCTGGCCAACCTGTGCATTAAGACCACAGCACATTTTAATCATAATAATAATAATTTTGCTATTTTGATAAGAGCATAGCGATGAAAACATATTGTGTACTATATAGCCTCCATATTATTAGGTGGTCTGTCATAGACAGATCACCTCTTAATTTCGTCAGAATTTTTATCTTTATTTTTATGCTCAAATTTTGTACGCTCGATATCTCAAAATTGACAAGATCAATTTCCGTGATTTTCATACCAGTTATAAAGCCTATAACGAAGTAGTCAATCGAAACTTTTCAAGGTCATCAGGTCATCACGACGTCATCCAGGCGCCATTTTGTGAAATCACATTATCGATCATATCTTCATAACGAGCCGTCAAAAATGAACCATATTTGGTACACATGAACTTCAGGTCAGGGGTCAACATCACATGTCATGAAAATTTGCGCGCGTATCATGACGCGTCAAATTTTAAAAATGCTCAAAATCACTTTTTAATCAAATCAGAGTACGGTTCATGTCATTTTAAGCATTTCAATTTTTTCTGTCCGTGCGCGTCCGCGCGCCCGTTATGCGCGCGCGCAGCACTTACGGAAGGTAAAAACGCTGTTTTTTTGCATAGTTTGAATTTCCTACACTATTCTTGACAATTTCCAACTATTTACAGTTATTCTCGACCTCCCATAATGCCACACGCGCGCGTCAAACTTTAAAATCCGTGCGCGCGTCAATGGGCAATATAATGTAAAAAGTGGTAAAAACATGCCTATCTATAATCCGCCATAGCTCGTCAGAAAGTCCGTTGACCCCCAAATTTTATTACATATTCCGAAAGCCAGTAAGTTGTAGATCTGAATTCATGCATAATTTTGGCCACTCAAATGTTGTGACGTCATCATATTTGCCTATGAACTCAAAAATTTGATTTTGAAGAAATGACGTCATAATTTTTGTATTCATTTGACAATATTTCAGTAATAGGTTGTCGATATTCTTCCAAATTTTGATATGTTGTAGCTGAGACAATTCTCTACAAGATCAGTCGCCACGATTTTTCATTTTGACAAAGGCATCATGGCGTATTTTTGCGATTAAAGGAGGCATGTTAATTTTTCTCATTTTGCGTGTATTCTCTATAGGAGATGACTTTTTCTCAAATCTTGATTCTACATTCCCGTCTTCTTTGAGCAGTATCTTTGTAATTTCTGCTCGATTTTCTTCCAAATTTTAGTATGTTATAACTGAGACTATATGCTTTCACGAGTGTGCCCTCCAATTTTTGATCAGATGTCGGGATCATGCCCATTTTTTAACTACAAAATGTGATTTCAGAATCCCGTATTTCGTTTACGTGTTATCTCTATTGGAAATATTTTGGTCCAGTTGCCTCCCATTCCGGCGACCCCGGATCGATTCCCGGTGGGACCATTTTTTTTTTTTTTTTCACTTTTTTTTTTTTGCCTTTCATTTCACCATCTTCTTCGACTATTATAACATATACCATCACAAACAATGTAATAAAGTGCCTAGTTTTGCGTGTTATGTCTATTGGAAATTAGTGTGCAGTGGTTTGTGTACAATCTCATTCCCTGTCGTGTATTAAAGCTGAAGGGATAATCTCCCACATGTCCTGCAATATCAAATCGTCCAGTTCGTTATCACGATTTCTCAAAATCGGCTTAGTCAATTTTCTTCATATTTTCGTCAGTCATCAGTCCTAACAAGGTCAAGTTCCCACATCTTTTTCAAGGTCATCAGGTTATCGTGACGTCATCCAGGCGCCATTTTGTGAAAATCAAGTTCTGGTCATATCTTCATAACGAAATGTCATTTCTCTTTCATATTTGGCATGGTTAAGGTCACTGTCATTCCAGTCAAGGTCTTTTCGTTAAACGCGCGCGTACGCGTCCGTACGCGCGTCCGTATGTGCGCAAAATTTAGAAATGATCCAAATCCTCCCTAATTCATTTTGCACACGTCTTATGCCATTTCAAGCACTTTTCAAAAAATCGCCCCTAAAAGTGAACCTGAATGGGCGCTATGCGACTTCGGTTATCGTGGTTATTATCATCATTATTGTTGTCATTATGATCATCATTTTCAATATATCATTATTGTCATTGTTATCACTTATATGACCATCTTATCATCATTTTCGTCAACATTATCATGATTATTATCTTGCAGAAATATTATCACATCTGACAAAGCAATTTGCCACAGGGACAGACCACCTAATTCGTCTTCAGTGACGAATTAAATTTCTAGTTATTGTTATCATTACACTTTACGACCTGATTACGTCTGGATTTTGAAAGAATCTGAAAACTGAAAGATCAAAATATGAAATTTCCAAAATATAGATAAGCCTATATCAACCTGCAGACCCGAACCGTCAAACCAATATTAATACTAAAACTGCATTATATTTTAAACAATAAAAAGGCCTATTCGACTATCTGTTGGTGGCCTGTCGTACGACTGTAAAACGATGCGCAGCTGATGGGCATTTATCCGACTTATCTTTTGTGCTTACACCGCCCTGTAATTTCAATAATATCACTACATTGTATTCATGTGACAAGAATCTCAATCACGAAAAACCAACATGTTTTAAATTTTATATCTAATCCTATATCAATTTCTTTTCTATTCCAGTCGTAGTCAGATCGGGAAGCCTATCGATCCGACTACGATCAGTCGGATTGGGGGGGGGGGAATGAAATAAGATATGGAATTTAAACAGACATAACCTTCGTGATTGCTGAACAATGATAAGAATAACAATCGAACTTGTAATGTAAAGCCATCTCGGTGGAGAGCTGGAGGAGGCCAAAACGGCTTCAAACTCGAGGAAAATCGCACGATGGTGGGCGCTGGCACTATACGAACTTGAAATGGCACTAAATATACATGATCGAGGGACTGTCCTTACGTTGGCCAAATCCATTAATCAGGAGGGGAGGAAGGCTGGACTGAATTAGATGGAATGGAATAAAAACAAATTAAAGTGCCGGAACGAAATTGTTTATTGTTGGGACTTCTAGCGCTTATTTTGAAGTTGCTACGTATGCTGCCCACCCAATAAATCAAGTGATGTCGATTTACCCCAACTCATGACATATGATAAGACAAGATAGCACTCCAATAAACAAACAGTTCGCAAAACATTGGATATTAGGTATACACTTCGTATAGAGAACGTTTATAGCTTGATGTTGATGTATAGGACATTGTTGATATACATTGTCTTTTATGTTTCATTTCAAGCATGACGCTGATGTGGCATATGGTGGGAGTTGACTCTCTTTGCTTTCGCGCCGTCTTCAACTCCCTCCCTATTTTTATAGATTTTCTTTCTCTTGATCAACCCCTCTTTGTCTCTCTGCCTTCTCTCTCTCTCTCTCTCTCTCTCTGTCTCTTGGTCTAGTGGATAGTCCCTCACTGTCACATCACTAACGCCACTTCGCAGGACATATATCTACATTTGCCACGCTCGACCCAGGTAAGATCAAATGTATTTACCCGGCAGGTATTTCTAGACATGATAGAGCGCCGTAATAGCAGCCATGCTTAAGCGCTAGTAAGCCGGGATGATAATCCTGAAGCGCGAAGAGTGTCAATTATTGTGCTAGCGACGGCTCTACGCAAAACCTGTTATTACTACTGCTTCTAATAATAATGATAATATTAATAATGAATGATAATAAAAATAATCTTTATTATTATTATTATTATTATCATTATTATTATTAATATTAGTGTAATATTATTTTCATTAATATTATTGTTCTTATCATTATCATTATTTTCATCATCATCATTAATAAAAATGTTAATAATAACAATCTTAATAATGATAGCAATAGTAATAATAATAGTAATAATAATAATAATAATAATAATAAAATATTATTATCATCTATTATTAGTTATTCTTTGTCAAACGATCCATTGCCTCTGTCTCATCTCTTAGCTTTAAAAAAAATGAATGTGTACTGCAACAGCAGCTACTCTATTCAATTGGAAATACGAATTGTCGTCATGGTATAATGCACACATATCAACTATTCATCCATTAATGAGATGTAGGGAAAGGTACGGTAAAACATAACATGTTGCAATCATCGAAAGCGTGGCATTACAAGGGATATTTTATTAGAAGAAATATGTGATCTATAGACTGAAGTAGCTTGGGGGGTTTTCCCCAATTCACACGAAAATCTCGAAAATTAGTGTAGATTATATAGTATATGGACCATGCACAGCTCTTGATACATCTGTGGATTTCTCTCAAATACAAGTAAGACGAAAAATAATTTAATACCCATTTTCATTTTATGTATTCCGACTGATTTTTTTTTTAGAATTCCATGATGGTTTGTATCTGATGATTATTTGGAAGAAAACGAAAAAGAAAGACGAGGAATACCGACGTTATTATATTATACTTTGGAGAAAAAATTATGTTTAATGAGAAAATATTTACTTTATTTACTTTACAATCCCAAATCAAATTAATATTTATCGTCAAGGAAAGGTGAATATTTTAATCATTTTATCAAGTGCATAATTTTTTTTTAAATATATATAATGATGTTCTAACAACAACCTGTTTTATAAGTCCCTGGCGTTCCCAACACAAGCTCCGTTTTTCTTGTAATCGCCTTCTTCTTTCCTTCGTTAACTGTGTATATTGATTTCTATTGTCAAACACATTGTATCGTGTGGTTTTTTCAGAAGGTAAAAAAAATATGAATTCCAAGTCGATTCAGTGAAAACCTGCTAAGTCGTCAGAGTTCTCAGGAACAAAAATATCACCGGCATCACTGTGGGCTCTTTGGCAAGGGTTTATCAAAAGTTATGTATCACGATATAAGTTAAATGGGTGGGGGGGGGGGGGGGGCGGAATCCTCTTTAGACAGGGTGGCACTATGTGCGCATACTCACTGGAGTTGATTTCCTTTCTTTTGATAAACTTTCAAACGGGGGTGGGGGAGGGGTACACAGACTTCACCCCAGTGCCGGATACTCCACTGGTGTGACCCAACCTGGAGTGAATTATAACTGGGCCCGGTAACACAAAGGGAGCGATCAAGTGCAAATTCAAAACAACGATTCTGATTGGTTAATGGTCAAATTTTTGAACAATAATATGTACATACAACAATGATCTTGATTGGCCATTGCTATTTTGAGATGGATTGCAAACCTTTGTGTCACTTGGCCCAGGTAATGAAATGGTTATGGAAATTACACATCTCAAATAAATGTATAATACACAGGTTTTATTATCAATAAACGCCAGGTTCAATGTCCAAGTCATTCAAGTACATTTCATCAGTGATTCTGCCTCTGAATTCTGACTGTTTACACATAAACTGCGCATTAAGTCAAATGACCTACGAGATGGGATGTTTTATCTAATATTTACCTATAATTATTTACGAGTCACTTTTGTTTATACCAAAGGTCCCATTTCCGGGGCAGGAATGACTGACCGATATATCATGTCTTCTCGACCGGGCGAAATGCAGTTTCGGAAGAAAAGTTATATACCGGCGACCTTTCCATGATAAAAGGAAAGAAATATTTCAGTGTAACCGTTGTGTTTTACTGTATCCCACGATGTGAATCCAGTGTGAGAACAGTGTTTCCCAATGTCAAAAATATAAAGTGGGCACCTCACCCTACTAGCAGTATTGCTATCTAGTCACCTATATAGTGGTATCCCATTACCAAAGAATTGTATTTCCAATGTGTGCTTGTATTATGATCAAGTTTTTTGTCATCCATTCATTCATCCATTAATTAATTTTTGTCATACATTCTTATATGATTTTTCTCTATTTTGGACTAGAAGGTCCAATGGGTCTTGTAGGTCATCGAAGCAATTCAAGGCTCAGTGTATAAATTACGGAAGCAATGTCAACATTAATTGTTTACATATATTTTTCATGTCATTGTGTAATGTTCATTATATACTTATGCTTTGTATTGTAAAATAAAATAGTTACAATATCAGTGGAGTTTCATAATAAACGATACCAAATACCATTCATTCATTCATTTATAAACTTTTTGATTACGCTGTACCATATGTGACATTAGCTCTTACAAGAAATAAAATGGAAGAAACCCTAAACTATATATATATTTTTTTTTAACAGCAAACATTCGGATTTTTTTGGGGGGGGAGGGGGAGGGGTTATATACTTACTATCTTTTTACAATTATGAAACAATTTAATACAATTATTCCACCTTGAAAAACTAATCCAAAAAGATTATGAAATTCTCATGCAATTCACAGACCTGCAAATTCATGTGCAGGCGAGTGAATGGACTAATGAATATTTAGTTCAGTCATCAAATTCGTTATTATGACTCTACGTAAAATGACTGATAGGATCAGACAAGATTTAGTGCCTTTTCTCAAATCGACCCATTCATTTCATTAGACCATATCTGACGTACATATTTATCAGTACCTCTAATTTCCACCACTTTGTTTTTCAACTTTTATCAATTGACTCTCCTCGAAATTGGGGGATTTCCAGAGAACATCATTATTCTCTATAGGCATGCATTCTAATTTCTGTAAATTGAATAATGTCATAATTAATTTCACTCGCAACCATTATTTTAGCTGCAAAAGTGTACCTCGATCTACTGCCTTTTGGTGTGTGACCATACATGTTGGGCATTGCAGTTTTCAGAAAGTTGATTTTGTCAGAAAAAGAAAGTCATAATTGTCGGTCGTTCGGCAATGTTCAAAGGGAAAAAGTGTGTGACATGAAAGGCTGCCTCACATTCGTTGATGGAAAAATATAATGAATAGAATTAATACACATTAAAATCATTATGATCTAATGGCTGATAACGCCGCATACCACTTTGAAATGAAATGTAACCATTTTACATGTTTTATGTTTATAATTATGCGATATTCTCTCCCCTCCCCCCTCTCTCTCTCTCTCTCTCTCTCTCTCTCTCACCCTTCATTAATTAAACCTTCATTTGTCTTTTTCGCCACACCTTTAAATTTGTTTTACTTATATTAACCAATGGAAATCAAAATACTTATGGAATATATCCTTAATATCAATATTAAATTAATTTCTTGTATCGAAATAAAATCCCGACATAAGGATTATGCATATAGGCATAATCGATAAAGTAAATCGGTAGGGATACTAGCAGGGCGGGGACCTAAAGAGATCATGTCCATATTCACAAATATCAACCCCATAGTGTGATCGAAATAGGTCTATAAAACAAACCTATTCTATATATATATATAACCTTTACAAACACTGGAGTTTGCGTTGCAAACATGTGTGGCCTAAATGATTTCAACAGACATCGATATTTTTCAATGAATAAACTTATCTCATGCACGGGTCATCGCTTTATTGAATGAATGGTAAGATTTAGACTGAATTAATTTATTTGGATTCAACTGAATCGAGTTTTCATCGTCCATCATATCCTTGAAATTCGTCCTTCATTGGTATACAAAATGATAATTATTATGTCAGAATATACCGAGGTATATTGGTGAAGGCTCTTGACTCTTATCAAGCTAATACGAGTGGTTCTTGGTTCGATCCTTGCTTGGTGCTTACATCCGTGGACAAGGTATTTTACCCACACTTGTTCCTCTCGACCTAGGTCTGTACTAAATAAGTACCTGGTAATACTATAGGTAATAACAATTGCAGGGCCCTCAGGTAGCGGAGTATTAATGACGACGTACCTACCCTGGGTCAATAATGCCATATTAATAATACTATTACTACATACTACTACTACGTACTACTATTACTACTACGTACTACTACTACTACTACTACTACTACTACTACTACTACTACTACTACTACTACTACTACTACTACTACTACTACTACTACTACTACTATCACTATCATTATCATTATTATCATTACTATTATCATCATCGTAATTATAATTAATGTTATTATTCAGATTCAGATTATTTCTAATAATCCATAAAAAAATTGTCTCCACTGGCATAAAATAAAACAAACACAGACACGTGAAAAACATACAAACTCCTATATCATGTGAACAGAAATACAGATCGTGGGATAAAAGATGACTAATTGAGGCAAAGAAATCCTCCTGTTGATACATTTCAATCATTGCACATGTGGGACCATGGTGATATCCAATCACTCAGACGGAGTATAATCATAACACAGCATAAACACAAAAGAATGTGGAGGTGTCGTGATATAGTGGTTCATTCAGTTGACTCTCAATCCAAGGGTTGAGGGTTCGAATCTCAACCCGGCACTAGCGTCTTTTGGCAAGACATTAATCCACGTTTGCTACTCTCCACCCAGGTGTTAAATGGGTACCTGGCAGGATTTATTCCTTGAAATGCATTGTGCGCTGATTACGGCAGCCGGAGCTAAAGCCAGGGTAATAATATCGAAACCCTTTGGAAGCGCATAGGGACGTTATATCATGATGTGATGTGCGCTATACAACATGTACAAGAACGGTTTTCATTATCATTATTAAGAACACTTTTTTAGAAGAAAATACTCTCAAAATTCACTTGTGACAGTGACAGTGACAGTGAGAGTTTTTTTTGCAGATTGTAATCGCATGACCAGAACTCAACTTTATCGTTACGTTACAAACGCTTTGTTCATAGTTGATATATAGCATAACCTGTTCATTACAGCAATACTTGTATTCATGTCTGGTTAAAAATAGTGTGTGTGTGTGTGTGTGTGTGTGTGTGTGTGTGTGTGTGTGTGTGTGTGTGTGTGAAAGAGAGAGAAATAGAGCTTGCTGTGAAGTCATATTAAAGTGAAACCATGGATCAGAGGGCTCTCTTGTAAAGCCGTACTTGTACTGAAGAAACCATCATAAGGGACACAGAATGAATAAATGAATATATAAATGAATATGAAATTTTGGATTGGTATCCTTTAACATGCCAGCTTTAACATCTACCCATATATATGTATATATATATATATATATATATATATATATATATATATATATATATATATATATATATATATATATATATATATATATATATATATATATGATTGCAGGGCCCCCAAGGACTCGAGTATAAATGAGGCTACCCTGGGTAAACAAAACATATTATTAATATCATTGGTATTATTATTATAATACTCTATTACTGTCCGCTGATCGAATTAAAAAGGAAGGATCACCAGGAATCATCAGAGTAAACAGTCAATTATAATATGATTGAATTTAGTTCATAGTGGATCGTGCAATCCCATTGCGCACACATGGCGAGACGGCCAGATAATATATAATCCTCGTGATGAGTGGCAAAGAAATTATTTCAATTTTACCTTGACAGCTATCTCGAGTCATCATTCATTTTGACACGCGTGTTGATAAAGATGTCCACATATAATCTCAACTAAGCAAATCTCTATTCAAGAGGGTTTGCTCAGTCAAGTTATAATCACATTTCAATATACTATTCGGAGCTATTTTACATACCAGTATGATATTTGACTTTGAATGAGTATACATGGTATATAGAGTATATTATGTGCGCATCTCTCAACAATAGTAATAATAGTTACGAAGTTTTGAAATGCAGTTTTGAAATCGTGATTGAAAATTAGATCTATCACTTTTTATTCATCTTTCGAACCGAATTTTCGATGCGCCATCTTGGATCATGAAACGACTGATTTTATTTCAATGATGAATAATGCATAATTACGAATATGCTATAAGTTCATATTCAGATATTACAGTTTTTATCTTTAATAACTCACATGTTGATTTTCATATCATACTGAAATTTGCACACTGTAATGTTGCAGGGCGTCTAATTCATTTTCTGATTAAGTTTAATATTTTTTCCAATAATCATTATACATGTAAGATATTGCTTTGAATTTTTCATTTCATTCTCATTATTTAACGAATCAAATCTGTAAAACCTGTTTATATTGGTAATCAATTTAGAACAAAACAATTCTACATATTATGGGTTGCACATATCATTCCAAACAACCTTTTGCTACACAGTGTTATTAATAACTCATTACTCTAGGTTACAAGAGGTGCTTTATAATTTCGGCTAAGATTCAACGAATATTATTTAAAAGGAGAACATGTATGTGGTGTGATAAACGTTTCAAGAAAATATAAGTAAGAGTTATCATTATTTTTGTTACCGTAATATTTAGTACTTACACATATTTCATTTTACGTCCACACATTACTTTGTTTGTAAGTGAGCATTTTACGATTTCTTTCCTTGTATTTACACAGTACTCTTTTTAATGCAGGCATTTAGGCTCTGAAAAATCCCCACAATAATATATCATAAAGAAGAATAATAATAATAATAATAATAATAATAATAATAATAATAATAATAATAATAATAATAATAATAATAATAATAATAATAATAATAATAATAATAATAATAATAATAATAATAATAATAATAATAATAATAATAATAATAATAATAATAATAATAATAATAATAATAATAATAATAATAATAATAATAACAGTATCATACAGAATCCAATGTCCACGTGTTGGCATTAGTTTGGGCGAAACCTTCATTAACATGGAGTGTCGCCAAACAGTAATTACCCATTATCATGATGCAATGTAATACGTTTCGATCTGGAAGGTTTCTCCCGATATTTGTTTTTCTTTGGGGGATAAGGATTATAATTACACTCTATGCTCCACACCGCAATATACCAATCTAATTAGCTTTTCCAACACCTCCACTGGGTAACATAATATCGATTGTTCATAGAAGCCTATTCGTCATGTTACACTATTATATTCAGGTAAATCATTCAATTGCAATCAATCTGTTTGATTCCGCATGCTTATGATGCTAATGATATAAAATAAACAGTGTATAATAACGTCCAATGTCAATGTACTTTTATTGCAGAGTTACTCGGTATTATTGTATCACTTTTGTGTGAGAGTTGGAGAATGTGTGTTGTGAAAGAAAAAGAAACGGGGAAGGAATCAAAACAAAAGGAGGAATTATTCCATGTGTCGAATTTTCATTTAAATTACTATCGCAGTTTTAAAACAAAATGGAGGTAATTTTGTGGTGATACAATACACGCATCCATCCAAAAGTGCATACAAAAATATTATTCTGTAGACATTACAAAGCAAAGTGACTTAACGCGTCTGGTACTATAAGGGGAATATCTCTTACTTGCTTTACATTTTGTTCTATATCCGTTTGGCAAATGCACGTTGACAAAATGGTATAATCCCCAAAAAATTGTCTTTTAATAAGAGAGAAATTGCATTCGTTGATTGTGATCTTTACTACTACTACTCCTTGATTCTTCTTCACAGAGACACGTGAAAATGTAGTTGTTATTTTATAATTCGTACCCTAGTTCGAAATGCTCTTTCAGAACTATACTCTGCAAAGGAATACAAACAGTTCTTTTCAGTATACACTCTTCAAAGTTCTACGAACTGCTCACAACTTTTTTTCCAATCTGTTCAGTTCATTTTTTTTTTCTCAATCATAAAAAAAAAACAATAATGGCAAAAATATACAAGGTCAATAGACAAATATATACATACGCGATTAGAGAAAAGGGAAACTACAAAAAAAATGTAAAAACTTGTGAGGCGTAGCTCCCTAGATCATCTTCTTCCCCATTTACTAGTAGAACTCTCCATTTTATCTCTTTCTTTTTTTTGTGATAAAAAAAATAATAACAAAAAATAAAAACAATAATATTCTCGTGTCAGTGTTTGATTTCATTTCACTATCATATCTATATATCCTTTCCTTCTTTAGAAAAGGAAATCTGTGATTCCGTTTTTGCTCAGGTGACATCTGCTCCAGGCTTCTTCCTTCAAAGACATAGGGTCACGTCTTGGGCTGCGATTTGGTTTTAGGTATAGGATAAGGGTTAGTTATAGTTTTGGGTCGACTCGGGCAATACCATTCTAGTTAGGGTAATTAATGTTGTATCCCCCAAAAGTAGCCAGTCCATATTATTATTATTTACAGAATCAGACATCTAGAGCAAATTCGAAAATATTGAAGAAAAAAATTAAATTTGCCTGCTATTCAACACGCAAAATCCCATTGACTTTTGAAACCGGGCAATAAACAATTTATCGGCCCGCAGTTTTGTTGGCTTGTCAAAGCCGGGCAATAAAATGTAAAGATTGCATTGCTCAGATGTCTGATATGGTTAATAATTAGGATTGTCGCCTGAGCAATATCGTTTAAATAACTCAGGGTCTACTAACCAACACTACCATGACTACAATTCAGGTATATTGTTTACATGTGAATTTAAAACTTTCCTTTCAACAAAATTGATAAAATTTACTCCTTCTACATATTTTATTCTTGGATGTGTGTTATGTGTTTTGTAATAAATGACAGTTATTTGAAAATTGATACCATGTGCAAGAGGTTTGAACTACTATTATAGGAATTTTACTTAATTAACAAATTATTTTATGCAGAGGTTTGGAAGAATTACTCTTTTGAACATGGATTCCAAAAACGAAGAGATCCCTTAAGCACACTGCACACTGTACGATCCGACTGCGATCCGATTTGCGAAGAAATGGCAATTGCATTGGATATGGAATTTAACGCATTGACTCTTGAATGATCTAATTCCCATCATTGCCCACTGGCTGAATAAAGGGATGAACCGCTTCCCGTTGGTTGCCAGTGGGTTAAGTGACTGTAGTCCTCCTGATTGAGGTTTTAAAGAATGATATGAATAGAATATGAATAGAATATGAATATGAACAGAAATATATGAATAGTAAACTCTGAAAATGGGACCACTATAAAAGTCCAAATCGGCTTCAAGTCGTAGACAATCGCACAAAATAGTCTAACGTCATTACGATTCGAAGCCGATTTGGCTTTTCTTCCTACAAGGAGGACTACAATACTCTGAAATCTCTATTATATTATTCATATGAATATTCAGAAATTCGATCATTATTACATCTTTGAATGTTCCTGTCAAATGCTATTGCGAATTCTTTCCAAATCGTGCGATGGGCTTCATATGACCAAAGAGCTTGCCTATAGTACCTCTTGATAATGACTCTCAGCTAAGAAGTCTCCCGTTACAAAGTATGGAGTCACCGCACACTCTCCTACAACCAGGAGCACTTTCGTCCTATAATTCTATCAGATAACAGGTTGGGTAGCTCTCGATCGCTGCTGCAATATTTGTCTAACGGCCGCTTATTTGTACAGGATTCCTAAATGAGTATAACAAGGCCAGTAATTAATTGCATGCACGATGTCTATAGCACGCAATTACTCGCCTCCTGAGGTCGTTCTGTGGAGACACGTACCGGCTTTTACGTTGTGCGATGATTTGGCGCCATAATGATAGTTTACCTGTATGTTATGCATGAGCGCTTTTTTATTCTGATTTTAATTGAGGATTATTTCTCCACTATCCATATATCAATCCACGCGATATCCGAAAGAGTCGATACTGTTTCAACATTAACCCTTTCATGACAGGAATTATTCAAGGGCTATATTGATCACATTTTGTTCTTCAAATTGGCAACAGCATTAGTTTTCTTTTGGTGCTACATGGTTCTAATAAAATGTAATGTCTTTGAAAACAATAAACGTACAGTAGTTACAACTTTGTAGAAAAAGGTGAAAAAAAAAACTGCCAATTTTGATTTTAAAAAAAAGTGAATTTGAACCTCTCAATGTGTTACAAATTTAGGGATTTTGAAACTTATTCTCCTTTTAAAAATTCTTGGCATCATACGCAATATGGTCATGTAACAAAAATGGACACAATGTGTGCAGAATCTTTTGTTCTTTCCACTCATGCATCTTTTTTTTTTTTTTTTTTTTTTTTTTTAGAGCTCTGAATCAAAAGTTATTGAGCCAAACCCCAAAATTGGGTCAATTGTCTCGAAAGGGTTTATATGTTCATATCATCGGCTGTATGTATTAATTTCCACCATGTTCAAATGCCTTTGGAAACACAAACATTATTATAGGGCATGTAAGGACGTTATGGTTATATCATAAGCGTTATACAAACCGGAATATTATTATTGTAATGTTATATTATCATTGCTCTAGAATAAATCAAACCAATGTAAAATTCCAAAATCATAACATATCTGACGATAAATGTGTATGATATGGTATAGCATGAACCTTGAAGCTTACGTATACGGAATATTATTTTTTTTTTTTTTTATGTTTTTCTTATCCAATATTCAAGTGCTTGCTTGAACTTTGGACTCGTTCAACATCAAGTTCGCCACGCGTGTTTTTATTCCTCTATATTCATATTGTTAAACGGATCTGAAAATGGCCATTAATTTTGACACATGTGTTTACCATTAAGCAATGATAATCATTTTCCCATTTTTACACCAATTTTTTTTTTTTTAATGCATTTCATATATGATAGTCTACATTATTTTAGCGAATCGTATTTTACCCAACTGTGAAGTGTGGGGGATATTTCATATCAAAAACTTACCATTTATAGTGCGACAATATAAATCGTCTCATAGTATAATTGCCATCCCAAACTAACCTTTGTCAATTTTCTTGAAGACATACTATGGAAGTTTTATAGGAAAAAGCTATGAAGCATGAATTGTATAGCACACTATTCAGTTATGAAATAGGATTAATATACGGTTTCATTTTTAATATGAAGTATAAACTGGTACGTCCCAGGCCTAACGTGTTGGCAAAGACTTTCGAAAAATCAACTTAATGTAATATCAATAGCCTTGTCCATCATCTAATGACATGTGCGAACATTACAATAACGTTTTACTTGTATTACGTGATCCAAACATGATTTCTATATACTATACAACATACGACAATGAAATCGTTCTTATTAAAGTTGATTTTTCGGAAGTGGTTGCGATTGTGTTCTATTAGCTTTTCATATTAATTTGTGATTGATAAGTGAGATAAACGAATGAAAAATATCTGAGTACATAATAATACAAAAAATAATATAATGCATTAAAACGCTTACCTTGCAATGATGTAGCCTTAACAATATCTTGTTCTAGATTAGAAGTCGAGCAAGTCGTCGACCGATGTGAACAGTGGAGTAACGCCCTGTAATTCTCACCCAGAGACGCTGAAGTTACGTAAAACGGACCAGACACTTTTATTTGTTATTATCTCTTTCATGTGTAATTGACATTCTCTCAAGTTCAATTCAAGAGCAGACAATACTTCCTAATAATATTGGTATCTTTTAAACAAGATCTGAAGATAGATTTAAATCGCATCCACACTGATCATTCGTCCACCGTTTCTTTCGGAAAAACTCAGCGCTCAATCTACAGCCGATTGTCAGCTTCCCTGGGCAAACACGAGCGATATTTTGGCGCGCACTCCACCAATTAGGAAGACGGCTTGAATAATTACGATGTAATCTCCGAGATATTACCCACAATGACGAATGACTGGAATGTTGACGTTGTAATCATCAAGAGCTTTGTCCCATTTAGAGTCAAGAAGCCAATGAGATGAACATAATTACAGAGTGCTTCATTCATTCTCTCTCGCCTTGCCAGTCCATCGCGGAGCAGCGAGATGTCGCGTGCGATGTTCCCTCGACGACGTACATCTGAACAATGCGCTCTGTATCAGATGCAATCAAGCGATTGCAAAACAATCATACCAGTTGGTGATCCGACCCCGGGATCCGACATGCGACGGTTAACTTTGCCCCAATCTTTATTTCGTGAAAGGTATAGGGTTAGGGTTAGGATTGCGATTTGCGGAGAGATGTCGTGTGCGATGTTCCCCTGACAACGTACATGTGAACAATGCACACTGCATCGCCCATGCGCTCAAGTGACTGCCAAACGATGATCGTCATACCAATTTCATAAACGGTAACATCGTGAGTCGTATTATATCGAACTGTGCGTAAATTTTATTAAAGTAATTAATGAATAAATAGCGAATTGACTTGCTTTACTCTCCCAAAAGTGCTTTAATATACCTCGCTTGCTCTCTCTCTCTTTCTCTCTCTCACACACACACACACACGCACACACCCACCCAGACACACACACTCCCTCTCTCTCTCTCTCTCTCTCTCTCACGCGCACACATTAGTGTCTTACTTTACTATCACTATCTTGCTCAATAGAGAAACAAATTGGCCCGAAACCTCGAACTAACACTACATATCGAAAAACTGATAAAAATTAAAATTAAAATTAAAAATGTCACAAATAACAAATATCAGAAATAATAACACCATTACAGATGATGCCACTATTATTGCAGAGACATTTAACTAATATTTTTCACAAGTGGATAACAATCCAGCGCAGCAGGTGCCTCAAAGTGACATATCCTTTCATGATTTTATCGATATTCCAAATTAGAACTTTCCTCCCACTAACGCAAGTGAAATTATTAATATTGTTAACAGGTTGCATGTTTAAAAAGGGAAAAGTGAAAGTTAGAGTGAAATGCGATTAAAAAAAGTAATGAAGTTATGAATTTTTGAAGTTTTTACCAATCAAACACAAATCGGCAACTAAGTGACGTATCTTGAGAGCTCCTCTGCAATTTCGTTTGTACAGAAAATGAGATTGTCATGAAATTTTTAATTTTCTTAGTTGTTGATGAAGGAATATGTTTGTTTCATAAAGCTTTGTGTAAAAACGTATTTTACAGTGATTATATCTAGCGTGCATGTATTATGAAATATTTTCTTTACAGAAAATGGGGAAACACGTTTTTGTTTTTGTTTTTGTTTTTGTTTTTTAGTACAGGGCAAATGGGAGGGGAGCTCGCGAGATACGTCACGGATATGCTCATTTGTTTCTGATTACAACTTTTTTTTTTAAATCATAACTTTCTTATTTCTTATCGGACTTTGTTTAAACCTTCATTGATCCGTTCCTATAATTTTTCTGCTTCTTTTAAATTCAACATTATATAGGGGTGGATTTCCCCATTAAAAAATAAAATATTTATTTTACCCGCTGTTTTTCTTGGACAAGTAACGTCCCAAACTCTTTGGATGGAATCAATATCATTGAATACTTTAAAAAAATACATATCCTTTAAGTGGTAGATTATTAGCATCGAATACACATTTAACATGTTTTATTGAAATTCTTAGAACTTCACCATGCTCACAATTAAAAGTATAATTACACGTAATGTTTCTTTGTTTTGTTTTTTTGTTTGTTGTTGTTTTTTTTCTTCTTTTTTTTTTTTTTTTTTTCTTACTGCATTAACGTAAGCTCACTTTGGAATCTTTGAATCAAAGATATATTTCCTTTACATGAGCTTCGAATATTTCTCACAATTTTGTAGTGTAAATGAAATTCATATAACTGTACAATCAAAAGTGTTTTATATTGTAATACTTTCTTTTTGCTTAATATACTGCATTTTCACTTTCCCGATCTTTAAAGCGAATATACCCTACATCAGAAATTCTTGAAAATTACTCTTAAAGTGTTTTCCATGAAACACAAAAAGATATCAGCTGCATTCAGAGTATAAAAACGAGGATTTACATCTTTACTTACATTCTTTAATAGTAAACTAAAATTCACAAATGACATGAATAAATAAGAGTATGCCCTAAAACGGACGATTGATGCAAATATTATTGTATTTAAATATATTTCAAGCAAAATGCACAGTCATATCGTACACACATTTTCAACAAAACTTGAATAAAGAAAAGACCAAATAGTCCTAACATTTAACATTTTAACTATGCTACATCGTCAATAGCCTATCCATGAAATATAATAATGCGCACAAACAGAAAGTATCATAATTACCCCGACTATATCCGAGCTTCTATGATAGCAGATTAACCATTTAATTTCTTTCTTTCGAAAAGGGTACCCATTCATTTAACGTGGGTCGAGAGGGGCAAGTGGTGATCAATGAGTCTTGCCGAGCAGTCAGACACAGCTCTGGAAAACCGAGAACACGCAAATATTTCGTAAAACAGTGAATAATGCACTCATAATTAGAGTACCTTTATATAGAGAGTAGCGACATGGACGTCTGACTTTTCGGGAAACAAAATGGCGTTTGAATTCTTTCTATTGAGAACACCCAGGTGCTCATCGGAATTGAATAGAAATGTTGCATAGCAGAGGAAACAAAATGGCGTTCAAATCATGAGTTGTCGCTACTCTCTTTATGTAGGTACTCTACTCATAATCAGAGCCATCTATACACAGTTTGGCCAACTCGGTTTCAGTTGGTCACAACATGGCGTATATTCCTTTGTTACATGCTTGCCTAACAAAGCAACGGGCCGTCATATTGTTACCCACTGGAGCAGAGTTGGCCAAACTCTATGTATGGATGGCACTGCTCATAATATAATTATAGTGCCATCATCGTTCAATGTGAGACAGTGTGTACAAATGACAGGGGGGAATTTTTGCAAAGTCAACTTGCAGTTGAGATTAATTTTTTTTTTTCAAATGTCACCCATAGTCCACTGACTCTATGAACTACACGACGACACCGCTAAGTAAGGAGTGGAGATGAGGCACATTTGTTATGCGCAAATTAGTTTAATTAAGATGATAACATCAGTAAATCGTTCGGACTCTTTTCATAATTTTTTTTCAAAATAAAACCATAGTCATAGATCGCGGGATGCTAAGTTTAAGAGAACTGTAGATGGTCTATCACGTGATCAGCTGTCTGCTTTTAAAACTCAGCTTTCGTCATGACTTTTCAAAATTGCGTCCACCTAGCCACAACTCCAGTCTTTCCCTAATGAATTATGAACTGCATACATGGCATATTTCAGTATCATCAACGCCTCTGATTAGGGAATTAGATACTGGCACTCTTTAATACATTGTCAAGTTCTCGGATTTGATGGGATTGAATCGAAGCGCAACTCCATGTCTGCGTTTACATACTGTCCAATGAACCCGAAGCTACCGATTGCAGAAATCATGTTCGGCCTACATTCGCCTCTGTGCATTTGTCGTTGCATATATGGATGGACTGGTAAAGAAATCACGATATTTGGGAGTTTTTCCGAATGGCAGATCAGTATTTGGCTTGAAGGACGATTTATTTGTGATTTGGGACCGGTTGCTGGACCGAATAAGAGTCCTAGTCAGCCACTAGTTGCAGAGTATACACCTCTTTCTTTGAAGGTTATCCTGTCCCTATGCGGGTGATTTGTGATAAGAGGCTGATTGCAATACTTGGGTCAAATTTGAGTCCCAGTCCGGCGAAGGCTGCAGAGAACAACGTATGTTCGCCCCTTGTTCAAACCTATAAGTCTTATTCGCTCCTTGTTCTAACCTATAATTTGGTCGTGTCTGCTCCTTGATCCCACCTTTGAGTTCGTCATATCATTGATGGTTATCCAGTAAATATGTGAAAATAATATCTTAACATGCCTCAGACACAGGACGGTTGGTTCGTGATCGGAGACCGGTTGTAATACTTGCTTAGGCCGAATTTGAGTCCCAGTCCGGTGACGGTTGCAGAGTACAACGTATCGGTTGGTCCTGTCCGCCCCTCGTTCAAACGTATAAGTTAGTCCTGTCGGCTCTTTGTTCCAACCTATGAACTCGTCCTATCTCTGAAGGTTATCCTGTACCTATGTGGCACCCTCGTCATTCCTCCTGATACCGCCTCGGTGCTCGGATGAGGAGCATCATCGGGAAATACCAGCTCAAGGTTCTTGATGATGTTTGTGAAGAAAAGGAATAATTCCATGCGTGCCAACTTCTCCCCTAGGCAGTTGCGCTTCCCTTGAACCAGATAAGAAGAAGAAGTGCAAAAAGCAATGAAAAGGATAGAAACTTGCACTTAGCCAAATAAGTATTATTGAAATTAATTCATCAATTCAGGGGGAATCTAATCATTTTATGTGTATTTTGATACAGCATCATGTATTTACGTGGGTCGTCCATCGTGCAGTTGATGAAAATTCTTAAAATATAATGAATACAGGAAGTACATTTCTACAAAGTTCTTCCTCCATATTGGCATTGTATTCTTTGACCTCTATATTCTGTCAAAAATCATTATGGAGAAGTTCGGAAAGACTTTTGTAACAAAACGTTTATACAGCAGACATTATCATATTTTCTTCAAAACATTTCGATAAAATAGTATCAACTTAGTGTGAGCCCCCCCCCCCCCCTCAAAAAAAAATTAAAAAGAAAATTGCGGAGCAGTAGTATTTCGTCCATATAGTTGAAATTCAGCCCGTTAAAGATCGTTTCCTTTTGCGTATAAAACTTTTTTCCCCCGTATAAATATCATCCATAAGCTGCAATGTCATCAACAGAAGCAGGGGCGGATCCAGGATTTTGTAAAAGGGGGACACACAAATACAGGGCGGTCAACTTTGGGGAACTGCCTGGAGGGAGAGTCGTATTTTTTTTCTTCACGCCCTACAAAATCGCTCAAGGAGGGGCGGTGGCGAAATTTTTTTCCAGCCATCCAAAAGTCGTTCAGTGAGGGGGGGTATCAGATTTTATGGGGTCCAGTTTTCCTCCATAATTCTCTGACAAGAAACAACAACAGCAGCAACAACAAAAAGTTCTTACTTCTTAAAGGGGGCACAATGTATACTTTACTTTCAAAAGGGGGGGGCACGGGCCGGGATCCCCCCCCCCTAAATCCGCCATTGAACAGGAGGCTGTAGTGCGGTCAATTTCCTACACTAACCACATTCCTAACCTCAACCCTGGGTCAAAGACATTACCTGACCCTAACTCTGTATCTTTGAGGAAGTAAAGATGCAGGATCATCCATCGGGAACCTGACGAACGAAAAGCCTGTGTGCTCACCCATACTGAATGATATCAGATGTTCATTAGGGCAGAACTGGCCCTCCTCGTCTAAGAAGCGTTCAGGTTTAAAGCTCCTCGGTTCGGACCAATATTCAGGGTCAAACGATTCGTACTCGTAGTTCACCATGATCCATGTTCCGACCTCGAGACGGTAGTTGCCGATGGTCATGTCCGATGTCGTAGAGCGCATCGACGAGATGGCCACACTGGCGTAGCGAAGGGACTCCTCCATTGTTGCCTAAAGATCAGGAAAGTGATATATATCATTCTTTTTTTCACGGCATACTTTGACTGAATGCCGTTTATTTATTCAGTTTTATATAAACGGGTAAGAGCTTTAAAGATTACGTAATTGTCATACCGGTAATCGCTAATTGGATCCAAATATATTAGGGGGAAAATTCATTTATACACTACACTGAAAGTCAAGGCAATATATATTGTCTTTTTTAAGACGTGTCAAGAAATAGGAGAGTTATAAGCGATTTCACCATACTACACTTTACTCTTTTTTTCTCTTCTTACAAATTTATCTTTGGAACTAGATTTACAATTATCGAATAGAAAGACGAGAAGAGCTGTCGCAGTCCTTAATGGTTACGATACACTAAAAAATAGATTCATTGTATAAACAGCGGGTCCCGGGCGGTCAGGGTTGTTTTTTGTTTAATGTAGGTTGTTTTTGTTTTTTTACAAAATCCTGGATCCGCCACTACAAAGATTATACTAACCCTGGTGTATGGCATCCTGGAAGCGTTGGACATAGTCACGTGATCACAACCAGACGTGACGTCATCCACTTCCTTCTGTAGTTTTTCCTGTATGTTTGGATGAGACGCAATGAGGAGAATAGCCCAATATAGGACGGAAGCAGACGTCTCCGTTCCAGCCATAAATAAATCATTGACAACGAATTCCAAGTTGGTCTTGCTGAAAAGTCCATACGTCGGGTCGTCCGGAGAAGTTCGCCTCAGCTCGGAAAGATACATGTCGATGACATCGCGAGGGTTGTCGGGGTCGAGTGATTCATCGTGATCGTTGATTTCCTCGCGAAAGAACAGCATAAGTTTGTCCATGCAGGCGTAAAACTTTTGATAGGAACATCCTGGTAGGTAGTGTAGTCCAGGAACAAGGCTACTCACCGCCGCGTACTGTATGGCGCGCAAACTGTTGTAGACAGTTTCGAGAAGGTCGGCGTACCGCGGATTGTCAAGGTTGTACTGTTTCCCGAAGACCACGCCGCATATGACATTACAGACGTTCGACTGGAGAATCAGCAAAGGGTCGAACGTGCCTCTTCTCCTTATGTCTTCCACGAGGACGTCAGCTTGGGATGCGATGACGCTCTCGAAGCACTGGCGGTCGGCGCCGAATTGCCTTAGGGAATGGATGACGAAGGAGCGGGTCTTCTTCCAGTAGGATGTGTAATGGGATCCGATGACACCTGTCAACAGTTATATATCAAATGTATTAGGGGCAGTGATCCGGGGAACGGGAAACACGTCCCTCATCCCCTAAGATTTTTTTCAGGGGGTCTCTCCCCCCCCCCCCCATGGTTTTCTTTTTTAAACCATTGACCAATGGAACCAGGTGGTCTCTGGATTAAGCCTGTGGAAATGAGATAGTTCAGTACTCAACAGGGTTACAACGCAAAACATCGTATAATAATTCAGTCTATATCACCCTTTTAAGGCTCTGAAGTACTCTTTTCCTGAAGTTTCACTTTTCCAAAATGGAAAACTATTCCCGCTCGATCGCTCCTATCTCTCTCTGTCTCGCTTACTACTGAAGCTTCGGTATGTATTCGTTTAAAGCTAATCTATAACTTAATCATAGTATAGTTTTTCAGCGTACCTTTAGTAAACGCACTTACAAAGCAACAAAGAAAAGAATCCTACCTACCACACGAAAAGAAAATTATTTCGCTTTAGTCTTTCCATTGAATTTTTAAAACGTTTACCATTTCCATTTTTTGTTTTTGGAGAGAAATAGTGCTGATTTACCCAGTGCAGCCTCGTCATCACTGCTCTTCCTGGCATGCCTGGTGGGCCTGTGCAATAACACCTGCTTTGCAAGGTACACTTTTCATTCACCTTTGTGAAAATCATCCAGTCATCGATGGACAATCTCCATTAAACCAACAACAATAAACAACAGGGGACAAATGTGGGTAGAACACCTTGTCGAAGGGTATAAGCTCCGAGCAAGAATCGAATCCAGTAGCAGAGTCAAGAGCCTTCACCAATATACCAGTGCTAAAATAATGTAATAAAAGTGTTTACACTTACCCCTTCCCTTGAAGTAATCATCAAGAGCTGGCAGCGCACCCCTGTCACTCAGTAAGTGGCCATCAAGAAGAGCCTCTTTCATGGAGTCGTATTTATTGAGGACGACAACTGGTCTTGGTCCCATATAGAGAGTGAAGACTGGCCCGTACTTCGCCACCAAATCACTCAGGTACTTGGAACTGCTCCCTGCCATCACCATGCCTGGAAGACCGAAAATGAATGATTTGATGTGAAGCAATAATTAATTGTGCAAGTCCAACAACCATCAGAAATCTTGACTTAATAATATCTTATGTCTGAAGAAGTCACAGGGGAAGCATTTTCTCTTCAGCTTTGTTCACAGAAATGATACCATCAAATTCAAACTGCATGCAACATGGCACCAGGCGACTAGCCAGGGCGGTAGCCCCCCCCCCCAAAAAAAAAAAAAAAGCCAGCTAAAAAAAAAAAAGCGAGAGTGAAAAAGCGGGGGGAAGTGAAAGAAAAAGGCCTAAATATTCAATTCAATTCAATTCAATTCAATTCATTTTATTGGTCGATGATATATAAAAATACATAGAAAATTAGCCTCCACTGGCTGATAATACATTGATTACGATAAATTACATACATGAACATGTGAAATAACGAGGCATATAAAAGAAGAAAAACTGTGCTACATGAATACATTAAAAATCTAAAAAATTTAAAAGACAAAAGGCCAACTCCTAGGACATTACTTGACAATCTAAATCGGATCAAGTGGGAAATAAGAATCATGAATAAATTAGGAAATAGGAAAAGAGAAAAGAACAGGGCAAGTAATACAGGAGAATCAGGAGAGGGGACCTTAGAAACCGAAATAGACAGCTGCAGGCAAAGCCATGTATGTGTGTGTAGATCCGCCGAGGAAGGTCGCTCAGGGGAAGAGAAAACTAGTTATCTAGTGACATTGTTATTGAACTTCAAGGTGTGAATTGAGAAAAAGTGCTACGAGCCGTTATCTTTCTCACAAAATTTGCTAAAACATTAGAGATTTCGCGCTTCGAGCTGAAGCTCCCTTCACCCACCCCCACCCCCCTGGGGAGCAAGCGAAGCGTGCTCATCACCAATTTCGCGCGCTTCGCGTGTTCAAAACCGCCCCTTCCCCCCCCCCCCCCCCCCTTGAATTAAATCCTAGCTACACGTTGGCTTGACACGACTGCAGACTAAGCGTATGTCTATGATAAACCACTACCAATCTCTTTACAATATCTTTATAATAATGCAACTTCGGCACTTACCCTTATTGATCAATGGGCTCCTAGCTCTACTTATGGAGAAGACGATTTCTCTCTTCGAACAGTCCTACATAATTAAGTTTACGCATCATCTGGTATGTGCCGCGCAAACTTGCAATAGTGAAGAGACAATGAATTAGTCATGAATAGAATAGATAATCTATATATTGATTACTTCATTCTTGGGCTTATGAACTGCGATGTAAAGAGTTAAAGTAAATCACTGCAGACTGTAAAGTTGTTGGATATCATGAACTCACTTAACTGCAAGAAGTTAATTACTGAATACACACGAGTTACTCCAACTTCTTCTACCACCGTTGATCTTATCCTTACAAACAATGTAAATAAATGCTCATTAAGTGGAGTTATTGAGATATCACTGTCAGACCATTATATAATATTTTGTGTAATTGGTAGAAAGATGTATGGTCCCCAAGAATCACATAAGTAAATCGAAATTATAAGAACTACTCTAATGAAGCATTTGAACATGATTTGAGCAGGATATGCTGGGACTCTGTTTATCTGAGTGAAGACCCACAAGAAGCCTATGATAATTTTAGTGCATTATTAATGAAAGTCATTGATAGGCATGCCCCCATACGAAAAAACAAAGAGAATCTCCATGGATGAATAAAGAAATCTTTGATCGGAGACGTGCTAGAGATCGCTTAAAGGTTAAAGCTAGAAAAAGGCGATGCAGCGGATTGGAACATATAAACGAGCGTGTAATGACGTAACTACACTTATCCGTCAAGCAAAACGTAACTAAAAATATTTGTAACTAAAAATATTGAATTTGATGGAAATAATTCAAAGGGAATCTGGAACTCCTTAAAGTACTTGACTCCTAGTAAGAAAAGTAGTTCTCCGATCTCAGGCATCTCTGTAAACGAAGAATTTCTTCAGGGAGAAACCTTGGCGAATGCCTTCAATGACTTTTCCAGTGATATCGGTATTAAAATTCAGAGTGAAATTACGAATGTTAATTCATATACCTTTAACAAAGTCGAGTCCAAGTTTTGTTTTGAAAGTGTTACTGTAGCAAGTGTAAAGAAGATTCTGAAGTCGTTATCGGGTGATAAAGCAACTGGCCCTGACACAGTACCAGCTAAATGCATTTCATGCGTCGCTCATATTATTGCGGCTCCATTAGCACATGTTATTAATCTTTCATTGAATATGGGTAATATTCCAACACAGTGGAAACGTACTAGAGTGACACCAATTTTTAAAGGTGGAGATAAAAATACATTAAGTAACTACAGACCAATCTCAGTTTTCTCAGTTTTAGCTAAGGTTATGCAGAAAATTGTTTATGACCAGGTCCCTAGATGAATAGCATATACTTTCTGTCTGTCAATCGGGCTTCAGACCAAATATTCCACTCAAGAAGCGAAGCTCTTTTGAATGTGACTGACAAATGGATCTCAGCTATTGACAAGGGAGAAATAATAGGTGTTGTAATGATCGATCTGAAGAAAGCATTCGATAGCGTAGACCATTCTATCTTGCTTAAGAAATTGGAACTGTTTGGCTTTGACATACCAGTTCTTAAATGGTTTGAAAATTATTTATGTGTTGATAGACAACAGTATACTCAAATGAATGGCATAGCTTCTTGTCCCAGGTCTCTTGTCTTGCGGGGTACCGCAAGGTTCACTGCTAGGCCCGATTTTATTTTCCATACATACAAATAATTTGCCTGATAAAATAAAAAATTGTCAATTTGCCCTCTATGCTGACGATACTTGTCTGTTTTGTACGGGCACAAACCCATTTGATATTTATGATAAGGTAAATGAAGATTTAGAATATCATCTCTCTATTGTTAAAGCGTAATAAACTAGCACTTAATATTAACAAGTCTGAAACAATGGTAATTGGAAGTAACAGAGACTAAATAAGTGGGGTAACGTACTTAAGACACTTACGATGACTTCTGATGGAGTAGTCATCAACAGAGTAAACGTTTGTAAATACTTTTGTTAATACTTTGGTATATACATTGATGAGAATCTCAATTGGAACAAGTTTTAGAGCATGTGAAATCAAAAGTTGTGAAAAGTTTATATTTACTAAAAAGAATTAGATCTTTCATAAGTAAATCTACTGCCTTGGTATTCTACAAATCCGTCATTCAGTCTCATTTTGACTACTGCTCTACTATATGGGGAAACACGTCTAAAACTAATCGTGGAAAATTGCAAACTTTACAAAACAGGGCAGTGAAGACTGTATTAAAGGTAAATTATTCATATCCAACCAAACTTCTCTACTCTTCTCTAAATGTAGACAAATTAAAAACTCGTTGGACAAAGCAGTTGGCCATAATAATGTTTAAGTCGATACATGATCTGGGCCCACCTTACTTAAATGATATATTTGTTTCACGTAAATCCTGTTATAAAACAAGATCAGGAAATGAGCAGTTGGTTTTGAGTGGCCCAAAAACTGTGTTTGGTAAAAGACGTTTCTTGTTTCAAGGTGGAAAGCTATGGAACACTTTGGTTACTCACATCCCGTTTTAAACCTCATTAAGTGTTTTTAGGAAGAAATTAGATTGTCTTACTACACTATTAAAGGATCTGTAACATCATGTCCCCCTTACTGCACGCCCCGCCCCCTTCCCCTCCCCACTCCCCTGTTTTTTCTCTCTAAATATGTTTGTTTTTCTACCTTGTTCTATAATGATGTATCATTTTTGTCTTATGCCTCATGTATTTTCATTATTGTATGTTTTACTTGTTTTTTATATTGTACATGTCTGGACCCCTCAGAAGAACAGCCTCTGGCTGAAGAGGGTGATCTAGCCCATGTGTGAAGAAGGAATAAATAATTTTTTTTTAAATGAAAAAATAAATCCTACTTAATATTAGCTAGAAATTAATAAAACAGTCACACCGCCTAACTGACCCCACCCCGACTCCAAACCGATGCTTGGCTATAATTGGTGGCAATGTAATTTTTGTACGGTCTGGCGTCGGTCTAGTTGGTGTGACTATTGTATAAAAAAAAAAAAAAAAGATCATCTGAATCAATGGTATTACCTGGGATGTTTCCTAATAGAGGCCATCTTGGTGGGCCGGGTGGTAAAGAGTAGCCAGCATCTGACTTGGCTGTCCGGTGTCGCTTTACGACTACCCACGTCAGGAAGAGCGTCCAGAAAGCAATACCCAGCGTGTAGAGATTCACATCACCAAGAAATGTCTGTGACAAGCAAAATGGAAGGACGGAAATGAAAGGAGGAAAGAGGTACTTCTATAGGGAAAAGAAAAGAGGTAATTTTTACGAATTCTAATCGATTTCAATTCAATTAAGTCAAATTGGTAGACATTATTTATTTATATTTCAGGGCTTGTCATAATATGGACGTTAAAGATGCCTAATATTTTGATCATGTTTTGATTTCATGCAAACATTCATGTACTGAGTAGCTTACTCCAGTAAAAATAATAAAAATAACAAAAATAACAATGATAATGACAAAATGATATTAATGATAATAACGATAATATTGACAATTATAATAATAGTAATAATATTAATTATATTAATAATAATAATAATGATATTACTAGTAGTAGTCAGTGGTGGATCCTGGGACCAAAAAGGGACCCCAAAATGCTGAGAACCTTTTTTTTTTTTTTTTTTTTTTTTCTTGTCAGAAAATTTTGTGAATATTGAGCCCCCTCCCTCAAGAAATCCTGGATCCGCCACTGGTAGTAGTAGTAATGATAATAATAATAATAATAATAATAATAATAATAATAATAATAATAATAATAATAATAATAATAATAATAATAATAATAACAATAATAATATTATTATTATTATTATTATCAAAAAATATTATTATCATTAATACTATCATTATTATTTATATTAATAACAATAATGATAATAACAAAAATGTCTCGCTTACCTAGGGTACACTTATCAGTATTATATACTGTCTATCCTGAGGGCCCTGAAATCATATTATTACCCCTGCTTTATAAGTCGAGCAACCATTCAATTCAATTCAAATAAACATTTATTTTCTTCCATTGATTTTGACAACATTCTACATCTGTTTAAATAGTACAATTTACATGCATATAAAGTAATATCAGTACAATCAAGAACTTGCAAAGATACAAGGAAGAAGGCGCAGTCCCAATAAGCCAGATGCTTGCAGCGGGTACGCCTGAGTACACAAATACAATATAATTTAATACAGGAAAAGAAGAAAGGGACAGACAAAGAGAGGGAGAGAAGAGGATAGGGAACCTGGAGTAGAGGAAAAGGAAGAAAGGCGCTCAAGCATTCAAAGAATTTCTTCCTACCGGGTACCCATTAACTTCACCTGGGTGGAGTATGACAAATTTAGATTAATGTCTTGCCAAAGGATAGTGTGGATCTAACCATGTAAGTCGATTTGAAGGGGGAAAAAATTGTGGAAAGGTTGTGTGACGGGAAAAAAGGGTATATTGAAACATCCTGTACCATATATCATACGAGAGTTGTGTCTTTGTAAAGTCTACCTCCATCCCCCCCCCCCCCTCTCTCTCTCTCTCTCTCTCTCCCTCCAGCTCTCTCGCACTTTCTCTCTTACTCTCTCTATTTCGCTCTATTTTTATTGTTGGTGTTTGGGAGGGGTTACTATCCAGCCAGTGGAATAAGCCAGTTTGTAGATACAATCTAAGCATGAGCAGATAAAGGTTATCTGTGACAAATTCTAAAACCTACTGATACGAATACTTGATGTGTGCTCATGAATGTCATGTGATCATTATTCAATTTTATTATGCACCAATGGTGCATTCCATCATACCCAGGTGGACGTATGCTTTTCAAAAGGTGAAACAAAGAATATTCATGAGGCACATCTATCACTCTGAGAGTGATTATTCTAAAGTGAAAAAAGTTGGACCTCTCCATATTTGAAATATCTGTGGACATTAATTTGCGGATCATTTGTGACATATGCTAAATACGAACTGGTCTGTAGCCATTGACACAACAGTGAACTGACGAACCTTTTTTTTTTTTTTTTTTTTTTTTTTACTGTAGGTGGCGCCATTTAGGGAAGATACAGAGAACCTATTGAGTGAACAAGATTGATATCTTGGGAGTATTTATTTCAAGTTATAATTTACACTTCCGTTTCAAACGGCTTTTAGGCAGTGTTGAAGCATCTTTATCGTGAGAGACCGAAGTCTAGCGATACCAAAGGCGTGCGGACGTAATTTCGCCAGGGGACTATCGTCTCTTACTAGTACTTGAAAATCAAGTTTCTCTTTTTTGAAATATAATTATGCTCTTTGTTTTAATGACAGAGTTTTAATGACAATTTTGACATCAAACTATACTAGATAAATAAACAACCCGCTTATTGATAATTTCACAATCCTCGGGGCCTGCAGCCCTTCCCTTTCTCGCCTCATATACGCCTATGCATGAGACCGACATTGTGATTAAATAGCGTAGTGCTAACGCGAGGTATTCCTTCTCGTGGTAGGACATAGTGAATTCTTGATAACTAAAAGGGTAATAACGATATTCCTTCATTGCAATTTTGTGACGCTGTACCACAAAACCAACCAAAAGTCGCCAGCCATGTGTCTAAGGTTAATGTCTGATTCTATAGCCTACAGAAGGCTGTTGTCAGCTTTAAAATCATTTTATAACTAATTAGACTAGAAAGTTCTTAAGTTAATGAAATAAGACATAATAATGTGTTTTTATAAGAAAAAAAAAGTTTTGAGGCAGCTATCGAAGCACAGTGACTATCGATGTATTGTGCAAGGGGACAAAAGGTGGACTTAGAACTCCAAATGAATGGCTATGGGGTATATCATATTTTCCTTCTGGATGAATTGTTGGCCACAGGGGCGGCGCTACAGGGGGGGCAGAGGGGGCGACCGCCCCCCCTATGATTTTTCAAGTAGTGAAAAAAAAAGAAGAAGAAGAAAGAAGACAAGGAGGAAGAAAAGGGAAGAAAAGGGAAGAAAGAAGAGAGAGGAGTATTAAAAAGAGAGGTCTTAAACATATAACTCTATATTACCCCTGTTATTTAATGGAGAAAAAATATGACGTCATCTTTAGGTCGTCTTGCCCCTCCTATCAAAATACCCTGGCGCCGCCTCTGGTTGACCATACTCACTATAATACCGGAATAGATAATGCAACACCTCTATTTTAACGTTATGGGAGATCAAAGTGAGATCGATAGAAAGTAGATCACTCGGACATGGGTCTACAAAAAATAGCCCAAAATACTTGCTTTCTGCTCCGTCAGTATATCGAATTGAATTGAATTAAATTGAATTTATTGATACATATGTCATTATAACAGAAATTCTTCCTCCATTGGTTAACAATAAACACAGGGCATTTCATAACAAAATAGTTTATAACAATGAGATGTACAAGCACACATAACAATGTGAACCAAATATAAGAAGGAATTAACACAAACGAGGCTTAAAAGAGATTACAAAACAAAGTTTGTAAAAAAAAAATTAAAAAAAAGTAACACAAGAAAAGGAAAATCATCTCCTATTGACACCCTCTAATAACGAGAGAAGAAAAAAGAAAATTTATGTATTTTATGATTAATTCAGCATCCCACCCCCCCCCCCCCTACACCCGCAGTCTATCGCCTCACTGTAGAATTGTTGTACAGATGTATGACATTCGGTAAAAAAATAACAATACAGAAGACAGTACATGTATATACTCTTTCTAACTAACATTTCAAAAAAATAATAATACATTTTGACAGTGCTGAGTATTTTAAACATTTATTAAGCTCTAACTGAAAATCAAACCCTGCTACTTTTGTAATTTTGTGTTGTGAAACCCCCTTGCAAGTGTTAATTTTGGTGCTCTTTACATACCTGGCGTTTGGGAGTTATTTCGAACAAGAAACAGAAATTTAATTAAGGAAGCTTGACCGAACTTTACGTTCTTTGCTCTTATCACTGTACTGTACTATCGATTTGGGGTCAAATTATTACTGAAAATGACATGCGAGAGAGCAAAGCGACTGAGCGTTGGAATGACATCTATTGCATTTTTCTTCATATCCTACGTCGCTGGGCGAGTGAAATTATATACAATCCTGAAGACCAACGATAATGCGATTCAGTGTGAAAAAAATGGAAAGAAGAAACATCTTTAGTCGTATGCAAAATAATGAATCTTTTATGAATTTACCATGGTTTGATCCAATCGGGTATGGTTAAAGAAGTAATCTTTGACCATTGATTTGGCTGTAAATTCCAAGTAAGTCCTTGAGAAAAAAAAGAAATTGCATGGGATCAAGACGAAAGAACGTTAAGAAAGAGTATAATGTCCTTTACAAGGGATATGAGACCAGTCATTTAAAAACAATTGCATTTTAGCCCCTTCCCTTGAAATGATTTTTGACGATTTTCGATGGCTTGTTAGATTAAAATTTATCAAAGCCTCAAGGTATGTTATGTGAAACAAACTGATTGAGCGTTTCATAAGACATTTTTAACTTCTTTTTTTTTTTCCATATATACTGCGTTACGTGCATATAGTGCACATGTAATTTCATATTCATGTATACTCGGGACATGTTAGTTTTAAAACTAATATCTCGCTGCATATCCAATTGCTCAAAATTTCATTTAAATTAATTAAGTAATTAGATGGAGGGTTGGGAATAACATGTTGCAGTTAAACTGGTACTATTCGGAAAGGTTTATGGGGCGGGGAATGCCAATATATGTGTGCTTTGCCGAGGTTTAATTTATATTTTTTCTTACATTACTTTTGATTTCATGCCCCGAGATCACAAAAGGGAAGGGAGGGAAGGAAGAGATTTTAAAAATAAGATTAAAAATCGTCAGATGTAGTACATTTGAAACAAGAAGGAGGTTTAAATTATGTTAGATATCAGAACAAAGATTGAATCGTATAGAGTATGTATTGGCCTTGTAAATATTTAAGTGATAAATGGACTTGACTGGTGGTTCGCCGGTATACTGGCCCAAAACGTTATCACGAATTGTAAATGTAAATTGGAAGATGTACGTTTCTCAAAGGAAATATACCTGATTTCTATTCTAATGTGACATTTTTTTTTTCGTTGAAAAGTAACTCTTATTTAAGGAGCGTTCTATCTAGAACATTTTGATAGCATCCGAAAAAAGATTTGGCTGAATATAAAGCTTTTATATAAAGGAAAATTGTTATTTCATAAGAATTGCATTTAGTCTATATTTTTTGTGGAAGATTTAATGGATGGTAATGAATTTCCATTAGTGAGTGACTTAGGAAAAAATATTATTAGATGGAATATAGATCGAAGTTGGTACAGTCAATGTGCCCTTGTTCATAATAATTAGAAGCAGTGGCGGAAAGAGCTAAAATTTTTGAGGGGGCTAAGCAAGTAAAAATCGAAATATTTCTGATGCGCAATGAAAGCAAACTATACCGTCCTCTGATATGGATCATTTTAAGGGGGATCATACATCCCCGCACCTCCCACAAATAAGAAGACTGTGTATTTTGCATATTGTACTTGCGAGGTCGTGTAGCGACCGAACTGGAAAATTTTTAAAGTTTTTGTAGTTTTAAACTTTACATTTACGACCACTTTTGTTCACATAGTTAAATCAAAGTCTGAGCTAATATCCACCGTTTTCTCACTTCTCTTATTGAGATAGGCAGCTCAAATTCAGCTCGGCCTATGTTATACCTGCATGCTTAGAGAATTTCTTTGATTTAAATTTCAACCGACGGAGCGGAGCGACCGAGTGAGAGGACTTTCCATTTTGAATAGTGAATCTTTGAATTCTATTAGCAGTTCACAGCCTAAATAGAGTGCCGTACCTCAGTTTCGACAGAAAATTCATAATAGTGTTTAAAGGAAACCAAAACCAAAGGAGAGAATCAATGTTATTGGAAAGTGAAAATTCAGAGAAGCACTTTACAAAAAGTTTCATTAAAATTGGTTAAAAAATGAGAGAGTTATGGAAGTTTGAAAAGTCTCGTTTTACTTTCTATGGGGATCCTCAAATTGGCAAAATTGCTTCAAAATGACTGATTTTGTGAACAACTCTCCATTTGTTTTGTACACAGATTTTCAGATTTTCCCCATTATCTCTCAGGGTGCTCCTTGTCTCCTCCTGAACTCGACATATGTGGTGTAAAATACATTTTCCCATTATATATGTTGAGCTCAGAAGGAGATTAACTGCACCTTGAAAGATAATGGGGGAAATCTGAAAATCTGTGTACAAAACAAATGGAGAGTTGTTCACAAAATCAGCCATTTTGAAGCAATTTTGCCAATTTGAGGATCCCCATAGAAAGTAAAACGAGACTTTTCAAACTTCCATAACTCTCTCATTTTTTAACCAATTTTAATGAAACTTTTTGTAAAGTGCTTCTCTGAATTTTCACTTTCCAATAACATTGATTCTCTCCTTGGGTTTTGGTTTCCTTTAAGCTTAGTGTAAAAGGGCTAGTTTCGTCAAAGTTCCCGTCCTGATAAGAAAATTGTGATATCACAAACATATCTTGCAAAATATAAGCATAAAATGTATATAAAAAGGGGGACAATAAGAAATTCAGCCATTTATATACATGTACTGTAAAAGACGTCCTACTGTTATCACAATATCCATTTTAGTAGCCAGAGATCAATTGTCTTTCCTTCTTCTTTTTTTCCTTTTCTTTTCTTTCTTTCTTTCTTTTCTTTCTCCTTTTTCCCTTTCCTTTTCCTTTTCCTTTTTTTTTGGGGTCGTGGAACTTTTGGGGGGCTGCAGCCCCAAAGCCCATCCCACCCCCCCCCCCACCAATACGCCAGTGATTGGAAGACCAATTCAACCACACAGCAATAATATAGTAAATGTAGAAGGGAGTATTATACAAATATTGACTGCTCATGAGGATGATGGTGGAAATTATCACTCCCAAGGTGGTGTTCATACCGGCCCTTCTATCATCCCCGAGGCGAAGCCGAGGGGTGATAGAAGGGCCGGTATGAACACCACCGAGGGAGTGATAATTTCCACCACCATCCGATTACAGAGCAGTCCATATTTGTTTTATATACCTCATCCTTTTTACTGATTCAGTTGCTAAGTCACTCGCCATGTTGAATTCTTACGCGCTGCGCGTATATTGAACGCAGTCATAATATGTAGCCTAGCAACTCGCGAAAGCGCTCTTAAAACCTGAACCAAATTTTGTGTACGCACGTGTGTGCAAAAGTCGCGGAGGGGTTACGCGTTCTATCACAGGGTTTTGGCCTTCTATCATTTGACCTTAGGTCAATTGATAGAACGCCAAAACCCTCTAACGCAATGATAGATCGAGATGCGCCGTGTCATGTGATATAGTTTTGACCAATCCATGAATAAGAATCTATGTATGAGGTATATAAAGAACATTAAGAACAAATGCAAAGCTCTTATATTTAATGGTATAGTATAGGTTGATGAAATGGCTTCTATTAAAAAAAAAATATCAGTAAAAAGAATATTTTACGAGTTAATCAAAACAAAAAATGAAGAGTCTATATATGATATATCTCCAAAAAAGGGAAATGCAACGAGATTGTGATTGGAAATCTGGTAATAACTTCAAAAGTACATAACCATCTTCAATGAAAGTTCTTGAGTAATGTTGTAGTAGTGTGAATTTCACAAGGATTTAAGCTAAAACTACAAATTCGTTTTGTAAGACTTTTGGAGAGAGCGTTGAATAGCAGGGCACAAATAAGCGTTTACACGTCGCTTCTCCATTTCACGACAGACCTTCCCATTGAAGTCATTCTGGTGACATTTTATTTTCAAAATGTTATGAATATGTATTCCAAATATATTTTAAGTACAAGAAGCAAAGGGAAAAGGAAGTCTTTGATGTAACTGGTGCCTTACTTACTTCTTCAACTCATATATATTACTTATATTTCAATCATTATGGTGTGAGCAATGTACTGTTGGAAACAACCAAGCAGTGTTTTAAATGAGGTTAAGAAATTTTTTCTTATTTGGAGTTAAGCAAGAAACACCAAACATTGATTTTATGATATCCTTTCTCAGAAGATTGTGAACATTGCTTGACATGTCTTTATAGATTTTTTCCCATATTTTGATTTTATTTGATATGGCAACTATGCCTCTCTCTAAAAAAAGAAGATACTAACTAAAGACACTGAATTACCATAATGCTTGTGTAAATGGCATTAGTCTTTATTCTTAACAGCGCTTGTGTAACAAGAATCGAAGTTTATTTTTGAATTGCCACGAAATGTGCAGGCGACATGTAAACGCTTATCATCATCTCTTTGGAACATTCAGAAAATTCTATGTCTTACCAAAATCATCATAATTTCTGTATTTTTATATGTGCTTTTTACAAATGTTTTGAAGCGAATAAAGAACAACTGAACTAAATTAAATAACGTTGTAGTTTTGGCTTAGACCCTTGCGAAATTCACATGCAGGGAATTTAGAATATACTACTAGAACATTACCTATGAAATTCCATGGAGGACGGTCAAGTCATTTCTAAGATGTTGCCAATCAAAATCTCGTTGCATTTTTTTTTTTAGACACCGTGTATAGAGCTCAGGAATTTTTGCACAATGCGTTTGAATTAACGCCCGAGTGGTCAAATGTTTGGTCTTTTACGTTAAACGGTGTACATGGTGTAATGGACAACTTGTTAATCGATTTTGATATCAGATTATTATGTACAATATTTTGGCGATACCAACTATTTTGATAAGATGGAAGATAAATACTAGTGATCTATCTTATACTTGTAATCAGACAGGTTCTTGTTTGCATGTTTATGTTTCGTTGGTTTGTTTGTTGTTGTTTTGTTGTGTTTGTTTTGCGAAGAAGCTACTTTATTCGGAAAGATGTTGAAAGAAAATATACATATATGTTTAGTTTTCTTTTTAAACCATGTCATGTCCTGAATTTTCGTTGAGGGCGACTAATGTGTGTGGTGTCTGGGTATGTGTAAAATACATTAGTCACCCTCAACGAAATTTCACTTAAGGTGTGCGGTCTTTTACATTAAATGTCTGTAAATATTTCCGAGCTATGTTCTTATCATTCATTCATTAAATTACTTGTAATAAACTGTAGCCATGAAGGTTTATGCTAATATCAATATGCAAATGTATATTTTGTTATCAAATGGAACACAAAAACACACACTTATATGTGTGTATATTGAAGTATAATTATGTTTGTATTATTATCTTTAGAACCTGAAAAAGGCAGGGAAGGCCGAAAGCTTGATCTAATAAAGTTGAAGTTCAGCTACGTCCTTGTCTCCTGTCTCATCAATCCTCACACTATACAATTTACCGAGACGCCGTCGAAATGTTTAAGTTGGGTATCTTAGCATATATATATATATATATATATATATATATATATATAATATTAAGGCGCGTCGAAAATTCGAGATATACAACACTGACTACATTATTGGCTACAATGCATTACAAGAGTCCTGGGCCCTCTTGCATGAAAATTGCGATTTAATTCAACTCAAAAAATAAAAAATAAACGCAAGTCCCAAATACGAGATCCTGAATTCTAGAAAATCAAGTTGCGTTGAATTTTTGAGTTGCCTTTAAACAATGGTTTAAAAGCAAAATGGTTTAAACGCAACTTTTTGCAAGAGGGCCCTGGACTTATTATTTTCGTATTATATTATATATAACTGGGCATATATGCATCCCAGGGGACGCTGAAAGCAATCAAGGAATAACTTCTTACCACGTAATCATTTACTACACCTGGGTGGAAAGTGGCAAATGGAGATTTAATGTCTTGCTGAAGGACATTAGTCCCGCGGATGAGACTCGAACCGCGAACAAGCTGATCTACAGATTATATTAATTATAGTCTAGTTTTGTCATGGACCCATTTAATACACTTGGTTCGAGAGGGACATATGTGGGTAAAACATCTTGTCCATGAATGGTAGCACCCAGCAAGGATCAAACCCAGAGTCAAGAGCTTTCACCAATATACCACCGGTTACACTTATCGTCGACCTACCTTTGTTTCCATCGCTCTGTCGAATAGGTCTTGGATGAAATCCTCCCCATCTACTAACCTCCAGGCTTTCTCCGTCCACCTCTGCTTCGCCACAAAGAAATTATCCAAATTCATATCGCTGGATGCCAATAAATACCCCCAGAGAACGATGTTGTTTGTTTTTCGAGGCGGAGTAACAATGGCTATCATATATAAGAAGAGCGAGGATTCAAATTGGATGGTCCGATTAATGATGGTATTTATACATGACAGAGGGGCAAACATTGCAGGGAGTTTTTTTTTTTTTTTTTCAAACCGGTGACGACTTTTGTGTTGTTACTCGTAATCACTGAACGTAATCGTTAAATTGATTACACAACAAGAGAGGTGTTGAATATTCATGAGATCTGACATTCACAAGCCCAATCAGCAACATGGACACATCCCACTCTGCATACCTGCGACCAATCAGAGAAGCGATACACCATAGTGGCGCCGCTTACGCAGGTTTTTATTTCGTTCACAAATAATTTTTTTTTACATCAATAACGTAATATATTACGTGTGTATTATGAGAATGCTATTGTGACATTTCGATGAAATATCAATATTGGCTTTAGGCAGTGTTTAGAGTGCGTGTCGGAATTGACTAACCAGGGAACACATTCTCTGGACATCGCTACAGATAAGATTGCATGTTTGACAGATCTTACACTTTTGGCTACACCTCAAAATAAAATTGATCCAAGGGATAGACTGGGTTGAAAAACCTTTTCGAGGAGAGAGAGAGAGAGAGAGAAGGAGAAGATGAACTGTTAAGTGGTTAGTAGTGGTAGAAGCAGCAGCAGTATCAATAGTAGTAGTAAAAGTAGTAGTAGTATTAGTATTAGTATTAGAAGTAGTAGCAGTAGTAGCAGTAGTAGCAGTAGTAGCAGTAGTAGTAGTAGTAGTAGTAGTAGTAGTAGTAGTAGTAGTAGCAATATATTAGAAGTAGTAGAAGAAGAAGAAGAAGAAGAAATAGTAGTAGTAGTAGTAGTAGTAGTAGTAGTAGTAGTAGTAGTAGTAGTAGTATAGTAGTAGTAGTAGTAGTAGTAGTAGTAGTAGTAGAAGAAGAAGTAGTAGTAGTAGTAGTAGTAGTAGTAGTAGTAGTAGTAGTAGTAGTAGTAGTAGTAGTAGTAGTAGTAGTATAGTAGTAGTAGTAGTAGTAGTAGTAGTAGTAGAAGAAGTAGTAGTAGTAGTAGTAGTAGTAGTAGTAGTAGTAGTAGTAGTAGTAGTAGTAGTAGTAGTAGTAGTAGTAGTAGTAATATAGTGATAGTAGTAGTAGAAGTAGTAGTAGTAGTAGAAGAAGTAGTAGTATAGTAGTAGTAGTAGTAGTAGTAGTAGTAGTAGTAGTAGTAGTAGTAGTAGTAGTAGTAGTAGTAGTAGTAGTAGTAGTAGAAATAGTAGTAGTAGTAGTGGTAGTAGTAGTAGTAGTAGAAGTAGAAGTAGTAGTAGTCTAGTGGTTAAGGCATTTGCGTTATAAGCCAGCGACCCGGTTTGGATTCCCGCCGTAGACATTTTTTCAACCCTTGCAAAATTTCAAAAGGGAGTAGTGCGGGGAACTTTGTTCAAGCTAGGCAACCATTAGTGGATCAGGAGTTGGTCAAGCGGTAACGTCAATCCTACAAACTGACTCTGATCGGACCCAGGTTCGAATCTCGGTCACGTCTTTCGGATGGTGACGTAAAAGGTGGGTCCCAGACGTAAATAATCATATTTGATTGATACACGACTTTCAAAACTCAATTACACACACGCATCTCCTTTAATTTAGATAGATAGAAAGAGAAAAAAATGGGGGGGGGGGAAACAAACACTAGCAATGCAAAGGAAGGAGGCATCCGATTAAAATGGCTTTATAAGGCCTACAACATAGAAATACTGAAGAGCAACGAAACGAGAAATTATAACAACTGTCAAGAAAGCAATGCCTTGTGTTCCTGTTACAACGTGATATTCGTCCTTCCCATTGATTATAGTCAGTCTAGATTTATTTACATTACTAGATAATAATTCTGGCAAGTCACGTTTCCAGTGCAGACGCCCTTTGAGGAGATCTGGGATAGCATTTTGAGATATGAACGTTTTCATGCTGGATATCATAGCTACAATAATGCACTCTTTCTTCATCAGAGAAGCAATGATTAACATCAATAACTGATCTCGCTGGGGGGGGGCGACCCCCATGGAAAAAAAATCAAGATTTTAAGAGGAGGATCTTTCTTTCCACCCCTCCCCCCCCCCCCCCCCCCCCCCCCCCGGATAGACGTGACTTTGGAAAATCATATTCCCGGTGACAGTAATGTCAGGATAATATTATTGCTCTACATTGCTCATTTCAAAGGCGTATCCAGAAACTGATAATGAGCAGGCGGAATCCTCCACAGACGGGGGCGTCTTGTAGATGGGCCAGACCTGGGCCCCGTAACGAAAAAATGAGTTAGCAGTTGAATGCCATTTTGCGATTGACGGTTATATCTTAGTATATACAATTGATCGCAAAATATCAGTTGATTGATTGATTGATCGTGTGATCATCAATATTGCTAAGCTTTATGTTACGGGGCCTTGTGCAACCGTGTGTGCTGTGTACTCCGCATTGTTAGTGGAGTCATTTTTTTTTAAACCTCCCATGGCCCTGAATGCTGGATTTCACTGCCTTTAACCCCCCCCCCCCCCCCCCCTCCAAAAAAAAAAAAAAAAAAAAAAAAATATCAGAAGAAAAAGACAACCGAAGCGTGTGATCACGTATGCACGTATGCATAATCTACGTTTATTAACTTTCTTTCAAAAGAACACCACGAAGATCGGGAAAAGGTCAGATCATTTTAAATGGTACAAGCTGAAATCGTAGTGCGCATTTCAATAGCTGTTTGTTTGCATTTTATTTCTGCAACCTTGGATCATATTGCACATACAAACAACTCGTGAAGCTCTCCTTTTTCAAAAGGCAGGAAATAAGTTCTCTCTCTCTCTCTCTCTCTCTCTCTCTCTCTCTCTCTCTCTCTATCTCTCTTTCGCTCTACGGATTTTTCGGCTTCTCCCTGACTTTTAGAGACCTTTTCGGACCTCTAGGAAGAACAGTTTTGTCACGTTAACAAAGCAGTGTGGGCTATCCCAATATTCATTTTTTTATTATTTTATATGTACTGTCTGTAACGTTATCACAGTGGTCAGAAAAAGAAATACCATACCCTATACATTTCATGAAATAGTGCACCATTGAACGCGTCACTCTTTCTCGTGTAGGTCCACTGTGCATATACCTATAATCATAATGAAACAGTTTGTACGGAAATATTACAAGGATTAGTATGTGTTATTTGAACTTGTAATGTGTATGTGACGTGAATTATCATTAAAAAAAAAACAACCACGAATAAGGCGTTTTAAGGGTGCTGGTACGGCTGGCGGGGGAAATTTCGGCCCCGTGCAAATAATCCTAGATGTGCCCCTTCTCGCTGATTCAAGTCATGATTTTAATGACCTCGTTTGAATCTGAACGTAAAAGTTCATCACTATCAGACTATATCAATGAATTTTGACCTCGTCTGAATCTGAACGTAAAAGTTCATCACTATCAGACTATATCAATGAATTTTGTATTGACAATAATACTGATAATTGTAAATATTGATTTAAGTGTATAATAAACTCGTTCACGTCATCTTTCTGATTATAATCTCTGCTACGTATACCGAGATTAGATTCAATTGAGATACCATGACCTCCTCCTCCTCCTCCTCCTCCTCCTCTTCTTCTTCTTCTTCCTTCTTTCTTCTTTCATTTCTTCTCCTTCTTTTCATCTACTTCTCCTTTCTCCTTTCTTCTTCTTTGTTCTTCTTCTTTTCTTCTACTTCTTTCTCCTTTCTTTCTTCTTTTTCTTCCTCTTATTCATTCTTTTCTTTTCTACTTCTTTTTCTTCTTCATCTTCTTCTTCTTGCATCCATCGTGTTTTGTTTTTGTTTGTTTGTTTTTGCTTTTTTGTTGTTTTGTTTTGTTTTGTTTTGTTTTGTTTTTTTTTTTTTTTTTTTTGGGGGGGGGTTCTGTTTGTTTGCTATTTGTTGTCATTGTTTCCACTCTACATACAATCGAACCTGTAGATATCGGTCACTTCCTTTGTCTCCCTCTATGTGTCACACAACCTCTCTGCAAAGGTAAAATATCTACATTTCATGAGCAAAATATATCTTCTTCTTTTTTTTTAATCTTTAACATTTTGAATGGATTCTGTCATTATACTCGCCTCCTGTAAATAAAAAATGTGTTATCTGGTACTTTGAATTACAGATAACAGTTATAGTGATACATGTAGTTATCAGGTTGGCAGGTGACCTTGTGAATTTGCATGTTTATTACACATCGGTTTACCCATGACATGTAACTTCAAGCAGCTCATTCATTCATTCTTAGTGATCATGAATAATACCACTTCAGTGCATCCAATGCACTTCAAAATGGGTATATAACTAACAAAATAATTTTTAAAGATGGTTTTAATGTGTATCAGTTATTTTATTAAAATCATATGCCCACAAAATATATAACATTGCAAATATGTATGAAATATCTAATACATTACAGTTCTTCTTTACAGTGATTGTAAAGATTGTACAATGTAAATTTGCAGAGCTCCTCAAGTGTTTAATGAACTGTCGATAAAGAGGGACTTTACTGGACTAGTACTGTGACATGCACATATAAAATGTATCAGTTTTAATGGGCCAGATAAGGGATTGAAGATTGTCCTGAAATATGGAAATGATGAATAACATGGTTCCAAATGAAAAAAAAAATACTTATTTCAAACATGGGACTTTGAATTAGAAATATCAGAGATTAAATAAAAAAAGAAATTCAAATGAATTTATATCACTGACTTCTTTTACTCCTAAATACTGTATACTCTCAATATAAAAAAAAAATGGCAACTCTGTGACATACATGTACCTTTGAGGTTCTTCTCTTATTTGTTCTGTATCAATTTTTTTTTTTGATATTTCTATTTTCTCTACAGAAAATATTAAATCATATGGGAACCCTGGATATTATTATTATGGCACCTAGGTTTTACACAACTCCTGTATGAAATAGATCAATTGCTTAATCAACAACAAGGATAATGGAAATCTATTAAATTCATTGTATAAAGCAAATGGGAAAGGAGCTCAAAAGATGCGTCACAATGTCTCTAATTTGTGTTTGATCGATTACAACTTTAAAAATTCATTACTTTAATTTTTTTTTTTTTCAAATTTTCCTAAAAACTTTCCCTGATCTGCATCTCTACATTTTTCTGCTGTTATAACACCAACTTAATACCTGGGCTGACTTTCCCTTTAAAAGCAGTTGTACATATCAACCATCAACATACTTGTAGAATGATCATCAATACAGTTGAACCTCATTATAAAGAAAACTGTTATAACAAACTCTTGTTATACATGTAAAAAGTTAATTTTGCTGGTCCCACTTCTTTGTATTCTATTGTTATTTAACCCTGATATAACAAGGTTTCAATATAAAGAGGTAATTTCCTTGGTGCCAAGGAGTTTGTTATAACAATGTTCCACTGTGTCTCTCTCCGATGTTATTGAAATTCTCTTGTTATTGTAGGAGGCAGTTCCATTCATACTCGACTTAATATCAGGTATGCTTCTTTTATTTTGATCCCTTTAGATTAAATTAGTTCAACCCAATGACAGCTGAATTCTCGGATGTATGACATTTGCTCCTGCGACAATTGCTCTGGTCTAACTTTGCCATGTTAATCATAAACCTAAACCTAATCCTAACCCTAATCCTAACCCTAATCCTAATCTTCGCATTGTCCTGAACAAAAAACAAATCATGACCTTGACCTTTCGAGATATGGACTGTGGAGCAAATGTCGCAGGAACAAATGTCGGCGCCCCGAATTCTCACATTCCCATAGGCTTTTTACAGGGACCACCCGGTTCCTGTAGGCAATGAGTTAACAGGGTATCGAACATATAATTCATCGACATCATATAATAAATCTAAAGTACATTTAGTATTCAGTAAAATCACAGTAATCAACTTAAAATATATGCATTAGTGACAATTCTACGACAATAAGAAAAATATGCGGAAACGGCTGAAATTCTCAGGGATTATGACTTTTGCATGTACATATGGGAATCTCAAATGAGTAAATCTGTAATGTGAGTGTCATCATTCAGGACAGCTGTGACAGGATTGGAACAATCATGAGATATCGAAAGACATTTCCACTTTTAAAACCCAAAGTTTGAGGGAAATTCTTTTTTTTTGTTCCAGTTGTTGAACCTAAAATCGAGCAAAGTGAAATGTTTTGCATGGGAAAGCAGAATGAAATACTTTTGATTTCCCTTTATCAATGAGCCTTTAGTTCTAATGGAGAGAATTCAAATCCTGGAAATTCTGGAATAAAGGGAAAAAAGCGCTTCAATACAACTTTATTCTTTCTCTTTCGTTTTGAACAAGAGCATCAATTAAACTTGGATTCCATCACACTGATTAGCATGGAATTCTGTGCAAACAACATTGCTCTAAGTGCACTAGATGTACAGTTTTGGTAGCGAAAATGAAACTAGAAAGAAACGTATCAGTATGTACGAGATCAATTGGTATTCCATCCATGATTTGCGGTGAATTTTAGTGTAAATATCTGAAAGGAACACAGCTGAACTGTGCCCTACAATAGGACCCTTTGACACCCACAAGCTCCCCACACAGCCATCTCAATTGCTCCCAAGCTGGGTATACATGTACCTAAATTATTTTTTGCCTCTCATCTGTTTTAATATTCCACTTGAGGCAACATCTTCACAGCAGCTTATTATTGCTAGTATCTGCCTATTTATCAATAAAATCCAAGAAAGGTGAAGAACTATTTTGAGGTCTCACCAAAACTATCACCTTGAACTCACTAGGTAGTTATCTGGATAGTCCAAAGCCCATGAGCTAAGCGGAGAAGCCCTTGGGCCACTCTGAATTTAGAATATCTTGACTTTCAAGCAAAAACTACGACCTTTGTGTTATTTCTTGAGGATGTACTTTTTATTTGATAACTGGAGTAAATGTAACATATATGTATGTAATTGGTATAATCAAAAATTGTTTTCGTTTATTTGAGTTTCATTGTGTGTATCCTAGTTTTGCACAAGCCTGAGGCTAGCTACAGGCCAGAAAGCCTAGATGTGCACTGCCTGATCCGAGACATGTTGGTTAATCTAACAAGAGCAGTCACATCAACATCCGCATTCATTACAATTTGGTATTTCATGCTTCTTGATAAAAATAAGGGGGATAAGAGTAAATAGTGCATACCATTTGACAGGTTCTACGTCAATCATTTCATAAGCATTCACACAGCCTTTTTTATAACAGTATAATGCTGTAGGATTGCCATACAGGTGACTGAAAAGCTGAAAACCATTCTAAAAATGTCCCTTTTTCCTATTATGGAATCATTCTCCTTTCTGGAATGTGTAGTAGTTCATTTCTTGTCAGTTTGCCAAATCTGACAAAAATTTGTTGAACCCGTCTTTCCAAAAGCGGAATCTTCAGGTAAGAAATATTTGTACATGAATATCATTGCTCGTATCTTTCTATATGAAGTTAGAACATAGTAGGATGAAGCCTTTCAGCAATAGCCAGACATTAGAAATATATAATGTATTAAAAGGTGTTGTGGTCTAGTGGATTAGTCGCTGGACTGGGGATCACAAGGTATGGGGTTCAAATCCTCCATGGCAGAGCACTGTATCCTTTGGCAAGGGAAATCGAACCTTAAAAGGTACCAATCACCAAAAAAAATATTGTGCTCTGTATGTTAGAGTTTCAATGTTGTTACACTATATTCAAAATATGTGCTTCAAATATTAATTCTATAAAGAGATATTGCGATTTTAATTGCACTCTCTATAAGCGACTTGTGAGTAGACTACTCAACGCACCTGTATGCGCTCACCAAGATAAGGGCTCGAGCGGAACCAAACTAGGAGTTCGGTTCTGCCCGAGTATTTTAATGTTATTCTTATTTTATGCATACTCCTAATAACTGTTGACCTTTAGAATGCCTGACAAAGTTCTTTGCAGTTGATTTTATACTTTCTAGCTGTACACAAATTATATTTTCTGGTGATTGGTACACCTTAAAGGGCAATCCGACCTTGGTAATAATTTGATTTGTGTGAAAGCAGAAAAATCAGAGAAGCAGATTGGTGATAGTTTGAACGAAATCAGACAAGCAATATGAAAGGGTTATGAACGTTTGAAAGTTAAGCCCCGTCTTAACAGACCTTTCTGGAACGTTGTCCGGACAATTTTTTTGTTACCCTGCCTGTTAAGACGCTGCACGCGGGGTGTTGTCCGGACGTTGTCGCGACAACTTTTCCATAAATTCTACCCTAGCCTGCCTAGGGTAACTTACCGTAATTACAATGACAATGTCCGGACAACCCGCCTGTTAAGACACTCTCGAGGTAATTTTCTCCCCAAACACCGGAAGCTGAGAAGAGGCATGCACAACAGACCGGACAGAAAATGACTCATCGCTGCAGATGGCATCATGGCAGAACATATGCATGAAATTAATGACGTTTTAGTGTACGACAAACGAGTGAGTTGACCATGAATACGTCACAATTGACAGGCCAAATTGCCAAATTGAGATTCGCATAGATTTTAATAAGTGATCTCATTTTTCAAACATTCCTAACTTTATTATTTTTCTTATTCCTTTCAAACTTTCCCCACCCTGGTATTCTTATTTTTTCTGCATTCTCACAAATGAACTTATATTACAAAAGTTGGTTTGCCCTTTAATCTACATTTGCAACACTCAACCCAGGTGAAGTAAATTCTTCTGCCTAGTACCGCCTTCATTGGGCAGCTTGGCTAGAGCCAGGGTAATAATCTAAACCTCTTTGGAAGTGTGTAGAGACATTGTTGATTATAAATTGGGTTTTAGAATGTTGGCATTCTAATTGGTCATATTAAACCATGTGACCGTGCATTTTCCCTTCCTACCATCATGACCATGCAAAAAAGTTCCCATCAAAAAGTGATGACCCACAGCAAAAAGTGATAATGCACGACTGAGATGCGCATATGCGTACCTCTGGCGCGTACAAACTTAAGACGCGATGAAATGCACGTAGTTTAATATAGGAAGGCCATGGCAAGGACTTTCATGTGCACACTGAGACACGCATTATACTTTTTGGCTGCGCTATGTGATGTCATCAAGGAAAGCAAATGGCGGCCTCCTTGACTATGCGATTCTTGGCATTTTGATGGGGTTTGTAACCAGTTTTTTAACTTTATATTGGTATTGATGACCCGTTTCATAAAACAAATAATTCATGTTTTGTGGCTCGAGCATGAGTGATATGCACTGCACTTAGTTCAGTCACAAAGAGACAAATAATGAACTCGACAAGTCTCGTTCATTATCCCATTGTCACTTAACATTTGTGCTGTGCATATTCACTAATGCACTCCAAACATGAATTATTTGTAAAATATGTGATATGTGCTATACAAGAAATGAGTACTGCTTTCATCATTCATCAGAACTATGATGCTGTAGACACTGAAATATAAGTTCTTTCCCATATGCAAACATCCGTAAACATAGCAGCATATAAAGGAGTTCTTTCACAGATATGAACAATCTGAAAATAAGCACCACTGTTCGTATCTTATCCTTCCCAATCCTTCACCTGGTGAATACTACATGTAAGCCAGAGAAAAAAGTCAAGCACGAGTCTCAGGACGACGTATTCTGAAAACGAGGTTTTTTATGTAGTAAAACAATGTTAATTGTCATAACAAATCAAAATTAGAACAAGTCACTGGTTAATGACTGTGCAAAGCTGGAAGTGCTCGTGTTAAGTCAAAAGATACATGTGCGCAAGCACCAAATAAGTGTTTATTTTGCACAATTTCAGTTTGTTAAGACAATTAACATTATGTTCAGAATACAGCCCCTGTTTTATACCTAAACTGAGAAATGACCAACAGGTTACCTACATGTATGTCAAATGGCTATCTTGTCCGAATCTTGTAGACAGCTGATCAAGAGAGATACTTTCCATTATTCGCCTAAAACATGATATTCATGCATAAGATAATATCCATTTTATAACTTTCTCTAATGAGGGGAGGGGAGGAGGATTTCTGTTTAATAATAATGCAGCAAATGTTAAGCTTTTTATGAGACGCACTGAACTTTTCTATAGACAGCTGAAGGCCCTGTTACACATGGCTAGTTGGTACAGTTCCGACACTTTGACGTCAGAAGCTGGAATCTTGTCAACAGCTGAAGGCCCTTGTTGCACAAAACTGGTTGGTACAGTTGCAACACATGTATTGACATCAGAAGTTGGAATCTTGACAAACAATTGAAGGCCCTGGTTACATGACAATGGTGGGTACAGTTCCATTCAAGACACTTTGAGGTGCTGGAATCTTGTCGGCTGAAGGCCCTGATTACACAAAACTAGTTGGTCACATTTCGATTAGAGACACTTTAAGGTCAGTGGCTGGAATCTTGAATCTTGAATCTTGAAGATAGCTGAAGGCCCTTGTTACTGGTACTGTTCCATTAGGGACACTTTGAGTTCAGTGGCTGGAATCTTGAAGATAGCTGAAGGCCCTTGTTACACAGGACTAGTTGGTACTGTTCCATTAGGGACACTTTGAGTTCAGTTGCCATCATCTTGGAAGAAGTTGTTTTTAACGATGTGCCTCACACACTGGAGTATAACGTTCCTCTCTTTGCGGATTTCAGGTGCCAATAACTGCAGGAATGATACAAAAAGAAGGGAAACTTTCTTCAAGAGCTGACTTCTATTCTAATTCCACATGCAGATCTTTGTCATTTTTTGCCCTTGAAATTTCATAACTTTCTTATAAGTTGTCTGATTTTCCTCAAGCATTTTATGATATATGTTTCTCTGATTTTACTGCTTTTATCAAAAAGCAACTATTAACCCTTTCAGGACAACTGACCACATTTTGTGGTTTGGCTCAATAACTTTTGATTCAGAGCTCTAAAAAATATACCAGATGCAGGAGTAGAAAGAGCAAAAATTTCTACACACACTATGTCCATTTTTGTTGCATGACCATACTGCGTTTGATGCCAGGAATTTTAAAAATGACAATAAGCTTTAAAATCCTTAAATTGGCAACACACTGAGAGGTTCAAAATCATTGTTTTTCATCAAAATTGGCAATTTTTTCAACTTTTCGACAAATTCCTAACCATGTATATTTTTCAACGACATTAGGCCTACACCTTTTTAGAAGCAATTAGCACTGAAAGAAAAATATTATTGTTGCCAATTTAAAGAACAAAATGAGATCAATTTAGCCCTTAAATAATTCCTGTCCTGAAAGGGTTAAAAGCAAATCATTTTTGGACAGCACTTCTCCTTTAAAGTTCATTATCCACTTCATGAATGATGCTGTTCTTGGATGTAGATGTATCCTTTTGACTAGGTCATGATAGCCTTAAAAATGAAAGTTACATCAAAGCATATCTTTGAATCTATGAACATTGATAAGGTATAGAGTCAGTCCTACATAGACACTGTTTTGGAGCCAGAAAAAAACTATTTCATAGGCTTTTTACACTTGATTTTTTTTACTCTGTACTATCCTCATATACCCCAGACTATTTATTTTTTTGCTGTTCTCATTTGCATTTTTAGTCCCTTACTATCTCCCTAGCCTGAGCGCATAGCCCCACCTTCGTGGGGCCAACCCTGATTTTTTTCCAGGGCTAAAATAATCCTGTATTATCGTGGAGTTAAGTACGGGACAAAGCAAAATGTACATGTATCTAACACAAAGTATTTTGTATTTTCATTTAAAAACCCATTTTTTTTTACAGTCATTGTGTCCAATAAATCAGTTTCTGAGAAGATCAATGGGTATTTGGAATTAGTGTACCATTACGTGCTTTGAATGGGTACTGAACCATCACCCAATAAGATAAAGATGACTTCTGGTCATGTGATTGCCATGTGAAAGAAACTGTCGAGAAAAGTAGATTACCCGGTACGCAGTAGATAAAAACAACTGTGTATTTTGAGGTTTTGAAAATGTCAAAATTCAAGGAAAGTTGACTAAATCTTGATGGAAATCACATACAGTGAACAGCACCGCACACAGAAATGGGCATGTGGGACAACACACATGTGTGGCAAGAAAGTTTGGTCCAAACTTATTATAAGAATGGCCTTTCTTTCAATTTCAGGGGACATTACTCCTCCATAATAAAATTAAAAAGAAATAAAGCTCACAAATTATTTTTTTACCTTTAAGATAGAAGCTTACATATATACTCTAGAAAACTACATGTATGCTCTAAGCAAATTCCATAGAGCATGGTATGAGCAAACTTGGATGCATTGCACAGGAACTCTCACAAGACCAACTTTAAAGGAAAAGTCCATCCTGATATTAAGTTCGTTTTAAAAGAAGCAGAAAATTTTTAAAAACATATCAATGAAAGTTTAATCAAACACAAATTGGCAACTCTGTGACGTATCTTGCAAGCTTCTCTACTACTATTACACAAAAATTCATAAATTTTAATTTTCTTTGTTTTTGATAAGGGAATAGATTTGTATCATATACATGTAGGGTTTATGTAATTGAAATTATTTTACATGTATATAGGATGCATGTAGGATAAAATATTTTCTTTAGAGAAAATGGAAAATTAATGATTTTTGTCAGAACAGGGCAAATGCGAGGGGAGCTCGCAAGATACATCAAGGAGTTGTTAATTTGTGTTTTCTTGATTACAACTTTAAAAATTCGTAATTTCCTTATCTCTTATCTGATTTTGCTCAAACTTTCACTGACTTGTTTCTTTAATTGTTCTGCTTCTTTTAAAACCAAGTTGATGTCAGGGTGGAATATCCCTTTAAAGAGAAGATTGGGTTCTGCTAATGTACCTTTATACTTGTGCACTTTGGTGTCATTTTAATCACTATGTTCATTTGTATATAAACATTAGGGACAGGCTGACTGTGGCAAATGTAGATTGACATCTTCCAAAAGGATATCGGTACTTTGGCTCAAACCCAGGTCCTTAGCAAATATCAATTCAAAAGCTTTAAAGGGAAATCCAACCTTAATAGCAAGTTGCTTTGAAAGAAAGAGGAAAAATCAGAGAAGCAGATCGGTGAAAGTTTGAATGAAATCGGACAAGCAATAAGAAAGTTATGAATTTTTGAAAGTTGTAATCACTATGCATATGGGAATTTCAAATTGGCCGAATAGGTAATGTCACTGTGATGTAGCTGTGGACAACTCCCCCATTCGCTCTAACACACAAAATGACTAAAATGTCACTTTTTTTCAAAATGCATTACTCAGTAGAATCTTTTCGCTCATGAGGACCTATAACAATATGCTATCTCAAATATATTTTGAGTAATACCCCGAGGGTAAAAGCGCCTCGAAGAAAACTGCAAATTAATGATATTTTTGTGTACGACAAATGGGAGAGTTGTCCACAAAAAAAGTCACAATTGACTCACCAAATTGCCAATTTGAGATTCACATAGATGTAGTGATCTCATTTTTCAAACATCCATAACTTTCTTAATCCTTGTCTGATTTCTTTCAAACTTTCACCATCTTGTTTTTCTTATTTTTCTACTTTCACACAAATCATCTTATTACCAAGGTTGGATTGCCCTTTAACCATTAGAATTTGACATCTCCAAGTTCCATTTGTAATTTCCATTCTTTCATTATTTGCTCATACTTACATGCATATAAACAGAAAACCATCGGAGGGGGGGGGGGGTGAAAAAAGATGCACATGTATCTAACAGCATTTGCAACATAAATAAATGTAGGTCTAGTACGATGTGAACTTTTGATTCAAAATACCAAAAATGCAGTCTCTTTTTTTTTTTTTTTTTTTGTTCAACAATGAAACGAGGTAGACAATGGATAACGAAAGGTTAGATCCTTTGATTCTAGTAATTTCACAATGCAAACTATTCAGCTCTTTTTCCATACAAAGAAATAGGGAAGTCTTATGTCTAACACAAGGTCGTTCTCTGATGATATCTGGGGTTCCACTGTCCTCTGCTGTGGGCTTCAAAGACAAATTCTACAACATACCACTTCTGGCTTCTGTTTCATAAAACTTGTTATCAATAGCAAGTTACCATAATTGTTATAAGCTACTGAAATCCTTGAATTTGAGTGGCTGAGACCAAATTTGTCATAGAAATGAGGCAGTTCATTTGTTATTGATAACAAGTTTTATGAAACAGGGCCCAGAAGGAGAAAAGTGACTATTTGACTGACAAAAGAGAGTTTTCGAATGTGTCAACATGAACGCCGTCCTAGATCCTCCCAGCTACAATGGACTGCTTTGTGTTCTCAATGAGACCTGTATATCATCCGCATAAATCACTTTCTGAAAAGTACCCTGAACGAGGAGAGCAGTACATGTAGGAGTAGTTTGTACACTTAACAGGGAAACCCGTCTAACATCGCTGATTTTTATACCCTTAACAGTGATTTTATATCTTGCGCGGTATTTTACATCCTGTTTGAGAATTACATCATCTTCATAGACCTTTTTTAGCCAAAAAGGAACTGAAAAAAGAAATTCAACCTAATTTGGAACACTGTATTACTGAACTATATTCCGCCCTCCCCCCCCCCCCCCTTTCCGTGGATCTTCTTCTTATCGCCTCTGAATTTGATATCCTTTTTCTCTTGATTTTTGCTGTTTTTGATACCCTGAACACGTAACCCGGTATACCCACCTAATGCTGAAAAAGTATCCTTTTTATCCGTTTTCATGTACGCAGATAATATAACGGCCTCAATGAGACATGCCCCCCCCCCCCCCCCCCCCCCCGGGCCTCAAACTTGCCACACTGAAGGTTAGTGAGCTAAGCCGGACAAAACACAGACTCAAAAACATCTCATCAATATCTCTGGTAGACAGGAGACTTAAAATATCTACTTATTTGTCATCTTTTTAAATCAATGAACACAACTGCTTTTCAAAAAAATATTTGTCTGCCTCGGACTTTGAAATGTGCGATAAAATTTTCGATGGGGTAACTCTGCAGAGACCTCCACCAGTATAAGATTAGGTAACTTTGCAAAATGTGGCATAGCAGCCGGAATGCAAAACCTTCATCTCTGGTGATATTGATGAATCAAAAGGAATAATTTTGACATTTCAGAATGAAAGTTGTGTTATTATTTAATAAGCCTAAGGTATTTACCAGCTCCATATCTTAACGACATGGTTCTACCTCTATGTAATAATTTTAGCTATGATTTTCAACAATACATGTGTGCATTCTGTGTTCCAGACACCTCTTTACGCACCACCACCTTTCACTAACCTCTACCTAACAAGTGTCAAAATTGTGATCAGGGACTTGACTATATCCCTCAATGAGACAACAGACCCGTTCGAAACAAAGATTTGCAAAGTGAGCTAGCCTCACCAAAACAGAATTTTAAGTTCTGAGCTACAGCACTACTATAGACTCGATGCACATAGAGGGAAAACAAATAATTCTTACCATTTCCAGTAAAGTCGCTTTCTTCTTGTGCTCCACCTGATTCCCTGCCCCCTTCCCCCTGGCATCGGGGGCCCTCTTCCTCTTCCTACCATCCTTTCTGTTGAATCGCTTGCTCCTCTCATGCCCTTCATCACCGACGTTCATGACCCTCTCCTCACTCATCTCATTGCAATGACAACAGGTTTCATCAGCATCTTCAGGTTGTACACCTCGTCCCGAATCGGAGAAATTCTTGAGGTTTGTACTCTCACGAGCTTCCGGGCATCGCTCTGAACTCTCATCCTCGGCACCGACTCCTTGAGCTCTTTCATCATGTTTCTTTGTAGCATCATCTGTATTGGATGGAAAGCAGGAGGAATCATCTTTCTAAAATCCTTAAAGTTGGCAAAACTGTGATTTTTTTTTCAATTTTGAAAAAATTCACAAAAATATTTTTCAAAACAGTGTAATATAGATTATGCATGACACATGGGGGCCGTCAAATAAATAGTTGCGATTTATGACATCTTAATTTGATACTGATATCAATTGCAACTCTGTATATTTGATTTGATTTGATTTGATTTGATTTATTGGTTTTTGCATTATTATGTCTACATACATTTTTCAGGCATGGAACAGATTTCATACATACATGTACACAAAGTACTTATATTTGTTGAATGCATAATTGAATACATAATTGAATGCATAATTGCATACATACTTGAATACATAATTGAATAACTGAATCATTATTGAATTCATAATTGAATACATATTTGAATATATAACTGAATTTACATAATTAAAAATATATTGATTATTGAATACATAATGACATGTATACATCTAATGTACAAAATTAAATAAATACATTGAACACATAATGAACGTCAATAATATATGAGATATGAGACTGTAAAATTGTGACTGATTGGAGGACTTGCGACCGATTCAGATCAATCGCACGACAGGGTGCTGATATGAGCACGATCAGTTAAGATTGAGCATTTTGTCCATCCGTGACACAAATTATATTTTATCATAAAATTAATTGAAAGACTATCACTGCTACGAAAAACATCAAAAGTTACTCGAAATTTGATTTTTCAAAGGGTTCCAAGGTGCCAGAGGTCTTGGACCAAACTATTTTTAAGCAGGGGTGTTGTAAAAAAATGACACTTTTAGCAAAATTTACATCTGTGATGCACATATTTCACATATCTTACGGAATCTAAAGCTTGTTTTGAAATTTCAAATGTCTGATAGGGAAGCGAATTTATCTAACATTTGCAAGTGAAAGTATTAGACAAGATCATGTTGTTCTGATATTAATAGAAAAAGAGTGATGAGAAGTCAACAAAAAATTTATATTTCTCACTCTAAGAAATGGAGCATCTTATCAATTATCATTAAAACAAGTAACCATGACAACCAAATGTTATCATTTTTCAGTACACCTAGTGATACCCTCAAAAATAAATCCTAAAGCAATCCATCACACCTAATCACTTATTTTTACATGGAAAATTTTGAAATGTCTGTCCGTGACGCGAGCTGATCACACTCATATACATGTAGGATTACAGAGCAAAAGGGGAAAAATGATTTCATATCAAGCTACTCAGAATCTTCATTAACCCGATAATATGCCACCAATTTACGTATCACACCATTTTGTAATCAAACTTTTCCAATCCTAGTCCCCCTTTCTCTGTTCCTATACTGATGCACACATTTCCAATGATACACGTTTAGAATTTATGAACCTGTCAAGAATTTTCGAGAAGAAAGACAAGTTTTCTTTTGTCCAAAATCACATAATACTGAAATTTAGGCAGTTAAAGGGAATTGTGACCTCTGGGAAAGGTGAAAAATAATTTGTGAGCTTTCTCATTCCTTTTATGTCAGTTTGGAAGAACATCATACATGTAGTTGTAGAAACATCCCCTGAAAATGATTGCTCTTCAAATGCTCTTATATTTGAAATATAACTAGAAATAGCTGAAATGTTCGGGCCGGACATTCATGCCACTTGTGTGTGTAGTCCCATATACCCATTTCTGTGTGCAGTATATGTGCTTTTCAGTGAGATTGGATCAATTTCTTATCCATATTCATGACTCCAAAACAACACAGTATTAAACAATTCTTGTGTAGACATGGTCAACCTATCCCAATTCCTTTGAGACAGTTTCTTTCACAATGCTATTGCACGACCAGAACTCTACTTTATCTTACACCACTTATGGACACTTTAGACACTTTCTAATCCCATCTAGTGAACATTGTGCCATGTTTTTTGTCAAAGAGGTCGATGTACACATGTAGGCACATAGAGGGCGTACTTTTGAAGAATCCCGTAATCCCCTGGTGCTTCCTTCCTTATATCTTCCTTACAGGTCATTCACCTTTACGGGGAACCACCCTTGATAGTGAAAATATGTAACTGAGTATGAAAAGTGCACCAACAACAAAACTTGTTTAACTGCCCCATGCAGCACTGATGTCTGATTTCTCAGACCCCTTTCACACTCCCTGTTAGACCGCTCCAAGTTAGACCGCTTTAGAGGAGCGGTTCTTGAAGAACGGTTTGATTGCTTTCACACTCCGCGCATTTTTTATGTCTCAAATCGCTCAACGAGTCAAAGTGGTCTTGTTGCTATGGCAGCTCAGGTCAGCGGGTCAATTTTTTTCGTGCGGAATTCAAACCGTATACTGCCTGCCTGATGCATTTATCTTTATATCTTTCCAAGGCTTCTTTTTTTTCCACTTTCCTTTTTTTCTCCGGGTGCATATCATACTATCATCTTGTCTTTTTTCACCTTTCATTGTGTTTTCCTTTGTTTTCATCATTCTTTCGTCTACGCTTTTTTTTTCCTTTTTCCTTGTTATACCTTGTTTTATCGTTCTATCACTTCATTTTCTCTATTTTTCTGTTTTCTTTTGTTTTATCATACTATTGTCTTTTCTTTCTTTACATTTCTTATGTTTTTCTATGTTTTTATAATTTTATCTATCTTTCCTTGTTTTCTTTTGTTTTTCTTTGTTTTTATCGTTCTTTCATTCTCTCTATCTTTTCTTGTTTTCTTTTGTTTTTCTTTGTTTTTATCATTCTTTCATATTATCTTTCTATCTTTCCTTGTTTTTTTTGGTTTTTATCATTCTATCATTTTATCTATCTTTCCTTGTTTTCTTTTGTTTTTCTTTGTTTTTATCATTCATATTATCTTTCTATCTTTCCTTGTTTTCTTTTGTTTTTCTTTGTCTTAATCGTTCTTTCATTTTCTCTATCTTTCCTTGTTTTCTTTTGTTTTTCTTTGTTTTTATCATTCTTTCATATTATCTTTCTATCTTTCCTTGTTTTTTTTGTTTTTATCATTCTATCATTTTATCTATCTTTCCTTGTTTTCTTTTGTTTTTCTTTGTTTTTATCATTCTATAAATTCCTCTTTCTATCTTTTCTTATATTTCTTTCTTTATATCATTTTATCATGCAGCGATGGCCTGCACTTATAGGAAAATCAAAAAAAATCACACAAGATTTCCCGCGCAACACACACTTCCGGTTGAAGTACGCTTTAGGATCGTTTTCGCTTTCACACTGCACGTTAGAGCGGTCTAACTAAGAACCGTTCCTCAAGACCACCTCCCGAGGTGATCTTCTGGAGCGCTCCCTGGAGCGCTTCCTGGACCACTTTAGCATTCACACTCACCTCAGAACCGCTCCTGAGGAACCGTTCTTAGTTAGACCGCTCTAACGAAGTGAGTAAGTGAGTAAGGGGTCTTAGAGTGCATGCCTGTTATGCAAAACGGCCTCTTTTGACTTACAACCTATTTTGACTAGTGGCCTAATCTCGGATAAGATTGTATGACTTATTCAGATAAAAAGGTACTATCTGCTTTAATATTGGAAGAAAAGGTTTCACAACCTATTCGGATATATATATATATATATAAAAAGTGTTGTCTGCCTACTTGAAGAAAAGGTTATACAACCTTATCGTTGTCTGCCTATTTGACGAAAAGGTTATATGACCTTATCAGACAAAGTGCTGGATAATACGTACTGACCAAATATTTACCTACAACTGCATAGCCAAAGGGTACATGTAGGTTCTGTGCAGAGAAAACAAGCCTTGAAAAAAGTGTTTTCATATATACATATTGCAAGTCTTAGCAGGAATCTTTACAGTTCCACAAACCATACATGTATTAACATGAATTCGCTACTGATAATTATCTTCCTTTTTTTACTGTCAAGATGCAAGTACATGGTTTTTTTTCTATATTGCAGAAGAAAGAAAAAATTGCAAAGATTTTGAAATGTGGGGAAAAACAATATTTTTCAATACATCATTCCAGACAATAGAATCAGCTTTCATAATGCCATGACCAACATGGCACATGTCCTTTTCCTAACTTATCTAAATTTGAGTCCATAGCAGTTCAATGTTTCTTTTAGTGACGTTTTGGGATTATCTTTTGATCCGGAATGCTAGGAACTGTATGAGCAGAAAGAGAAAAAAAAAATCACAGAAAATTTTCAATCCATTTCTAATGCAGTACATTGTGCCATTCATGAATAAGAATGATTTAATTGTAAATCATCATTAAAGTCTCTAAATTGGAAACAGGGTGTCAAATTTATAGTCCTTACATGTTCATGTATGTAGCGTACAAATTAGTGATATTTTTTTTATGAATTTAGTCATTTTCTTTCATATTGGTTCATTTAATATACAGCATACATTTCTATTTTTTATAACTATGTAGTAATGCAAAATAAGAATGATCGGTGCAAATTTGAGGACAAAAATGTGATTTATTTATCAACTCTGAACTGCTCTTGGCACAGTTCTGCTAAAGGATGATCAATGGTCAGCACAAGGTGTATGTCCTGTATATAATAGCTATGTTCATACGGTAATTATGAGCTGGATTTTTGCAGTGATTCCACAAACTGCACCTTGCAGAAAAATGATAATATAAACAATAAGAGAAAACCTTGTTTAGCAGTAATTTTCCACAATGTGTATGCAAATGTCAATACAGTGAAACCTGTATACATGTAAAGACCACTCAAGGGAGACAAGAAAAGCAATCAGTATGAACATATAGGCCCGTATTCTCGAAAGTGGCCTAAGTTAAGCCTGGCTTAACTTAGGCCACTGATTTATGGAAGGCCATTCGCCAACCCCAAGTCCCGTATGAATTACTATATTTATGTAACAAAGTAAAGAAACTAAATTATTTTCTAGCATGAAATGAGCATTAGAAATTAATTCTATCGTGTCGGTTTTTGTATTTGCATTTAGTCCCAGAACTTTTGTGTTTTTGTAAGATTAAAAGAGGGTAACAATTGGCTCTCCATAATTCGGTGGCCTAAAACTACACACTGAGGCGGGAGCTTAAGTTAGGCGCCTTTCGAGAATACAGGCCATGGTCTTTAGGTACATGTTCCTTTAATACAGGTTTCCATGATAAACAAAGGGAAACAAAATATGTGGTCCTGATGGACAGGTGGTCTTTCTATACAGGTGGTTGCTCAAGAGGTTTGACTGTACAGTGCATCCCAGAAAAAAAATTAAGGTAGTTGGAAAAAGTCTCCCCAAATAAATATTTCAGAATATATGTAGGAAATTTTCATACATGTGGATAGCTTAGGGTCTCTTCAATTAAATGGCACCGGAAAAACGGCCGACATTTTAAGCTTGAGTGAACAAAAGCGACTTCTGCGAAAGGGTGCAAAATCCAGACTTGACCAGAATTGGTATTTGTTCTGGCTGATAAACAACTTTGAGAATCGTTAAAACTTGGAAAAAGTTGGAAAAATTCTCCCCAAATGAACATTTCAAAATATGTTCATGAAATTTTCATACCTATGGATAGCTTAGGGTCTCTCAGGACTAACAAATGAAACATCTAACATTTTACGTTTGAGTGAGCAAAAGATATTGTGAAATGGAGCAAAAGCCACTGTTGTGAAATGGTGAAAAATCCATGGTTGTCAAAACTTTGTAAAGGTTCTGACTGATATCAAAGCAAAGTCGAGACTCTTGAAAATGCTTTGAAATTTTTATTAATAGTGATCATTAAAAGGTAATTTATGAAAGAATAGGCTTTTTTTCTGTATGTCCTGACATATCCCATCAAAACTTTATGGTTGAACTACTGAGAAAGCCAGCTTGAATCAAAACTCTCCAAAAATTAATATTTCAAATTATTCAAAACACTCCATAAAGTAGTTAATTGCTCACTGAAGTATAAAAATGATGATGAGATATGTAAGCACATACAGCGAACAAATCCTGTTCTTTCATAAATTGTCTATTATTGATCAAAATATGAAAATATCTTTACTTTGCTGATATCGGCAGAACAAATACCGATTCTTGTCTAGTCTGGATTCTACACAATTTCACAAAAGTGGCCTATGCTCACTCGAGCCTAAAATATTGCAAGATCTTTAGGTGTCATGTAATAGAAGAAACCCTAAGCTATCCACAGGTATGAAATTGTGCTTCAAATATGGAATATTTATTTGGGGAGACTTTTTCTTCTGACTGTTCTCAGGGATGCACTGTATAATTAAATAATTTGCAAATACACTTGGCAAAAACAGAGAGTCAACACAATTTGTATATGAATGACTACATAACATGTACTTGCTAATTTTTGCAATTTTCTTGATCAGACCTTCTAATGGTTAAATGAATGTGCCCATCTAAACATGAAATTTCAAAACTTCATCCTAAATGATGTTGGTACAGATTTATTTTGATTTAATTTATTCATTGTTTATATGACAATGTGTCCACTTTCTTTTTTCACTGCGTGAATGTTTGAAAGTTAATTAATTCTACATGTTAATGGGACTAACCTCAATTAGCAGTATGCTAGATTTGTTAATTTATTTTACCAAAACAAGTCTAATTGTATCTAAGTGACATAAATGTAATAAATGATCCAATCAAATCAAATCAAATCAAGACTGCAATTAAGTACACGGACAGGTAGTTAAGAGGAAACAAGATTTACGAAAACAGTGCACGCCCAGAAAGGGAGGTATCACAAAGTCTGTTAACGCAAACCAGTCATTCACTCCACACGAACCTGTACTGATACCTCCTCTTTTGCATAAAGTACATGTATTTGCATATTAGTTGCTTGCATTTGGCACCTACAACCTGCGTTGGTCTTGTTCATTCATAAAATTTTCCCCTATGCTCACCACAAAATACGAGGTGGTCGCTCATGCATACGATACCCATTTCTTATATATTCATTTCAGACAGCCGGCCGAGACGTTTTTTGGTTGAAAACCGGTCCACGAACTTTATCAGAAAAGGTCGAGCAACGTACCCCCCGATTCCAGACAAAGGTACAGGAAAGGGGAAGGAAAATTCTCTCAGTGATTCCCATGTGTTTGACTTCCAATCCATTTATGATGTTCTTACTTACTGTTTTGACTAGCAGCCTTTTCAGAAAAGGTTGTGGGACCTTTCCGGACAAATACATGTACATGTAAGTGTGGTTTGCTCATTTCAAGAGGGGGTTAGAGGATATTTCAAATGAACAGGCAGATAACACTTTTGATCAAATATTTACATATTTCTGCATAGGGTGGGTTCTGTACAGCGAGAACACGCCCTGAGAAAAATCAGAGCTTGTTTAATTATAGTTGCCATAATAATCTGTCATCTACATGTGCATACTGCATGCATTAGGTAACTTAGCATTATGTAATGGCATGTAAAGACGTGGGAAAGACACAAAGAGCAAAATTGCTAACACTGCAATCTCAATAAAAGTTTCCATATTTGTTTTGCTTTTAAGTGTTAATAGAGTTAAATATTTTTGTTCTGACTTTATGAAATAAAATTATAATTTTGAATAATTTTGTTTTTACGTGCCATCACGTTTCGCTAAGCTAAGCTACCTTAACAGCAATCTCCATTGGTCCAGGCTCTATGGCCCGAATTCACAAAGGAGGTTTAAACCATGGGTAAGGTTTAAACCTCCGTAAGCGTACTAAAATAAGCGTAAATAAAGGCACATTGCACTCAAAGAAAATATATGATTGGATCAGATTCCGTGCGCACGTATGCTTAAAAAACCCAGGAGGGGGTTTAAACCATGGTTTAAACCAAACCTCCTTTGTGAATTCGGGCCTATATGTTTGTAATTCCAACATGTATAAAGTCCTTGCGATACATGCATTCTTGTCAATAGTTTGGAAGAAGTGTTTTTTAAAGGCCCCTACCTTTTCTCAGACCTCGAAATAGTGGGTAATAGAGTATTTTTGCTTATAGATATCTCATTCATCTGAGAGCAGCTTTTATAATACCAGAACGCTAAACAGGGCACATGCCCTTTTCTCAACTTGTTTGAATATCACTCTGCACTTAGAAGAAAAGTCATAGAAAGGTCACTGAAGTGTACATTCACATTTGTGTATATGATATATTATTATATAAATAGTGCATGGTCTATCATGCACTATACTGGATTATGTGCACAACAAATACTAAATTATCCCGAGTGCAGTTTTGTTTAACCGAGGCCGCAGGCCGAGGTGAAATAGACCTGCACGAGGGATAATTTAGTATTTGGAGTACATACATGTAGTCCAGTAATGGTGCATAAATAGAACATGCACTAATTGTAGACCCCTAGATCTATAATTGTTATTGTGTATTATAAAACGGGTTCAAGAATGTAGCCATCCTGATTGGTCAAATAACACATCGTGACCGTGCAAAAAAAAAGTACTAACGCACGGCGAGGGGACTAACACACGGCTAATCCGGATCAAACACTAAGATTGTAAGAAAACACTAAGATTGTAGACCCGTTTTATAAAACTATTAATACATGGTTGTGAGTTCGTGCGTTAGTGCGATCCAGCAACATGCAGGTTTTTATCATGGTGTCTAACACACTCGGCTACGCCTCGTGCGTTACGCCTCGTGCGTTAAGTACACCACGATAAAAACCTTTGTGTTGCCGGATCGCACTAACGCACTCCCAACCATGTATTAATAGTATATTAGGCCGGTATTCCCTGTGCAAAAATCAAAGTTATAGTGCACGATCGTGCACTACACGTATAACAAGATTTTTGCATGTCACGTGATGCGAATCTAACAAATCACATCGCGTATTATACACACACTATTTACTATATATACATGTATGATTGAAATATGTAGAGATACAATTAACATTCCAAGTTGGAAGTACATGTATGGGGAGGTTGTATATGTATATAAGGCTGTAGTCCCACTGTGCACGGATACATGTATGTATGTCATAAATTCATCCAGGTTAGAGTATACCAATCTCCAAAAAATAATTTGCTCTGTATGTTAGGGGTTCCATGTTGCCATACCATATTCAAAGTATGTATGAGCTTCAAATGTTAATTCTATGAAGAGATATAGCAATACTCTTGAAATAAACACTACAGCTACTTGAGAGTAGACTAATCAACGCACCCGTACCCACTCCCCAAAAATAGGGCCTTGCGGAACCAAAGTAGGAGTTGGGTTCTGCACGAGATGATTTTATTTTCTCCATTCTCCTTAACCATTAACCCATACGGTCAGGTAAAGTATGAGGCTAACTATATACATTCTAGCTGTACGCAAATTATTTTTTTAGGTGATTGGTACACTTTAGTATACACTTGCAGTTTTCTTTCAAGTTTATTTTTCTTTTAACTATTCAGTACCAGCTTTGATAGTGGAGCTTAATTTCAAATTGTAATTTCTTCAAAGATTTAAAACTTTATCATCCATTTGCCACAAGTTGGATATAATAAACGCTGTAAAATGCCCTTTGTAGATGAATGATAATATTAAAAAGAAGGGTGAGTTCTGGGAAAGGTGAAAAATACTTTACGAGCTTTCTCATTCCTTTTATGTCTGTTTATGTCAAGAACATCTTGATAGAAATGTCCCCTGAAAAAGATTGCACTTCAAATTATGCCCTAATATTCAAAATATGAGGAGAAATTGCTTAAGCGTTTGGGTCGAATATTCATGCCACATGTGTGTGTGCAGTCCCATACACCCATTTCTGTGTGTAGTGCATGTCCTTTTTTAGCGAGATTCGGTCAAATTTTGAACATTTTGATGATTCCGAAACCTCACAGTATACACCACTCCTTATGCAGACATGATCAACTTTCCCAACTGCTTTGAAATAGTTTCTTTCACAATGTATTTTGCATGACCAGAACACATTAAGTAAACTACCTGCAGATATACAGATACATGTAGCTACAACGAAGGAGAACACAAGATATTACGAATAACACTTTACCACCGGTGAGGGAGGTATTGTCACATGTACCAGTCTTTCACACAACAGCGATACCGCCTCTTTTGCATAACGTATTTGCATAAATGTACACAAGTCGCTTGCATTGCCCACTTGCGTTGGACTTGTTCATTCATTAAATTTTCCCTCCACTCACCACCGAATACAAGTTGGTCAGTCATACCCATTTCCTAGATTTAAGTAAGGGAGCCGCGACCTTTTTTTGGGGGGGGGGTTTAAAACAGGTCGGCGAACTTAAGCGGAAAAGGTTGAGCAACCCTCCAGTCACAGACAGGGGAACAGTTGATAATGATAAACACTCGCGGATAGCCTGTAATAAAACAAAGAATTCTCACAATATCATGTGTTGCGCAAGGTGTTTTCGACTGCTCCCAGCTTTTGATAAGGCCTAGCCACTAGTCACGAGGCTTCATGGATTAATATAGCATTTTATTACTTTCATGAGAAAAAATGTGAATATAGTTCCTCTTAGCTTGTGGTTTGATTTGGAAGTGGCACAGGTCCTTTTTCTTGGCATGCCGGCCTCGTGCAGGTGAAAGAAAGGTTGATCGACCCCCACAGACATGACACCAGCATGAACCAGAATAACCAAGAAGTAGACCACACCCCCATGCATTCCAATAACAAAAGAGGTCTAAGCCCCGCCTCCTCAAACAACCACGGCTCCGACCACTACTGACAGAATTTGTATTGAAAGCCATTCCCTTCTATATGATTAACAATGACCCTATTCAGCAAAAGTTTTATGGCCTTTCCCCAGGGTTCAAAGTGGGCCAGCTGCAAGGACTTTGCTTGCCTTCTTATATATATTAAAGTCCATGAACAAATTACATGTATGATACGTGCGATAAAACATTTCACTTCAGATAATGAACAGCATGATATTAACAATTCAAAGTGCCTGGGGTATTTGAAATGATAAAAATAATTTTTCAAACCCCAAAGTGAAACTGAGTTTGACAAACTTTTACTATAAATGAACTTTCAAGAGTCCTTTTTTTTTTTCAAATTACGTTTAACCCTTTCAAGACAATTGACCACTCCTGTAATTTGGCTCAATAACTTTCGATTCAGAGCTCTAACAAATATACCAGATGCATGAGTAGAAAGAGCAGAAATTTCTGCACACACTATGTCCATTTTGTTGCATGACCATATTGCGTTTGATGCCAGGAATTTTAAAAACAAGGGTAGGCTTTATCCAATCCTTAAATTGGCAACAAAGTGAGAAGTTCAAAATCATTGTTTTTTTCATTGAAATTGGAAATTTTTTTAACTTTTCGACAAAATTTGTAACCAAGTATGTTTTCAAAGACAATACACCTTATTAGAACCATGTAGCACTAAAAACAATATATTGTTGCCAATTTGAAGAACAAAATGTGATCAATTTAGCCTTAAATAATTCCTGTCCTGAAAGGCTTAAAATAACCTTTCTGTGGGTTGCAAGACCCATGCTCTGGCAAAAACTGGTTCGTGTAAATTTCCCACACTAACAAATTCTTAACTTCTACCCTGGACCCAATAATACATATACAAAGTGTATCAAAAAAAAGTATACTCAAATTTGATAGCCTCTACACCTCTACACTGTCTTGCACTTTCACTTTACTTCCACACTTTAGTTTTTCTTGTGGGTTGAGGCAATTGTCCTTCTACCTCAACTCACTAAATCAATTCTCTCTTCTCAACAATTCGCTTCTCATAATGATGCTTTATGAATTTAATATTATTGAACTACCCAATGGCAATTATTAAAGTTATATAAATTTCTGGACATGTAATATACAATCTTTGCTTTTAAACATGTCCAAATGTTTTCAACATTATTTAGGCAATATATGTGTATCATATACTTTACTTATTGATATGTAATTATGTGCCCATAATCTATGGAAAAACATCATTGTTATATCATTGTTGTTATTGTATTTGTTTTATGTTATGCACTACAGTATTATGTTAATATGATTGAAAACAGTCAATAAATCTGAATTTGAATCTGAAAGATATAACCAATGTGATCTTGAAATCTATTTCAAGGCAAAGAGTAACTTGTTTTCTGTCTAATGATATCTCATTCATGACTTTTCTGCCACGGATGACTGAGCACCAGCGTTTTTAAAAAGTGCCGTCAGAATCTCCGTATACCAAGTTTTTTGCTGATGCAAAGAATGTACTTGTAGGTCAAGCCATACGAATGTGTTCCTTCAGGCTATAAAAACCTTTTAAAAGTTGAATTGCCTTTCGTGCTTCAATGCTTCATTGTTTAAAATGATCCAGGGTATCTAAGCGTTCACATGACCTTGTTTCAATCCATATAATAATCTCAATTTATTTTTAACAGCCTTCTAGCTTCTTGTCTCATGATAACTAAAAACTTGCTGCATTGCAACATTTCTCATACAAGTACCTCTTGCATGCATATACATGTGTACATGTTGTACGCATGATACACGCAGCTTTAAACGCTTACGCCCATCATTATTGGGAAAGATAAAATAAAACTTAAAATAGGGTAGGGTTATTTTATCTCTAGGACACACTGTGGGTGCGATATTATTGGACAAGTATGGTGCTAGTCGTGCAATCAAAATAAACAAAAAGATACAGAGTACTGACTATATTTCTCAAACAACATTCACATATGATTTTATCGAATTGAATGATACTTGTGATGGTGTTCTAAAACCTCTGAAAGTACCTCACTCATTTTCAAAGAAATCATAGCAAAAGCGCATTTTGTAAAAATAACACATTCGAGCTCTCTTGCCCCAGACACTGGCAGAGAGCAATTCTACTGGCTGAGCATGATGAAAGTAAAATCTAACAACATATCTTATTTGTTAAAGGCATCATAAATGGGCATGTCATAGATGAGATAAAATCTTGCTAAAATGGTTCTCAGAATACCGATTTTAAAAGATTTAAGGGGTAATTTATCTCACTGACATAAAATTTCAAATTTTATCTGAGACAAAATGAATCCCAGAATACACCCTCAGATCATTCTCCCTTGGCCATGTATCATAAAATATATATGGCTTGAGATAAATCTAGTTGAACCTATGCCAGTCAAAGCGACTGCAGTCACCTATTTCCTTGAGGGTCAATAGCCCTGAGGGAAATAGATGATCGACTAGTCGCTGAGACCAACCTCATGGATTCATCTAGATTTTGAAATAAAGGCTGTGTATATTTATTTTATATCCCTCATCAAAAACAAAACAGACTTAGATCTAGGTCTAACAAGTAAACATAAAATCTAACAAATGTTAGACCTCTGAGTTAAGGTTAGAGAGATCAAAATGGGCTAACGTTAGATCTAACAGTTACAGTTAGAGTACAGTAGAAGCAGAGCATGATAAACTAGGGTCTACATTAATTGTAGATGTGTTGTGGTCTCATGGTCTAGTGGATAAGTCCCTAGAGTGTGAACCACAAGGTACAAGGTTTAAAGCACTAACATCATTTGGCAAAACATTAATCCTCATAATATGTACAGTTGCCACACTCAACCCAGGGGAGGTACAAATGGGTACCTGGCAAGATTAATTTGGGGGAATGCACTGTGCATTGGTAATGGTTGCTGGAATTAAAGCCAGGGTAATCATTTCCAGAGCTCCTTGGAAGCACATATTAAGGACATAATATCACAATATCTTAAGAAGGTAAATAAATGTAATTGTTACAAAAGCGAATCTGCGCTGCATCTGCCGCGATATGCCCCATACAAATATGGCGTATCATTATTATCATTATTATCAATATCATTATCAATACTTTATGTCCACTTACCACTTTCACCAACTAAGCTCTCCTCACTATCAGATTCATAGCAAGAAGCCAGAGAGCCCAGGGCACCAAAAGTTCCATTGGGGGCCACTTCTACCTCCGGAGTAACCCCTTGGGCCCCACCAGCATCTTCATCACCAGAATCTAAGAGGGAAAAGATGAAAAAGGGAAAACATTTTGATTTAATGTTACTATAAAAACCAGAAACCTAGGTACAAAACAAAACTTTCGTGAATTGTTAACAGGCTTTTTGAGGTACATATATGAAAACATTTGCGAATTAAAAAAATTCAGTGCATGTGATTTGCTTATTTTGTAGCATGAAACTTCTGGGAATGTGAATCACTTTGCAAAATTTGCCGATGAATACCTAGTACCTAGTCAGGTTCAAATATGACCAATCAACGCAAAATTTTGCACGGACCTTGAAAATCGCGTAATGAACACAAATCCATCGTTATTTTTATGTAAATCTTTTTTTTTTTTTCATTTAATATCATAATTTATGCAAATTTATGCATAAATATACATTTCCACTGATAATCAAGTAAAGAAGGGGCTTGGAGATAAAATTTTAAAGCAAGAAGTTCTTTCTAAACCTTAAAAACATTATTATATAAAAAATTTTGGATGTGATTTCAATTCTTATGTATACTATTGTTTTACGAATTTCTTATGTACATGTATTTCTTTGTTTTTCAACCTTAACTTTTTATTGTTTTTTCAAGTCTGCTGTTTCAGAGTGTTATCTGAACCAATATTCAGTTAGAATAAATGATATTTACAGCTTAAAGAAGAAATTATAGGTGATAAAGAAGAAACTTGAGGAATTGCAGTTTCCCACTCGTTTTGTACACAAAACTCAGAAAATCTCCATTTTCAGGCTGACATGAGGTCACAAAAGGTCACGTGACTCAGTAACAGTATGACCGAATTTTGAAAACTTGGTGTCAAAAGATGCCCAAGACTTGAAAGAAAAAAGTCAGAAAGTGGCGTAGCGTGAAATGGAGTGGTTCGAAATGTGCGGTGAAATTTGTCTAGGGGGGCCTCGGAGGCCACCCCCCCACCCCCCCCCCCCAGTACAGTAAGGGTTAAGTACTTCTTCTTCCTTCCTTCCTTTCCTTCTCCAGTTCCTCCTCCTCCTCCTTTTTTTTCCTCCCCAATCTTATGATTGTATTATACTTCTGCAGTGTTTGTTGCCTTTTTTGGCAGAGTTTTTATTTATGTGCATATTGGTATTTTTTGTATTTTCTTTGCCTTATGATGGCGCTATGCTACTTTCTCTCATGCCACCTTGTTTTCCTTGAGGTCCGCATTTTTCATTTTTATACTAGAGTGAAACTAGCGAGATCTCTCTTTTTTAACGCATTGTCTTACGTACGAAGCTCTCGCCAGTTGAACTACTGCCAAACCTTGTGTTTTTACTTCAGAATAAACTGAGAATAGGAGAAAGCTACTCCACTTATTTTTGGGGTAATTGTTGTAAATAATTTCTTGAGCCAAGTCAGTTACTGGCATTTTTTTTATAAGAGTGCTGTTTAGCCCGTCAAATTTTGACTTTAAACTGCATACTTCAATCACACCGTTCCTGTTAATACAGTTTTGACTACAGTCAGCTCGAACTGTTCTTCGGAAGCTGTCGGCCCTCATTCATACTTAGCGGGCTTTTATCTACATTTTTCTGCATGAACTACGTTCAAAATTCCGTACTGCCAGCCAACGTCTACTTGGTCAATTTCTCTCTCGAGGCTCATCGACATTCCGTCCTCGTGTTCGTCTTACTAGCGTAGCAGCTCGTCCATCCTTACATTACAGAGTACTTCGTTTTCAGAATGGTGTGTTTATTTAGCTGCATACCACCAGCTTCACCATCGTTTACTTCCAGCGATTTCGGGAATTTCCAAGTGTTTTATTTAGACTCAGAGTCGCGACTCGGACACGTGAGTTTTCTCTTCTGCTCCTCGCCACAAATAAGTCAGTACATTTGGAATTCGTTGACACTTTTAGACGAATTCCATTCTTCGAATATTCAAGTTCAACTTCATATTTCTGTGGTTATTGTTATTAATTAACGAAGTTTTTTGCATGCGTTTCTTCTTGCTGCAGTCTCCCAAAATACAAATAGACCATTGTTATTGTTATTCAATAATTAGTTTATTGCATGTTATAAACATTATAAACAGACTACCATATAGCATTACCGTTGTTATAATTAATATTGAATCTTTAACCCGATTTTGCAGTGGTCTTCCACAAATAAGACAGACCACGCGTACAGTTACCTTTATTTGATACTAAATCTTTTTGCATCATTTTATAACGGTCTTCAGGGTTATTAGACCACAAATATAATTATACAGTAATTATACTGAATGTTCTGCGGCAGTCTTCCACATTCCACCAACAGCTCTTGTTGTTACATTCGTTTATTCAATTATAATTATATTTGTAATTATATTCCTTCTAATCATTTGAATTCTCTTTGTCTGATTTCGTGTGCAAATTTATTGGCAAGTGTTGAACGGGTTGATTGGTGATTGACTCCGTTGACTGATTGGTCCAGTGATTGTTGGGTTGATTGATCTTGAATTTTGGTTAACATGGTTAGATTGGTTTGGGTTGACAAATACTCTAGTCTCTAGCCCTCCATACTTCGAACAGTCAATTAACTTTCCCTAGTACATCCCAACACTTCCACCCCCTCGTTCAGAAAGGTTTGCTAAAGTAATTCTTCTTCTTCCCCTTTCATTCTCCTGTTCCTAATCCTATTTTCTTTTCCAACCCAAACTTTTAGTTGTATCATACCATTTTTCCCCTCATAGTTCAGAGAGGAGGTTGCTAGTTAAAAGTAATTCTTCTTCTTCCCCTTTCTTCCTCCTGTTCCTAATCCTCCCACTTTCTTTTCTTCCCCAATCTTGTAGTTGTATTAAAGATAAAGTAGAGTTCGGTCATGCAATCATATAATGAAAGAAACTGTCTCAAAGGAATTGGGAAAGGTTGACCATGTCTACATAAGAATTGTTTTATACTGTGTTGTCTTGGAATCATCAAAATAGAGAAGAAATTGAACCAATCTTGCTGAAAAGTACATGTACTGCACACAGAAATGGGTATATGGGACTACACACACAAGGGGCATGAATGTTCGGCCTGAACATTTCAGCTGTTGCTAGTCATATTTCGAATGTAAGACCATTTGAAGAGCAATCATTTTCAGGGGATGTTTCTACTGTGATGTTCTTCCAAACTGACATAAAAAGAATGAGAAAGCTCACAAATTATTTGTCACCTTTCCCAGAACTCAAGATTCCCTTTAACCCTTTCGAGACAATTGACCACATTTTGTGGTTTGGCCCAATAACTTTTTATTTAGAGCCTTTAAAAATATACCAGATGCATGAGTAGAAAGAGCAAAAAATTCTGCACATACTGTGTCCATTTTTGTTGCATGACCATATTGCGTTTGATGCCAGGAATTTTAAAAAGGAGAATAAGATTGAACATCCTTAAATTGGCAACACATCGAGAGATTCAAAATCATTGTTGTTTGTCCAAATTGGCAACTTTTTCAACTTTTCGACAAAGTTCCTAACCATGTATATTATTTTCAAGACATTACATCTTATTAGAACCACGTAGCACTAAAAGAAAAATATTATTGTTGCCAATTTGCAGAACAAAATGTGATCAATTGAGCTCTTAAATAATTCCTGTCTTGAAAGGGTTAATACCAGTATACCTTTTTCCCCTCCTAGTTCAACAAGTAGGTTGGGAAAATAACAGGTCAATGTTTCCATGCGGCCTTTACATCAAGGTCTCTCTTTCAGTCAAACAAAAACCCAGAGAGATAAAAATCATGGACAAAAATAACGAATTCGCCAGAGGGACTTCAGCGGAACCAAAGTTATGCTTGAACCTCTCTCTTTACAATTCAATAATAGTCTGACAATAGACATTTTTTAACGGACAATTGGGGTATTCACTATACAGTTGGTTTTCAAAGTGGGTTCTGCAATCGATGACATAATACAAAATAGGGGGAAAAAATCGCACAACTGAGTTATACAGATACAAAGCTGGAGCAATAATTTTGAGCTGTAATAAACAGATTTCAAGAGCAGAAATCCTTTATCCAGATGCATTATATATGAAGTAACAATGTAAAAATAAGGGAGGACACAAAATAAATATGTGTTAAAGAGCACAAGAATGAAAAATAACCCGGTATGTCCAATTTGAGGCAATAGAACAGTATGCTTTTATTCCTCCATGCAGGCATCAATAGATATAGAAGAAAAAAATCATGAGAAAAAAAAAAGACTATAAATTTCCCTCTTGATTTTTCAAACAAAGTGCTTGAATCGGTTACAAACTAAACATACAATTTTTGCGAACCGCACTGCTTTTTCTCATTACTGTCAACCTACTTTTTGGCACATCCCCTTTTACAATTCTTCATGCTGGCAGGGTTTTATAGATATATTTTTTTTCAACTTCTAAATCTAATTTCTACTTCTAATACCCCTCAATGGTAATCCTCCGGCAGTTTAGCACAAAGCTGTCCGATAACCCCTTTTTGGTTCTTTTAACTGAACATGAGAATTAAAATATGCACAAGCTTACTGAACCAGGATGAAGCATTTGTTGCCAAAAATGCAGAGCAAATAGCTCCCATACAATTCCTCAACTAAATCCACTACTCGAAGAACAAAGGAGAACAATGTAAAATCGTCAATGTGATGCTGTTGATCATTTCTAACCATCGAGGCCAACGAAAATAGTCACGTAGGCACGGCCAGTGTAAAGCGACCTTTTCTCATCCCGTTTTCCCACATACTGTTTGATACTTTCATCACGTTACCCAACATGTGATTACAAGCCACAAGCCTTTATCATTAACATAAATTTTTGTCCATGATTAGTAAGCCTTGGAATGAACACGTAGTTCTTAAAACCTAATGGAAATGAATACAAACATGCATGAATACATTTCATCGGATTAAAGGAGAATTACCCCTTTCATAGAAAGTTGGCATGAGAAGAAAGAGAAAGATGAGAGAAACAAATTAGCAAAACTTCAAGCCAAATCAGACAAAGCATCCAAAATATCTTGAAGTCAAGATCACTAAAGGCCACCGCACACCTTACGATCGGTCTGCGATCCGATTTCAGCAGAAAATGTAATATTATTTTACAAATCATTTAAAAACGAAAAATATTTTTGATTGAAGGTCTGAATAGTCATACAGATAGTAAAATCGATAATACAGCCTTTGCCGAGTTTTCTAGTCAGTGAAATGGCCAAATCGGCTCGGAGTTGTAGTGACGTCACAAAAATCGTACGACCGCCTATGATTTGAAACTAATTTTGCCCTTATTCCCTGTAGAAAGCTGACAGCTCACCAAAACCCTATGTTTAGTATTCATATTACTTTTCAGAACCTGAATAGGGTAGATTTCATTCATTAAAATGCCAATATTTAATGCCATAGCGATTTATTTCACAAATCGGATCGCAGACCAATCGTAGGGTGTGCGGTGGCCTTAAATCACTAGATCACAGGAAAGCACTCAAAGATGGAAAGTCAAGCAAGGAGAGCATCCCATTTCTTGAGCACAAGCCATGAGGAAGAGCACGGTATGCAGGGAGGTTATGCGACATTTACTCCCATGCCATTTGCTGCGGGCTTTATTTTGTCAAAAATACAGGGCTAGGGCTGGGGTTACGAATTAGGTTTAGGTGAGGTTTAGTGTAAGGATTAGGTTTAGGTGAGGTTTAGTGTAAGGATTAGGTTTAGGTGAGGTTTAGTGTAAGAATTAGGGTTAGGCGAGGTTTAGTGTAAGGATTAGGTTTAGGTGAGGTTTAGTGTAAGAATTAGGGTTAGGTGAGGTTTAGTGTAAGGATTAGGGTTAGGTGAGGTTTAGTGTAAGGATTAGGTTTAGGTGAGGTTTAGTGTAAGAATTAGGGTTAGGTGAGGTTCAGTGTAAGGATTAGGTTTAGGTGAGGTTTAGTGTAAGAATTAGGGTTAGGTGAGGTTTAGTGTAAGGATTAGGGTTAGGTGAGGTTTAGTGTAAGGATTAGGTTTAGGTGAGGTTTAGTGTAAGGATTAGGGTTAGGTGAGGTTTAGTGTAAGGATTAGGGTTAGGTGAGGTTTAGTGTAAGGATTAGGTTTAGGTGAGGTTTAGTGTAAGGATTAGGGTTAGGTGAGGTTTAGTGTAAGGATTAGGGTTAGGTGAGGTTTAGTGTAAGGATTAGGTTTAGGTGAGGTTTAGTGTAAGGATTAGGGTTAGGTGAGGTTTAGTGTAAGGATTAGGGTTAGGTGAGGTTTAGTGTAAGGATTAGGTTTAGGTGAGGTTTAGTGTAAGGATTAGGGTTAGGTGAGGTTTAGCGTAAGGATTAGGTTTAGGTGAGGTTTAGTGTAAGGATTAGGGTTAGGTGGTGTTTGGCCGGCCCAGGGCCGAAGACAGAATTTTGATTGGATTGGTGTAGGAAATTGACAAAGGATGCAAATTGTCACCAGAGCGTATGTCACACAGCAGGGCAGGGCACATCACACTAGATCGACAGCCTGCGAGAACGACAAGCCCACAAGAATGACAAGTGAATGAGTAAATTACGCAATGCGTAATAAATGTCCCCGCCGGAAGTGCAGATCTGTGGAAATTAACTAGCCTGAACTTTAAAACTTCAGTGAAAAACTTTAGTGAATAAAATAATAATGTTACTGCATGCAAAAGAAGAGAATACCAACAATGCATGTATACAACTGAAATAAAAAACATGAAAACATTATGAACCTTCAGCCATTTTGAATAAATTTGCATAAATTTGCATGAATAATGAATTTCAAAATTCTGTGTAGAAGTTTGGAAGCCCCCACCCTGCCCTATCAGATAAAACAATCGGAATCAAAATCCGATGTGAAATAGAGGAGAAGTAGCATTTTTCGTCAATTTTGAATAAATTTGCATAAATTTGCATAATGAATTTCAAAATTCTGTGTAGAAGTTTGGAAGCCCCCACCCAGCCCTATCAGATAAAACAATCGGAATCAAAATCCGATGTGAAATAGAGAAGTAGCATTTTTCGTCACTTTTGAATAAATTTGCATGAATTTGCATAATTAATGAATTTCACGATTCTGTGTAGAAGTTTGGAAGCCCTCACCAAGCCCTATCAGATAAAAAAATCAGAATCAAAATCGGCCAAGAAATGACGGAGAAGTAGCATTTTCTAACATTTGAGCACACACGGACAAACGGACGCACGGACGGACGGACACACGGACGGACGGACGCACACACGGACGGACACACACACACACACGCACACACGAACGGAGCCCGTTTCATAGTCCCCTCGCGAACTTCGTTCGGCGGGGACAATAAGCCAAAGGCACCTTCATGTCCATCTCAAGGATGCTCAGAAAAGTTGTTCACTGGGTCTGCGAAATCGGTCAGGCCAGCTGTAGGTCTCCAAGCAATCAGTCTCAGAACCTTCAGATAAATTCTCGGAAGGCCCAGAAGACCGACATTGTTCGTCTCATGGGCCGTCAGTCCTGTGGGTTGTCGGTCTAGAGGCCGAAAGCAGCTTGTGGGGGAGGGGGGACGGCTAAAAATTAGGTTTCCATTTATTGACAAGCCTATCCATGAAGATACAATGTTTGGCTGGCAAAAAGCGTGAGGGGAGTGAAAGTCAATCTATTAGACCACTTGACAAGACTGGTCAGAAAGAGACTCAGGTGGGCAGGGCATATGACAAAAAATGGCTTGCCAGGGATGGGGGTAACAAGGAGAACAAACAACTGTAACAACAAACTTCAAAACCTAATTTGGTAAACAATGAATTACAAGCATATAGAATGCATACACACAGACAGACTTACAGACGTTCAAACTTGCCCACTACATACATGCACCTGACACCGGTAATCTGACATTAATTTTACCCTGGCGCTCTTCGCACCAGGCCTCCTTTTGTCATAAAGGGGTTTTGGAAAAAACGTCCCGACAGAAGTGGTCTGGGGATAATTGTCCAAGGAGTATGCCTGATTTTCTCGTAAGCCATGGCCACTCCTCTGGAGGCAGTTTGTTCAGTTCTTGGTGGAAAATTGCTACATTTGATGATAGCAGCCATGCCTTGTGGCATTCTGTCAACAAGGTGTTGCCTTTTTTTTTTTCCTCACAGCAGCTTATTCATGTTGCAAAAATGTTTTTTTGTTTCATAAAATTAATTTTCTAATGCCTTTAATTTTTATGTCACTTGCACTGGTCTCAGTAGAATAATGAAAAGGCCATGGTGCTCAGACCAAGAGTAGTAACGCTTGAAATTCATTGTCTCAGAAATTTATAGTCTATTAACTGGTCCAAAAACTCTTTCTCATGGGAAAAAGGGATGTTGTAATTGTCTGGGGAAATTTGTCTGGGACAATTTGTCCTGGCTAAAGTCGTCCTAGTGGTAACTGTCCTGGGGTAAAAAGTCATAGGGGTAATTGTTCTAGTTAGTAGTAGTCCATTAATCATGCATTAGCTGTCGATAACCATTTTCTTACTTCCACAGACAATGGCCTTAACTCTACTCATATACATGTACCCCAAAGTGGAGCCGGTCTAATAATTTTTTCCAGGGCTGTATATGAAGGTCTAGGTCACTGTCACAGTCGACAAAGACTGAGAAAGCCTCAGGAATGATATCCCACTTAGAGAACTCTGCTTTGTTCACTAACAAAGAAGAGTAAGGGAATGATTGCACAATATGATTGCATTATGAATATTATTCAATGAGGAAAAAAAAAGCACACTGTACGTATAGAGTAGCTTCAAATAAGAACCCAAATAGTTTCCTATTGTCTACAAACAATGGCAATATCTGGTCTGATAGTTTTCACAGTTTATCAAAAGACAAAACAGGCACAAGTTAAATCATTTGTACCCAGGGTTTTGTACATCAACTCTGACCTGCTTTATTGCTTTATTAACAAAATAAAAGAGGCAGGATTGTGGCATAAAGGGTCCTCCACTGCATTAGGGAGTCATTTTCAAGCAAAACATTTGCACAGATTAGCAACTTACTGAAAAAAATTACACGCATCGTATAAAGTTATATTGAAGAACGTTAACATATGTATGAAGTACAAACGAAATCTGAAATACATGTACCGTGTCAATTCTACAATCAATCGTTATTATTTAAAAGCACTAGCTACATGAGCTGTAAAAGTCTTGAAATAGTACGTCCATGCAGGCATGCACCCCTGCGATCAAAATGGAATATTCTTGATTCCTATCTCACTTTTTACAAGGTTATAGTGCACTGAAATTTACAAGCAAAAAAATGAATACATGTATGAACTATATTCTGCTTATTGTTTTTTTTTAATTGACTGAGCTGTCCACGCACTAACTACATGTACAACGCGTCAGCAACCACATACATGTACGTCAAAAAGGGCAAGAGTTTGCATGGAAAAGCGATTGCAACCAATTTCGTCTCTCTCTTCAATGACCAACAATTAAAGTACTTGTACGCACTATTGCGCGGGCTGCTGGGTGAAAGAGAAGGTTGAGTTCTAGTAAAGGTGTAAAATAATTTGTGAGCTTTCTCATTCTTTTATGTCACTTTGGAAGACTATCAGAGAAGAAATGTCCCCTGCGAAGGACTGCTCAGCTCTTCAAATGCCATCATATTGAATGTATATGACAAGGAATACATGTAGCTTTTGGACCAAACTGTCAAACCACATGTGGGTAGTCCCATATACACATTTTTGTGTCCATGTGACTTTCTGGAAAATTGAGTCAATCTCTTTTTAGATTCCAAAGCCTCACAGTATGCACACATTCTTATGTATTACATAATCAACCTTTCCCAATTGCTTCCAGACAGTTTCTTTTACAGTGTAATCGCAACTTTATCTTTAAGAACTTACAAAATGCATATTCAGGTTGGCATGAGTCCAGTCCAGAGTTTGGCAATAGACCAGACAAATTACGCATTTTACTATTTGACAATGTTTGTCAAACCCAGCCATGGTCCTGGGGTGGGAATCTTTGATGAACACTTCAGCTTTTTCTTGTCATATTTCTGAAAACTAGGGCATCTATAAAGGAGTAATCCTTTTCAGGGGACATTTCTACTACATGACGTTCTTCCAGACTGAGATAAAAGGGATGAAAAAGCTCACATATTACAATTATTTTTCACCTTTCCCAGAACTCAACCTTCTCTCTTATAGTGTTTTTTTCAATGAAGTAAACTAATGGTTCATGACAAAGTTGTCTGTACATGTAGTTGCACTTTTGTATTAGAAACCTAATTGCCCTATCGATGCTCACGTGCAGTACTGACATGTGTGCACTTCCCAGTCATGCATGGCACATGTTGCATTACATGTACATGATAGAATGTAAATGTAGTTTGATTATTCTCCAACAACTAAACAAGGAGCTATTACAGCCATGTACTGTGCCTCAAATATGAATATGGGCAAATGCAATATATATTTCTATCATGTTTGTTTTGAGGCCAAATTTATGCCTCGATTGATGGGTCACTGTAAAGTCAAAGTCTAAATGTACCATACGCTATCTCCCGAAGATCAATACGTGCGATAGACATATTGGCGGGAAACGCAACTTTGGCCCAAAGCCAAAACTATGGTGCAATCTAAAAGATTTTCTAAAGATCAGTTATACATCGTACGCACAGGGCAGACATTCAGTTTCGTCAAACGCCCATTGCGCGCGTACGACGGTACGTTCCCTATAGTTCAAACATAGGAATTAAGAAATATTACCATTAATATAAATCCACACTCTACTTGATTTAAATAAATAATCAGTTCAATTCTCCGAAGAAATTTCTCTAGTTGACTTTTACCTAGGGATGTATTTCAAATCAATTTTGTCTGTGGTTGAATTTTACCTAGGGATATATTTGAAAGAATGAAAGGCATTTCCGATCATTGGCTATAATTCGTTTGTTCACAACACAATATAATTCTGTAGAACATTCACTGTACATGTATATATCTTTGTACTTCTGTTTTATAATTGTCCACAAATTTTAGTTTTAGAATTATCCTACCATATGGTCATTTTTTTTCAACAAATAACAATGTCTTTCACTCCTAAAAGCTATTCAAAACATGACATACCCTGCGCGCACTCGAAATAGGAATTTTCTTGATTTTATACAACGTAAATACACGTGGCGAACTTTCACGTGACAAATGGATCATGAAAATTCAAGTCGTACATGTGACAATCTAAAAGGCGAAAGCATGCCCAACATATGAACTCAGCTCTCAGCATTGTCATGGAAGTTTTAAATTTGGCAGTCTGCCAAATTAAAAGAGAAATACACTTACAATGATACATTTCACTTATAAAGCCCTTTATCATGAGATACAAATTACTCAATTTATCATGTCCAGTACACATATATAATAGATTAAATGCAAACCATGCAAAACAAGTTGCAAACAACAAATCTGATGCCTACCAAATTTTTGTAATTCACGGTCAAAAATTACTCATAACATATCAATTTTGAATGGAACCTATGAATTAATAAAACACTTTCCACCTTTAAATGGAAAACCAGGGCAAGATTTAGTCATCACTGGGGGAAAGGAGGCCAAAGCTTGTATAGCCTAACAATTCAAAAACAAAATTGTGTTCCCTCAACCATAAAAAGGGGGTAAAAAGTACAGAATTTCATAGAAGTACTGGAGTTCATTGTTAATCAAGCATGTCATTCACAAATCAAATGACATCATTAACCCTTATTGCACCAGACAGCTTGCAAGAAGGCATTTCAAATGTTTCGAGATTTTCCATCAAATTCTTTGTTTCAGCAAAAAAATATTTTGTATACTGAACAAAAACAGAGTACTGTTATACCGTTAAACTAGACTAAATACTATCTCAAACTTCCAAGTGTATGTATCCGTTCAAATTGTTGTTGTTTATTGTTTTTAAGGAAAGATTAAATACTTCTTGCGTGTACATAAGCTAAACATGCTTAATGTTGAAATGCTGGACAGGGGGTAGATCATACAGCATAAGAAGGGTTAAATATTCATAGATGCTACAAAAAATGAGAATCTGGATATCTAGGCTGGAACTTGCAGCAGCTGCACCACAACACCTGATGATATCAAAAGATCTCTTATTTATTCTCTATTTCAAATCACCAATGTTTTTTTTATTCCCATATAAACAAGATTGATTACTCCCGTTTGATCTTTTCATACCAGTTTTTTGACACTGTTTAAGCTCCATACACCATGACTATGATTGCATCAGGTATTATGTCACATGAAGTTGAACAACGGGCTTGGATTTTGGAAGAGATGAAAGGAGAGAAAGAAACTGGCAGAGTGGTCACAAGTTCAATACAGCTTGAGCTATTGTGCACTGGCCGTAAAACCCACGTGCCCTTGGGCCATTCCTGCCGCACAAAAAGTTGGCTCAATATACACAAAAATATCATAACAGCCCATCAACAATGGTTATTATGTCATCGAAAAAATCTGCACAGGGCAGACATTGGAGAAAGTTCGCAGAACTTTATTCAATGTCACGTACAGTATGTATGCACACACTACGAGGATAGAAAATCGATATTACATTTTTTAGTGGTCATTTTTCCATAATAGCAGAGCATAATTGCAAGACGCTTATCGGTCACAGCGATCCAGTGTAATTACTGAGCGAGTGTTCATTGAGTTGACCCCCTTTTACCTCGCAAGTTCTTGCACTTTCCCATGATTTACGTAAAGTTGTTAACAAATCCAAACTGAAAAATAATGTATTAAACACCACCTTTTTGAAACGTTCAGTTCAAATAATGAATAAATATCAATGTATCATTCACAACAATAATGCACGATCAAAGTTTGACCAACAGAAAACATAAAGTTTTAGCAATATTTCTTCAGTTCCAAAGCGGTCCATGGGCCATGCACATGCGCAATCCATGAATATCATATGGGCAGATCATGACTTTGGCATCACTGCGCATATTTTGCTGCTCCAAATTGCTGCAAGATATTGTGTGAAAATGATGTAAAATCTCTGCAAAGTCACATCAGCGAAAACTTCTCTAAGTACATGTATGGTATATACACCCCCCCCCCCCCCCCCCCGAATAAGGAAATGCAGTTTCATGAATATTAATATGTATGTAGGGGTAGACATGTATGTATGTCAGAAAAAAAAGAGACACATACTTTTCAGACGATTTCATTACAAAATGTTGCTATGACACGACAAAACGGACATCATATTTCATTATTATTTCAGACAAGCATTAAGAACTAGAAATTAGTTCATGTGGGGAGCTTTAGCTCATAATTTGACGAAACAGAGGTGCAAATTTAGGTTCACTGTTTTGCCATTGTGATGACTGTGCTCACGCACACTGCTAGAAGTCCGTCAGTATTTCAAAACAAACTGGCCGGTAATCCGATAATCGGTGTTCCGCACTAGCACTAATGTCTTTTGGCAAGGTATGAATCTCTGTTTGCCACTCTTGACCCAGGTGTATCAAGCAAATATCTGATACATGTAGCAGTCATTCCTGAAAGTGCCTTACTCAAGGACATATTACAGTGCCATGTCGGGGATCAAACCCATGACCATTGGATCTCCAGTCATGTGTTACTTATTTAAACCACGCGACTACGGCAACTCTACAACTATAATGGAAATAACTTAACACTAGTAAACATTACTTTTAAGACTCAGAAAATGATGAACATACATGAATAATAAAGATAAGGAGATATAGAGATCATAAATTACAAACGTACAGAAAAAATTATCTGTGAAAGCTCAATTCCAAGGTCTGTCCCATACGTTACAAAGCATTATCAAATTACATGTACATGCATATCATGGAATCATATCATGTGTGAGGTCCCGTAAGGTGCAGATGATCATCAGTAAATCAGTAGATCTAGACTCTAGTTAAAGATGATGAATAAAGACTTAAATACTGCCTATATTCAAGTCTCTAGGTAAACCATGATGCCATGGGGGGGGGGGGGGGTGACGTGTGGACTTTTTCCTTTCAGGGTTGTGCACCTCAAGAAAGTAGTCATAGCCACATCACCTTGGGTGCCTTAGTTTCCACCCTGAACTTCTCACAGCATGGCAGTACATACATGTACATGTATTTGTATTACTATGCAAGACCTGTTACATTATTATTATTATTATTATTATTATTATTATCATCATCATCATCATAGTATTATTGTTTTATTTTCTGCCATTTTCTGTATTTGCATAAACCTATTTTAAAAGGATAGATTTTGTGGATCAAGCATGAGCACTGTGAATGACAAGCCATTACTTTCCTCAACATCTCTACAATTCAAGTCCTGAGGCCATACATGTACATGATTTGGTTTCAAACATGAGATTTCTTCAGTTGTCACTTGTCAAGAGATGGCAGTATTGCCTATTTCGCTTTTGGAGGATGAAGAGCATTTTCATATATTTTTTTCAATTTCTAAAATAGCCTTGTATTTAAAGATCCATGGGGTCATGGCCTATATCATGGAATAAGGAAGACAGGGAGTTTCAAGGCAAGATTCTCGTTGGCGATTGTGTATACCGGTAATGTGTCCAATATATATATATATATATATATCGGTTATCCATTTATTTCACCCAAAACGAAAAAGAAAATTTCTTGATATGACCACTGACTAATGGTAATGATACTGAAGGAACCATTAATTAATGGTCATGTCAAGAGGTAAATGAATAAAATTCATATGTCAAACAGGACACACTGCACAATATCATCCTACATGTATTCAGTAATGTTTTCATGTATATATAGAAATCGGGAATTCTCTATTCAAAGTGGATTCTTGTTTGCTTGTTTGTCTGTACTTTCAGAGGTTTGATTAACTCTTTTACCCGCTATGAACCAAAACTCTGGACTGCCAGGTTGTTTGGAGTCAACTTTGGCAGTCCTGTTTGTTCCAATATGAGACCAAAGCATTTAGCCGAGGCTTAGACTGTATTTTCTGTTCTACAAGTATAATATATACATACTACAATGACCGCTCGCAACATTTTATTATTTGTTTTGATTGTGCACTTGTCTCTATTTTGTTTCCTTGTCTGTCTTTTCCTGATTTCAATGTTATTTTTGGGGGGGGGATCCAGAAACTGTATTGTTTTGCAAGAAATTGAGCTCATGTGATTTATTTGATTTAATTTGATTTGAATCTTGGGATTTACAAATCATCTACAAAGATTACCATTGTCTTGTGAGGCAAGAAGAGATAACGGGTCACAGTCATCATCCCTAACTGGCCCTCGTTGTTCAGCTCCTGTAGAGTGACCGGACGATGACCAGGGGATGGAATGGTCAGTTTCTACGCCTTGGGTAGGTTGCATTGGGTCAGAAGCTTCAGCCCCACGTTCTTTGGCTGCAGGTGAGCACTGGTCATCGCAGTCGTCAGTTTTTCTCCTCTTTGGTGGGACTTGGTCCGAGTTGATCGGCTCTGTAGCTCCCTGAGGATATGCAGGTGAATGCAAATGCAGTCATGTGATATCACAGCGAATTACCTTGAAGCAATTACAGAGAAGGTTGAGTTCTGGCAAAGGTGAAAAATAATTTGGAAGCTTTCTTGTTCTTTTTTATGTCAGTTTGAAAGAATATCAAAGAAAAAAAAAAGTATCCCCTGAAAAGGATTGCTCTTTAAATGCCCTCATGTTCAAAATATGACAAGAAAGAGCAGAAACATTAGGACCAATCTTTCACGCCACATGTTTGTGTAATCCCATATACCCAATTCTATGAGCAGTACAGGTGACTTTCAGGAAGGTTGAGACAATTTCTTCTCACTTTGGTGATTCCAAAAGGTAATTCTGATGTACTACATACATGTAACCCACATTTCCCAATTCCTTCCGGTACACAAAATCTTGTAATTAATTTACTCAGGGTTCTTGTTAATAGCCGGTAACCGGCTATTTTTTCCGGCTGTAACGCCGATCGTAACCGGCTGTGGCCTCACAAAAAAAAAAAATATATATATATTATATAAAATCAGTCTCGATTCAATTCAACAAGTCGCTATCTCAAATTTCAGTTTACACAAGCTTCACAGCGGTGTTGTGAAAGCGGTCGTAAAGAAACGGGAAGAAACAGCTCTAAACACAGCCAATGAGCGAGAGATCGAGAAAGCAAGAAGAAACAAAACTAAACTGACTCGCAGCTCGACGAGGGCTAGCGCGCTAGCGCGCGTGCGGAATAAGCATAAGTCGGGGTTGCGGGTAATACACGATGCTGGGCTTAAAAAAGCCCAAAACAAATGAAGAGTCATATATCACCAAAACTGACAATAATCTAGGGGTCTAAGGTCCTGTTTATATGATCGAAGAGAATTCATTTACTGATTTGTAAGTCTAAATGCTACGACATATTTTTACAAATTAATTTTGATGTTAAAATCAAAAGCCTAACTTGCGTATACATACAACCCACAAACAGGTTCATGCCGTGACACAAACCCGGCACAATTAAACCACGGTGGCAGCTTTACTCTCAATGAGGGCTACCCAAAATTCAAGTCCATTGACCAAGCAAGGAGTTATCACTGGACCAAGCAAGGCTTCGAGACGTAACGCTTGTCAAAGTAAAGATTTGTGATCGTATTATTAATCACCATCAAAATGAAAGAAAACATCACAAAACACACAATAACAATACAGATAAAGGCAAACTGATACCTTGCTTTAGAAAATATTCCTAGCTAAATCCAAGAACTATCACAGAAGTTTCATGTTTGAAGAGATTATGGCGCAAGGTTTTTCAACAAAATAATCGATCCCAAAACGTATGAAGTTTCCCCCATTTCATACCCATGCAGAGGTAGGTTCGCTCCATAGGTTTGCTCCCCCTGCTCCAGCGGCCCAGAGAGTTTGCACATTCTGCTAAAATGAGAGAATAGTCTCTGCACATGGCTTCTGCATAAATTAATTTGCATACTAGCTCAACCAATGCGCATTGGTTGAGCTAGTATGCAAATTAATTTATGCAATAGCTATGTGCAGAGACGTTTCTCTCATTTTAGCAGAACTTGCAAACTTGCTGGGCCGCTGGAGCAGGGGAGCAAACCTACCTCTGCATGGGTATGAAATGAGGGAAACTTCAAATGTTTTGGGATCGATTATTTTGTTGAAAAACCTTGCGCCATAGCTCTTCAAACATGAAACTTCTGTGATAGTTCTTGGATTTATCTAGAAATATTTTCTTAAGCAAGGTATCAGTTTGCCTTTATCTGTATTGTTAATGTGTGTTTTGTGATGTTTTCTTTCACTTTGATAGTGATTAAGATACGATCACGAATCTGTACCGTATCTGTACTTTGATAAGGGCTTGTCACGTCTTTGGAGCAAGCCTTATTTTGGTCAACGACTCAGATTCGAAGAGTTCCCCGACTTTGAAAATGAGTTAAAAAACAGGAAACAACCAATCAAAGTACAATTTTGTTTTACACTTTTCTAAATCATTTCTTTATGCTTTTGCCTCTAGATTTTGCCGTTTTGATAAGAACATGACTTGAATTTATCATGATTTATTTTATTTTTTTTTTGCTCAGGGGGTCGAAAGTTGGGGGTGCGTTTAATTTAACGACAGCGGTTTATACGTTATTTACGGTAATCCTAGCCTTTTTGTAACGCTGCAGTGTGGTAAATTTGATCATAATCATGAGAGTTCATTGTGTTCATTCACTTGTGCAAATCATATGACTGTAGGATAACAAGAATAGCTGCAGATATAAAAAAAAAATCATGCATTCACTTTCTGAACAACATGGATTTTAAATAAAATAACACCAATGTCATCTGAGCTGGCATTTTAAACCTGTTTAGTGTCGCCTTGTTCTTTATTTAAAAGAAGTAATTTCCTTGTACATGTAGGGTCTGGAAGATTGGAAGAATGGACGATTTTACCTTATCAATTCTTGCAAAAGCTAGGGGCGCTGCCCCTGGACCCCGCTGGGGGCTTCACTGCCCCCAGACCCCTGTTGCTTTTTTGGAGTAACCGCCTGTGAATGATAAATTACCTGCTATCAGAAAAATTAGCAAGAACCCTGTTTACTCACCTGATTTCCTATACCAGATGCATTTGCCTGAGCCAACTTTTTACGTCTGAACCTTCCCTGACCTCTCTTACCTCGATGTGTTCTTTTCATTTTCCTACAGCGAGAAAATCATATCAAATATATATTAAACATTAAATAATATTGAATTTTGCTCACTCTTTCACTAATCTGTTTCATTCATTTGTCTTCAGTTCAGTGTTGGAGGTCTCGAGACTGGTCTTGGTCTCGAGACCAGTCTCGAGACCAGTATGGCGGGTCTTGGTCATGGTCTTGGTCTCGAACCTTCTGGTCTTGGTCTTGATCTTGGTCTCGAACGTTGAGGTCTTGGTTTTTTAGGCCGAGACCAACAATATAAATGCATAAATACATGTATAACGAGTGTGCCTACTACTACCATACTTGATTAACGTCAACTTATTACAACGAATCCTGATCTTGGTCTTGATCTCGGACAACTGGTGTTGTTCTTGGACCTCTGGTCTTGGTCTTGGTCTTGGCCTCATACTGTCTGGTCTTGGTCTTAGGTTGATGATTTAGGTTGATGATTTATTTTACCTGACTGCTAAAAAAGCATGTGTATGCTTGTAAGTAAGCAACCTGGGGATCAACTGCTTTAAGTCCTCTCCGAGGGACTTGCTAATGAGGATTAATGCCTTACCAAAGGGCACTAGCACATCTATATATACTTGGTTTCGAACCCAGGTCCTCCAAGTTACGAGTCCACTACTCTACCACTGAGCCATCGCGCCTCCAGTCCTGGTCTTGGTCTCTGATGGTCTGGTCTTGACTACAACACTGCTTCATTTACTAAAATCAACTTGATACCATGGTAGACTTTCCCTTTAATCACTGTAACTCTCAGATCTGTCCACCCAGTATTACTGATTGGGATGTGCAGGTTGACCACTACACTGGGGTCTTCCTATCTTTTAAGAAGAGTGCTGTGAGTTATTAAAATGCATAGGTGGTGAATCTGTTATGCAATGGGCCTCCATTTCTCATCTCATCTGAGTGTTTTCCAATGTAACCTAGTCAGTGTCTCTGGAACAGGAGACGGGCACATTAACGCAATAAAGGCTTCAGTCATCTACCTGGGCTGAATTCAACCTTAGGTTCAATGGGCAGATGCTCTACCGATGGAGCCAACTCACTTCCATTTTCATTTAACATGCATTTCATGTGGGTCTAATTCTGAGTTATCACAGGAATTCTTAGTCTTCAACAGATTAAAAAGGCTACAATACGATATTTTACTGGCCCATGCTCTGCTCAAAACAAAATTTCGAGCACACCTCTAGTGTACAATAGCATACTACACAAACCCAATGGAGGCAGACAATATGAACAAAATGCTTGTCTTTCGTATGCTAGCGAGGCCAAGCGCATCCCTCACTATTTGTAAAGGCCAATACCCCTTAAGCCGGGCTTATGGGGGGTTTTTTCTTCACTCACCCAAATTGTTTGGTTTCCAAGATATTGCCCTGTTTCTCCTTCTGCTCAATCTTCAGACCTTTCTTGGCGATGTTTTCGGCTGTTGGAAAATTTCTACATGTAAAGCAACAAGAAAAGAGATGAGAGTCCTGAAGAATAAAACTTTGAATCAAATGTTCAAAATCAATTTTACATCATGCAAGAAGTCCTTCTGTGATAAATTCACAAGAACTTATGCTGGATTGCAGAGTTCCAATAGTGAAGAGGAAACGATCATGAAACTGGTTCAATGTGGCACAACAGACATGTCTTACATAAGAGCCTGATCGGTTAAGAGTAGGCATTTTGTCCGTCCGTGACATTGAATTTTTTATGGATTATAATTTTAGTAGGCGACCATGGCAACCAAATTTTATCCAATTTCAACTACTTCAGTGATGCCCTTCACAATGAAACATAAAATAGCTCTCTGCCTTTAAATACTTGTTTTCTGCAGGTCTTCAAACTTTCAAAATTTGTCAAATGTGACTAACCGATCAGGCTCATACATGTAATTGCAATTCCCCCCTCCCCCAGACTTTAAAAGATGCATACCTCAGAGGAAAGTTCATCTGAAAAAAATTATTCTCCTGAACCAAACTGAATGTTCCAGGTAATCCCCAATATGATAATGTCCCCTGTCTTTTTTATATAATTTTCTTCTTCTTTTTTCCAATTTGTTTTTATTCTTATTTTATTATTTTTATTTATTTTATTTTTTTTTTTTTTTTGCTGCATGCAAGATTTGCACATGCACTTAGTTGGGATTCTACCAAGTCCAGTGAGTAGAATGAAATGCATTCAACATAGAAATTCTTGAAGTACGTGCTTTCAAAATAATGTTGAATTCTGGTCGTGCGATTACACTGTGAAAGAAACTGTCTGGAAGTTATTAGGAAATATTGATTATGTACTACATTAGGACTGGTGTATATTGTGAGGTTTTGGAAGCACCAAAATGATAATGAATTGACTCAATCCTACTGAAAGTCACATGCACTGCACACAGAAATCCTATGGGACTACACACAAATAATAATAATAATAATAATAATAATAAATGTAACTTATATAGCACCAAATCCACTCTGTGGAGTGCTCAAGGCACATGTAGAAATTAATTAAGAATTAAACAGAAATGTTTTTACATGATTTTTAAAAGAATCAGATGTTACGCATTTTTTGATGTCTTCAGGAAGGCTATTCCATAATTAAGGACACACATGGGCAAAAATTCTTTCCCCCCAAGATTTTGCGACTTTAGGGATCACAAGAGAACTGGAAGTGGATGAGCGCAAAGATCTCGCGGGGTTGTAATTTTGAATTAAAGAGGTATTGTATTGGGGAGCAGAACAAATATAGCATTAATGTTTGGTCTAAACTTTTCCAACCGTTTCTTTCAAATGAGGGCATTGGAAGAGCAGTCATTTGCAGGGGATATTTCTGCTATGATATTCTTCCAAACTAACATCAAACGAAGAAGAAAGCTCACAAATTATTCTTCACCTCTACCAAAAACATCAACCTTCTCTTTAAGCCACACCCACCTCTTCCTCTCATTCCTCCACTTCTGTATTTCCTCGGGCGTGTCCAGCCATCTGATCTTCTTGGAGCCAGGACCGTGGTGTAGCTTGTGGTGCATCTTGACCACCTTGGGATGTCCCACGAACCTACAATCCTTCTCCTTGCACTTAAACCAGAAAGAGATCGAAGCATGATGATTTATTCATTTATACATCCATGGAGTTGGAATGAAACTTTGCATGATCCAACATTCACTCTGGTGACATTAGCTCAAGGCTTCTTCTGATAAAGATATAGGATCCTGTTGCATTGGTTTGCAATAGGGTCGTATGTAAGGTCGAGTTAGGGTAAGGTACAATGTTGCGTACATACGTATTTGAATAGTGTTGAATGGACCACAGAGCATTAGTTGCCATTGCATATGTTGCGGAATTAAAATTTGAAGTAAGGCCAATTTTTAAACAATAACCTCCAGATTACAAGCTCTGAATCGATTATGATTAAAATAAATGATAAATAAATACAAGATATTTTATTTATCATTAGATTACAATGCAGTGCTATCTTTCATTTTTTTTTTCTGCTTACAGTATTTCTTATTTTTGTTCAATACTCTACTTTAGAGGAAAAATACTGTAGTGATTTCAATTTATATCTAGTTATTGATCAAAGGAAATTTTAAAATATTCAAATTGATGTTTAGTGTTCATCGATTCTTTCTACATTTGTTCGCACATTTTTTATTCAGGTTGATACATTAGCAAAAAAAATATATTCATAAGGGTAAAATTGTTTTGTTAAGCTTTGACCTTTGACCCAGTGCATTACCTTCACATGCTCTGCTATGTGACTCTTGAGTTGCTCATCTGACTGAAAACCTCTGTCACATACATCACAGTAATGGGTGTAGTTGATTTCCTTCGGTGCTTTCGCTTTCTTGTTCTTCTTTTTCGAGTCTCTTTGCTGCTGAAACACAAAGATGGAGAAAGAAGAAACTTTTATCTCCTTCCATGCTACCAAGGTTCGGGACAACTATCATAAAAAATAACTATGATGAAAATTGATGAGTATGAACAGCAACATTTTGACTTATGCCTTCACAATTCCCTAGTTATATAAACATCAAAATCTTAAAAATTTAGAAATTGAAAAGGTCATATTCGGGCAAAAGGCGTTCCCCTTCGGCAATGGGCTGCCCCCCCCCCCCCAAGGATTTTCGGAGTTCCGATATTCGGGCAACTACCACTTCATATTTGGGCAGCGCGGTGCCAGAATATCCACATATTTGGGCAGCGAGGTTCCCAGTTCATTATGTAACTTCTGTATATAACTTCCGTACATTTTTACAATTTTTTTTTTTTAATTTAGAAATTGAAGTTGATATTTCAGGCAAAAGGCATCAGCCCCCCCCCCCCCCCTTGCGAAAATGTGCTCATATGAGACTCTACATCTGCAATTTTCTCTTATTTGTGGGGGGGATTAGGGTGGAACATTTTTGTCAGCAAATTTGGGTGTCACCCCCCCCCCCATGCCCCCATTCCAAGTTCTAGCGACACCCTTGCATCTACACACATGATGCCTGGTTCTCATCTTTTGAGGAACACAGTCACTCTAGTCTCTACCACTCCATCTTGATTTAAACCAACATGACCGAAGGCAAAGAGAACCTGATATTTTTATCTTAAGCCTTTTACTTAGTTTTACCTGTCCAAAAGAATTCCCTCCGGCTCCACCTCCAGGTTTCCTGTTGAAATTAGATTTAGATCTAGAATGATTTACCCCATTTCTAACATTAAAATTGTTTTGAACATTTGGCTTGTTTGTAGGGCTGTGAAACATTTGCGGTGCGAACTGCTCTTCACTTGCTTGGTTTATATCAAATGCGTTCTGGTGGCCGAATCCTGCCCCACTGAATTGCGATTGAGGTGGCCCGTGTCCACGAGCAGACATCGGGAACCCATCAGGCCAGCCCGGCATCCCACCCCGATAGGGTGGTCTTGGTCCCCGCTGGAAGAATTGTTCTGGTGGCATTCCGTGTCCATGTGGCCCGTGAAATCTTGCTCCTTCGGGATGAAAATTTTGAAAGTGCTGAGGTCCTGGAAGTCCCCTAGACCGGTGGATGAATTGTCCATTGCCATGTGGATGACTGGGCCTATAATTAGGGCCGTGAAATTGATGTGGAGGAAATCTCGGCATTGTTTACAACCTGCTCCTCGTGCATGCAGAAAGCGTGTGAATATATCTCACTGAAATTACCGCTCTTTTCACGCAATGCCTATAAGAGCAGTGTAAGGTGAGCAAGAGGATAAAAACTAATAATCAAATACGGAAAAAAATGATCAAGCTCTTTTTTTTCTTCTTTTTTTTTTTCTTTTTTTTCTTTTCACAAGTTGTGTGTGTGTGTCCAAAATGGATTTGCACCACTGTGTGTGTGTGTGTAATTGAGTTTTTGACAGACGTGTGTCAATCAAATATGATTATTTACGTCTGAGACCGACCTTTAACGTCACCATCCGAAAGACGGTTGATAGCTGATAGTGTAGGCTTTTATAGACTATTGTTGTTTGTTTATTTATTTTGTTCTTTATATAGTTGGGCTATAGTGTTGTTATTTTTTCATTCACTGTTTGAGATATTCAACAAAATTCGACAGTATAATCCCTGCCAGCCCAGGACAGCAATTTACTGTCACTGCCGGGGCCAGGGTGCAAATGGAGGAGGGAGGTCTCTGATGAGTTCACTCCCCCCCCCCCCCCCACACACACACACAAAATGGAAGAAGGAATGTTACCGTTTTTCTTTTCCTTTTTGTATACATGTAGTTATTTCCTTTTTGTATATTATGTTCTATTAAGTATTATGTAGGGCACCCTCACCCCCAAGCTTTTGCTGTGTCCTCCAACTATGTATGTACCACATGAATGTATATTTTGTCATAATTTTGTTGAAACTACATGTACATTATTTTGTTCATTCATTCATTTCTCTGTACACTCATATTGAAATGTTGGAAATAATTGAATTGATTTTGCATTTTGCACCATAAAACCTTTATATTTTGGCCGATTCCTTAGAAAATTATTTTTATTATATATTTTGCCGAGGGGACAGAGGAAGAAATTTTTGAGGTTTGGAACAGTTGCTTAGAGCACTTTCGATTACACTGGCAAATACAAGCGTTAAATCATAATTTATACCCCAAAAAGTAGGTTATTTCTAATTTGGGGGGTTGAACCCCTCACAAATGATTCCAGTGTCCCCCCCCCCCCCATCCGCCCTGGATCGTCGACCCTGCTATCAACTATACTGTATCTCGAAGTTCAACTATACTGCCCTCAAATCTGCTTCAAATTAATGGCAAACCCAAGGCATGTGCTCTTCGTTCCAAACGATCACCCAAAGCGGCAAAGCCCCATCTCCAGTTCAAAGTAAACCCCTCTTGGAATATTTAGGAGGGCAGCGTTCCAAAATTCTTTCCAAGATCTATCAACTTTAAATAAACTTTACTGGTTAAACATTGTGAAACCAGGACAAGGAGGATATGAAAAGAGGGCGGGAGCAGGGGGTAAGGGTGATATTTGCACCCCAGACAAAACCACTAATATTATTAAACATGTCGCTCATATAGAGCAGAATGTGCCCTTCTCTCCATTGATGCAACAAACAAAATAATAGAGAATAGAGCACAGAAGATTTTCACGTTGTGTAATAATAGAAGATATAGAAAGGGCTAGATTTAGGGGGAAATTACAGATATTATTCCTTGAAAGTACAACTATCATGCTTTTGGAATTTCGTGGGGAACGGATGTTACCCCCACCCCCCGGCAGCGTCCAATGTTCCTAAACTAATATTCCTGGTATATTTTGATAATTTGCATCTACCCCGCCCCCTCCGACTTAAATGGTGGCTATAATTTTCGTTAAGAAAATGTAAGACCACCCCTCCTTTTTTGTTTTGTTTTTTGTTGCTTTTTTATGTTGTTGTTTTTGTTGTTTTTTGTTTTGTTTTGTTTGTTGTTTGTTGTTGGTTTTTTTTTTTTTTTTTTTTTTGGTGTGTTTTTCTTTGTCTTTTTTGAGTTTTGACAATATTGTGTCCACTCCGACGGAGTCCTCCTAAAACCCCTTTTACTTTACCAACAATGTGTTTCTTTAATTAATTCTTCATATGCCTAATGGAATTCTTTGCTAATAGGTTAGTGTATAGAGGCTACGGAATTTTCAAAAATTTCCATGGGTGCAGTGGCGCAAATCCAAAATTCTCTGACAAGCAAAAAAAAAAAAAAAAAGGTTATTCAAAAAGGTTGGGGGGAATTCGCTTCCAAAATTCTCTGACAAGCAACAAAAAAAAAAAAAAAAAAAATTATTCAAAAAGGTGGGGGGGGGGAAATTCGCCTACAAAAATTCTCTGACAAGCAAAAAAAAAAATATATGGTTATTCAAAAAGGTGGGGGGGACATTCGCCTCCAAAATTCTCTGACAACAGGGCTGTCAACTTTGGGGAACTGCTTGGAGGGAGATTCGTGATTTTTTTTCTCTCGCCTGCCCTCCAATTTTTGGGGTCTCTTTTGAAGTCCAAAAATCTCTGACAAGCAAAAAAAAAAAAAAAAAAAAAAAAGGTGGGGGGACATGTCCCCCTGTCCCCCCCCCCCCCCCCCCCCAGGATTTGCACCCATGCATGGGTGAAATCATAGCCCCAAGTGGCCTATTTGTCCAGGGTCAGTATCATCAGCCCATCGATGCATCAACCACTGGTGAGAAAACTTTTAGCCAATCAGATGCTTTGGATAAGCCGGCCAGCGCCGGCGAAGCCAGCGTGGCCAACATATCGGTCGTACTTGTTCCACATGCATGCATAATAATAGTCGAATAATTCAGTTTCACAGCTGATTCAAAGTCTGATAGGAATTGGGGCCAGTTAAGGTCCACGCTAATGGCATCTAAAACCACCGATATGTTTATTGTTGACGGGGGTCTGAGCACAGAGTTAATGAGACTTGGTTTTCCGGTTAACCTTGTAAGTCATGAAACATTTTATATAGAATTGGGGGGGAATTATTCTCAGATTTTACAAGTTTGTTTGCCGCAGCACCTGGCTGGGGGAAAGACTTCACCGCTCCGCGGCCGCGCTACCGCTGCGGCTAGGTGTGGGAGGACCTCCGCCATGTCAGCAGGCACAGGAAAGTTTTGTCGTCGTTTGCTGCTACCACTGGCTTTTTTTTTTTATCTGTTTGTTTAAGCATGTTTCTATGTTCATACTAGTAGATTAAGCCAAGCCCAAGACTTTTCCTCTTAGTTTCTCATCCAAATTTTTTTCAAAAATGAGGTGGTTGACGGTGGTTCCAATGTAACATAGGGTCTATAGGGATCTATTTTAGTATTTAAAGGGCAATCCAACCTTGGTAATGAGATGATTTGTGTGAAAGCAAAAAAATAAGAAAAACAGGATGGTGAAAGTTTGAAAGAAATCGGACAAGGACTAAGAAAGTTATGGATGTTTGAAAAATGAAATCACTACATCTATGTGAATCTCAAATTGGCAATTTGGTGAGTCAATTGTTACATCTTTGTGGACAACTCTCCCATTTGTCCTACACAAAAATATTAATTTGCGGTTTTCTTCGAGGGGCTTTTATCCCCGGGGCAGTACTCAAAATATATTGGAGATAGCATATTGTTAAAGGTCCTCATGAACGAAAAGATCCTACTGAGAAATCGCATTTTGAAAAAAAGTGACATTTTAGTCATTTTGTATGTTAGAGTGAATGGGGGAGTTGTCCACAGCTACATCACAGTGACGTTACCTATTCCGCCAATTTGAAATTCCCATATGCATAGTGATTACAACTTTCAAAAATTCGTAACTTTCTTATTGCTTGTCCGATTTTGTTCAAACTTTCACCAATTTGCTTCTCTGATTTTTCCTCTTCCTTTCAAAGCAACTTGCTATTAAGGTTGGATTTCCCTTTAACCTGTTAGACCTATGTTAGATCTACTAATACAAACTAAAATACCCGTTTGATATTTTTACCTCAATGGACTAGTACTAATAGTCAGACTACATAAATTGGTATTGGGTGAAGAAAAGGGGATTATTGCACAATCACCTTTTTGATATTTTTTCATTCAACACACCAGCTGACCAAAGAGGGAACAGTATCAAACTTCAGCATCAGCTCATCAAACGCAACGCTCACAAGTTCAGTTTCTTCCCACGCACAACTAAGGACTGGAATGAACTAAACATCGATACCATGTCATTAGAATAAATAAATTAGATTCAAACAAAAAGCCCAGTAAGTAGCTACCTGCTCACAGCCCTCTACCTTAACAAAATTGGCAGAGTACAGCTAGCCTGCACATGCCGACTCAACCAAGAGAAGACAAGACAAGACAGGAAATGTATACTTTCAAAAAAAGTATACTAGTTTCTGCCTGGAGTGTATCACCCCTCCCCCCCCCCCCCCCCTTTTTGCTTTTTCCCCCAATCTCCCTCTCTCTCTCTCTCTCTCTCTCTCTCTCTCTCTCTCTCTCTCTCTCTCTCTCTCTCTCTCTCTCTCTCTCTCTCTCTCTCTCTCTCTCTCTGCTAATCAATGCCCCTCATATTCCCTCTGTTGTTTTTATAATAATTAATTTTCCCTTCTCATCTTTTTAAAACTTTTATTTTCATTGTTCAGGATCCCCTTTGGACATCAAAATATCTTCTGAAAGACCACAGTGCACTGAGGAAAGCTCATCTTAGGTATTTTTAAAAATTTTTATTCAAACCATCACTTTGAAGTTTTTTGTTTCAGATATGAATTATGATTTATCCAAAGCGACATTTCCCTCATACATGTGCCATTTGCTGAAGATATTGAAATATGGGGAATGCAGCTTGTTATTTTTTTTTCTAAATATCTGTTTCATCACTTTGAGATAAGATGAGGAATATATGTTTGCTAGCTGTCTCCTCTGCTTATAATTATATTTTAGACTGTATTCCATTGTGTATACCAGTATTCTGTGTACAGCTTCCCAAGTTAGCATTTTGTTCTGCCATCAGTGTTTTGTTATTTTTATCTTAATTCTTCATTCTGACTATTCTTGAGAATAGTCAATATGTCAGACTTTGTGTAGAGAACAACTCTCACATGAATTGTAAATTGTCAGAACCATAAAACCAAATACACTGTACTTGTATTGAGTTAACCTGTTAACCCATTGACTACTGAATTCTTCAACTCTCATAGGATTTAATACAGGAGCCATCTGGTTCCTGTAGTCTATGGGTTAAAGGCGGTCAGTCGGCGGTGCCCGCGTGTTTCTATGCAGTCCAGGCGAAGGCAAGTTCGGAGATTTCTGTATTCGTACACATCAACTTACATACACATCACAGCGATCTATGCGGATTTTTGCCGAGGAGAGGGACATTTCACTGATCCTCAATATACTTTCGACTAGGCCCAGTTTCGTAAGTGCACGAACTATTTTGCAGCATCAGCAAACGTTGATTTTTCTCCATTGAAACCGCCGCCTGACTGCCTTTAAATACTGAATTCTGTCATTCCCTTAGGCGTAGTACAGGAAACATTAAGTTCTGTAGGCAGTGGGTTAACTTTGTATAATGTGTAGATGAGTGATGTCCAAGAAGGATGAAATTCTTGCATTTTTGTTTTGTTTTTGTTTGTTTTACTGTACATGTAGTTTCCTTGAACATGGCGCTGATGTAATCTTGACAGCAACTTACCAGGTAAAATATGAAGTGTATTTTTCTCCATTGAAACCGCCGCCTGACTGCCTTTAAATACTGAATTCTGTCATTCCCTCTCCAGGAAATCCGAGCCCATAACCCCAATCCTCCGTTCTCTCCACTGGCTTCCGATACATCACCATATATCTTTTAAAGTTCTCCTGCTTACGTACAAAATTCTGAATGGGCAAGCCCCCAAGTATCTCACAGATCTCATTTCCTTACGTTCCACTACTTCTTCAAGGTCCCTCCGTTCATCCTCTACAATGCAGTTAACTCCTGGACCTCGCACTTCCACAAAATATGGTGATCGTGCTTTTTCTGCAATTGCCCCTTCTCTCTGGAATTCTCTACCTGCCTATATACATCTAGCCACTTCCGTTAATCAGTTTAAGTCCCTGCTGAAAACTTACCTTTTTAGTAGATAGTCCTCTGGAATGGCCCAGTTGTGGGTCGGTCGATGGAGGTGCACACCGACTTTGATTTTCAGTATTCATTTACCGTATTTATACACTGTATCTATTGTTTGAATTACATAAGGTTTTTAATAATTTTTGTATTTTTGTATTATTTTGGATTTAATCTTAATTCTCCGGTAAACCGTGCGCTTAGAAACATCCGTATTAAGCGCCTAATAAATGTATTGTATTATTATTATTATTATTATTTATATTCTGTGAAAAAATATTTTCAAAGAGAAAGTTGAGTTCTGGTAAAGGTGAAAAATGATTTTTGAGCCTTCTCATTCTTTTTTGTCTATTTGAAAGAATATCACAGAGGAAATGCCTTTCATAATCTTTGATAGTACCTTAAAGGCATTGATTAACTTTGCCCAGGATTGAAAAAAAAAAATCACTGTTCCAGCTAATGCTGTAATCATAATTGCAAACCTTTAGCTCAGACAGGAATCGCCTGAGTTTTATAAGCTGATCGGTCGTTTATATATCCAGATATTTACGATCGAACATTGATGTCGGGATAGAGTACCACCGAACCCTCAAGAACTCTAACGGTTGGCATACCTCGCTCTATCACAGAATACCGTACGGGCTGGAAACCCGCTCTGAAATCGCCAAGCGCTGGTGCTTGGTTTTTGTGACTGCAGCGTAGCGAAGAAGCCGAGCGACTTGCGCTAGCGATTGATCGCGATTTTCTCTTTTTAAGGATAGTAAACGGGTTCCATTTTATCTCATACTTTCACATATCCTTAATTATATATGTAGTCAGAGGACTGCACACAATTCACTGGCATTTGAGCTGATTTTACAATTTTTCACAAAGTTAATCAATCACTTTAAAGTGTACCAATCACCTGAAAAAATAATTTGTGTACAGCTAGAAAGTATAAAATCAATCTCAAAGAACTTTATCTGGCATTCTATCGGTCAACAGTTAAGGAGTATGAAGGAATTAAAAGATAACATGAAAATGCTCGCGCGGAACCGAACTCCGAGTTTGGTTCCGCGCGAGGCCTTATCTTGGCTAGCGCGTACGGGTGCGTCGAGTAGTCTATTCACAAGTCCGTTTTACGCTTATAGAGAGTGTAATTAAAATTGCAATATCTCTTTATAGAATTAATATTTGAAGCACATATTTTGAATATAGTATAACTACATGGATCCCGTAACATACAGAGCAAAATAATTTTTGGTGGTTGGTACCCTTTAAGGGTAATGTTTAGTTTTGGTAAGCTCTAAAAAAAAATTGTCAGATTTATTGGATTTTTGTTGATAAATAGCAACATACTAGCAATACAAACATGCAGTGAAGATTTCACATCCTAAGTTGCATAATAAACAAATGAGCGGCAAACAATAATTACGGGCCGGGTCAGGGATATAAACTCCCAGCAACTTCAGCGTGCACTGTACATCATACACACATTCAAAACCTACACACAGTGACACGCATGTTATTTCTGTGCGCAGCCTCAAGATTGCTGTGCAGGGAGCGGTCAGGGTGGAAAGGTCCTAGCGTAGGGCAGTATATTGGCGTGACCTAGCGTTCCTTACATATATTTACAGTAAAATTCACAGGAAATCATTGATGGAATACGAAATGATCTCGTAGAAACATCTTTTATTACATGGAAAATAACATGAGACTATGTTTAACTCGTTTCTTTTCAATTTCCTTTTTGCTATCAAAACTGTACATGAGCTTTAAGGCAAAGAAAAATGATGAAATTGAATCTTAAATATTTGCTGTTTGATTGGTTTTGCAGGCTAGCTCAGAACTGTTTGAAAAAGAAGCAGGTATAAAGGCAGGGGAATTCAGCAAACTGATGCAAACAGCATGTGACATTGCAAGGGAGGCAGTGGATGAATTCTGGCAGAAAAATTCCCAATCTGGTAACCGACTCTTTATAATTCATCTATATCAAACACATAGCTATGCATTACAAACCATCTATTGGTTATTGGCGATTAGTGTGATAAGGATCTTTAATTTTAATAATTTCTGTCAGAACTTAGATTAACTAAAAAACATCACTAAATTGGATTACCAAATGAAAGGGAAGTATTTTCCTTCATTTATAAAAAGAAAAATAACATGAATTTCATGTTGAAAATTAACATTAAAAACCAGTACAATTTCTTATTGCAAATTTATAATTTTTATACTTTTATAAATTCATGAATGCAAGAGTTTTTAAAGAACAATCTTAAATATTTTGTTGTCCCCGCCGAACGAAGTTCGCGAGGGGACTATGAAACGGGCTCCGTACGTGTGTGCGTGTGTGTGTGTGTGTGTGTGTGTGTCCGTCCGTCCGTCCGTCCGTCTGTCCGTGTGTGCTCAAATGTTAGAAAATGCTACTTCTCCGTCATTTCTTGGCCGATTTTGATTCCGATTGTTTTATCTGATAGGGCTGGGTGGGGGCTTCCAAACTTCTACACAGAATTTTGAAATTCATTAATTATGCAAATTTATGCAAGTTTATTCAAAATCGACGAAAAATGCTACTTCTCCTCTATTTCACATCGGATTTTGATTCCGATTGTTTTATCTGATAGGGCTGGGTGGGGGCTTCCAAACTTCTACACAGAATTTTGAAATTCATTAATTATGCAAATTTATGCAAGTTTATTCAAAATCGACGAAAAATGCTACTTCTCCTCTATTTCACATCGGATTTTGATTCCGATTGTTTTATCTGATAGGGATGGGTGGGGGCTTCCAAACTTCTACACAGAATTTTGAAATTCATTAATTATGCAAATTTATGCAAATTTATTCAAAATCGATGAAAAATGCTACTTCTCCTCTATTTCACATCGGATTTTGATTCCGATTGTTTTATCTGATAGGGTTGGGTGGGGGCTTCCAAACTTCTACACAGAATTTTGAAATTCATTAATTATGCAAATTTATGCAAATTTATTCAAAATTGACGAAAAATGCTACTTCTCCTCTTTTTTTTTTCGGATTTTGATTCCGATTGTTTTATCTGATAGGGCTGGGTGGGGGCTTCCAAACTTCTACACAGAATTTTGAAATTCATTAATTATGCAAATTTATGCAAATTTATTCAAAATTGACGAAAAATGCTACTTCTCTATTTCACATCGGATTTTGATTCCGATTGTTTTATCTGATAGGGCTGGGTGGGGGCTTCCAAACTTCTACACAGAATTTTGAAATTCATTATTCATGCAAATTTTTGCAAATTTATTCAAAATGGCTGAAGGTTCATAATGTTTTCATGTTTTATATTTCAGTTGTATACGTGCATTGTTGGTATTCTCTTCTTTTGCATGCAGTAACATTATTATTTTATTCACTAAAGTTTTTCACTGAAGTTTTAAGGTTCAGGCTAGTTAATTTCCACAGATCTGCACTTCCGGCGGGGACATTTATTACGCATTGCGTAATTTACTCATTCACTTGTTGCTATGGTCGAGGTAAGAATTCTCTTGAGAGACAGATAGGTTTAAAACAAATTTTCTTACTGGTACTATTTAATATATAAAATGAAATGACACAAAATCATTTCACTTTGTTTATTGAAAAGCAAGATATAACCAAAAAAGCCAAAGATCAGATAAAATATATTCTTGAAAACTAATTTTTGATAATTTTCTCAAGTTTTCTACTCTTCTCCTGTCTACATGTCTGGTCCATTCATTTGTTAAATGTAAAAATACATTTTCAAGGTTGAACAAAAACATCTATGTTGTTTGATTATGTTGATAAAGGATTGTCAGCACACCTGAAACAGGTTGTCATAATTTTCAATACATAGTGTATGCTGAGAACCAGGAGGGTGATAACCATTATGATTCTACATATAAATGCACTTTGGGGCTCTCAGCAAATATATTAAATGTGACCTAATACCTGTAAATCTCCTCTTTTTTATCTCATTTTATTCACGTGATCTGTAAAGGAAGAAAGAAGCCTATCGTTGCCGGATCAGTAGGACCGTATGGAGCTTGCCTGCATGACTTCTCAGAATACCATGGGAAATATGTGGATAATATGACAAGAGAGGTAGGCCATGTTCTTATACAGGGTGGCCCAGAGAGAATGCAACAAATAAGATCTGCAATTTCAACGACATGATTGACAAAATATCATTAGTTTTCTGTTTAATTTGGTAGACAATTCTTTTCCGAACCCTGTACCTTGTGATCCACAATCCGTTGACTTATCCACTAGACCATATTTCTACATACTTTCTTTCACATTTTTGTATCACCAGGTACTGATGCAGTGGCACAGACAATGTTGATCTATTAACCCTAGAAACCGTAACATCCATTCTCTTTTGGAGCAACCGTGACAGTGAAAATTACGATCAATATTCCCTTCCTGTACATTTATAGCGCATATCACATATTTAGCCACGTTTCTATGCGCTTCCAAAAAACTTTGGATTACATCAGCTCTATCCTGCACAAAGCTGCCAAAAGGGGTACTCATTTATTTCACCAGAGACGGAGTGTAGCAACTGTTGATTAATATCTTGCTAAAGGATGTTATTTCTGTGGCGGGACTTGATCCCTGTACTTTGTGATGAACAGTCCAGTGATATCAACTAGACCACATCACTTCTACATAATATTTTTCACATTTTGTATCACCAGGAACTGATGCAGTGGCACAGACCTCGTATCAAAGCATTGGTTGATGCTAAAGTTGATCTGTTAGCCCTTGAAACCTTACCGTCCATACAAGAGGCCGAAGCTTTACTGGCAGTTCTACAAGAGTTCCCTGGTATGAAGGCATGGATGACTTTCTATTGCAAGGTAAAACACTGAGTACATATATACATCAACATTTAGAAATTTCAGCTAAGAAAGATAAATAATGGAACACAATTTGTCTAAGATTAAAATATAGATCTCTATTTTGTTTTCTTCTCTTGTTTATGTCAATACACTTTTGGGAATTTCGGTGATTTATGCAATTCCAAGCCCAAACTTCAGTTAATGTTATTGACTTTAAGCTGTTCTTTGATTGCCTTTAAGCAAATTTCTTTTAGCAAAGGTCTTCAAGCACTTCTGATTTCTGTGCATAACAAAGCAAGTACAAGCTTGGTTCTGAAAGATTAGCTCGTAAGCTCTGCTTGATCAGAAAATTTTTCTATAAATAATGCTTAATTGTCCCATATAGTATATCCTATATGTTTATGAGATTTTTCTGTGGACCTTTTCACCAGGTCCATAGTATTGATTTTAAAAGTTGAAACAAAACAAAGCAAAATACCTCAGAAAATATCTCATTTTAATTACAAAGCAGTGGATTCTATATTCCAATATTATATTACCTTATGTAAGTCTTATATGCTATATCCTGATATTCTATTTCTCCATAGGACACAGCCTACATAGGGCACGGAGAAGGTTTTGCTGAGGCAGTAAGCAAAGTCAGCTCTTGCTCCCAAATAATGGGAGTTGGAACTAACTGTGTTCCAGCAGAAAACATCACAGCTTTACTACAGGGTGCCTCAACATCTAGAAATGGAAAGCCCTTCGTTGTTTATCCCAACGCACCCGGAGAACAGTGGATAGATGATAGGTGATGTTTGTCTTCTTCATTTCTCTTTAAGTTTGGCTGAAATGATGCGTACATCAATTGATTGGAATTGAGCATCTTTAAAAAAATACATACCATTCTTTTTGATACATTGAAATTTAGAAGCAACTTTTATTTGTGTATGATATTACATGAAGTGTAATACGGCATGTTACGTGTATAAACTTTTGAAAATAGGGAACACACAGGAATAGGTTATTGAAATGTAAAAATCAGAGACCATAAAATTATATGAATTTTTTTGGATTCATAGTTCAAGTAACAATGACAAATATTGTCAGTATTTTAGAAATGTTCAAACCTTACACAGATTTTTTACCAATCAATGCATAAAATTACCTTTCATTCCTGAAAGAAACATAATTTGTATACATGTAGACTCTTTTCATTTTTGATATGAAAGATTACACACCATCTTGTAATAGTGACAAAAAAATAAAACTTCAACTATACAGTGTAGTTTTTCTTTTGTGCAACATTTCTTTCAAGTAGTGGAAATACTGATAGTTGTTTCTTCCTTTCTTTATTTCTATCTACAGTGTATGTGGAAAGACGAAAGCTAATGAGTTAAATGATCTCGTACCAGCTTGGATAGAGGCTGGAGCTACATACATTGGGGGTTGCTGCGGGAATAGTGCCTTAGACATTCAACATATAGCAAGTCTGCTTACCGAGAGATAGTGCAGAAAAGTTGATTGATTGGACTTAAATTATTTTTATGCATTTCTGAGTTGTTTAAAGAGAAGGTTGAGTTCTGGGAAAGGTAAAAAATCATTTGTGAGCTTTCTAATCCTTTTATGTCAGTTTGGAAGAACATCATAGTAAAAATGTCCCCTGGAAAGGATTGCTATATTCAAAATATGAGGAGAAATAGCTGAAGAGTTTGGGTCGAACGTTCATTCCACATGTGTGTGCAGTCCCATATATCCATTTCTGTGTGCAGTGCATGTGCTTTTCAGCGAGATTTTGTAAATTTCTTACCATTTTGATGATTCTGAGACCTCACAATATACACCAATTCACATGTAGCCATGATCAACCTTTTGAACTTGCTCTGAGACAGTTTCTTTCATAATGTAATCATTTGACCAGAACTCAACTTTATCTATAACAGTTTTTAATGTTAAAGGAGAATGAAACCCTGGGGAAATATCCATTTTAATGAAAAGAGAGGATAGAGAGAAGCAATTTTTTAAAAATTTCCATCAAAATCAGTTACGAAATGAAAAAGTTATGAAAGTTTGAAAAGTCTCAATTTACTTTCTATGGCGATCCTCAAATTGGCAATGTTGCTTCAAAATTGCAGGTTTAGTAGTACAACTCTCAATATGTTTTGTACACAAAATTTCATATTTTCTCCATTATCTCTAAAGATGCTGCTTGTCTTTTTGAGAACTCAACATATGTTGTGTCAAATACATTTTCCCATGAGATATCTTGAGCTAAGAAGGAGACACACTGTACCTTGAGAGATAATGGGGAAAATATGAAATTTTGTGTACAAAACATATGAAGAGTTGTACTACTAAAGCTGTCACTTTAAAGCAACATTGCCAATTTGAAGATCGCCATAGAAAGTAAAGTGAGACTTTTCAAACGTTCATAACTTTCTCATTTCGTAACCGATTTTGATGAACTTTTTTAAAATTGCTTCTCTCTATCCTCTCTTTTCATTAAAATTGATTTTTCCCCAGGGTTTCATTCTCCTTTAACTGCTTAGAACTCATCTTCCTGTTCTCTACTTTCTTTTCATGTCCTTCTCATCTGTTTTGGGAATTATTCTTTATATTTGTGGTTCCCTACCCTTGTTTCTTATCTTATGTTATGATTAAATGGTTAAATGCTAGCCTCTAGCTTTAATGTATTTCATCAATCCAAGCACATTGTTTGGAAAGTTGGCAATATAAATTTTATTTGATTTCTGTATACCGGTAGACATTTTTACTTGCAAGAATACTGAATAAAACCATATTAAATACTGATTAAAGAAGTGCTACTATTAGATGACTGTAGCATACATCTGGCCTAAAATGTTGTGACCATCCATTGTTGTAGATGCATGCCAGATGCCCCTTAAAATAACTGGTACACTACTGATATGTTGTTTAAAATACAATGAACATCCATTTTTAAATGTTTGTGACCTCCGGCTGATGAATAATGAAAAAGAAAGTATGGCTGAAATTTCGACATCCCAGGAGACAAAAGACCAAAAATGGCGGTCTAGTGAACCATCAGAAAAAATGTCAGAAGGCCCATGAGACAGACCTGTCGGTCCTGTGGGCTGTCTAGTGAGCCATTGGTCTTGTTGGCTGTCGATCTCATAGGCTGTAGCAGACTGAAATAGATGCCTTATGCATTCAGAATATGTGTTACCGATATGACTTGTTTGACACAGTCAAGTTAAATGAAGTAATATATCCCCCTCTATTTCTGAATAAAGTAGACTTTATGAATGGAATTGAAACTTGTTTTATCCTATGGTATTGATTAATTTCACAATCTTTGTTTTGTTGAATAAGTTCAGGACATGAAAAGGTATGAAAAGAATACCACCTTGTTTGTCATTCAACCATTTCAATAAGACATTAACTCTTACTGTGCCAAGGGGTTTAACTCTCTTCAAAATTTTACCAAAACGTGATCAATACTTACTTTTGAAATGTCTTCACTTCATTAACCGTCTATTATTTTACAAAATATTGTGTACAAAACTTGTAGGAAATTTATCATCAATTATTATGATGCCAAACATTACTACTTTAACCAACTTTATGCATAAGAATTATTGAAAATTGTATTTGAGTTTCTTTCTTGTCCATTATTTTGGGGATTTCTCATTGGTTTACTATTGTTTAATGTTGAAATGAGGTAATATCTTTTTGAAAATTTGCAATTTTCTCTGAAAATTTCTATGGTAGCATATAGTTATAATCATATATTTAGAATACTTGATTTATGCTCAACATTTTGATATACATTGACCACCATATACCTTTCCTGTGGTCGAGCAATTGGTGAATGAAAATGACAAGTCTATCGGCACTGAAAGAGTTAAACTCCATGATGTTATACTGATATAATGACTTGTTGCAAATATTTTATATTAAAAGTTTTCATAACTTTATAATGGTATTTTTAATTATTGGTGCCAATTTCGTCATGAATAAATGAAAAGAGTTTATAGGTGCAATTCTGAAAATTGTTCAAAAGTAAGTACTGTACCATTACAGTGGTAGTGACATGTGAGATACAGAGACTCTACCTCAGGGGCAGAGCGAGAATTAGAGATAATTATTTTCTCCCTGTTATGACTGTGAACAGATATTTGGCCGCAAAAGAGAGAGAGAGAGACAAGGAAAGGAGGAAATAAGAGAAAGAGAAGGAGAGAGAGAGGATGGGAGAAAGATGAGAAAGAAAATGGGGAGAGGGGAAAAGAAAGAATGAGAGAAATAAAAAGAAAATATGAAAAAGAAAGAAAGGAGAAGAGAATATTATCCAGATCACTTTTCCCGCGCCTTATGTGACCGAGGCATCAGTCTAATCACTAGCACATTCTAAGGAATTTATTACAGCCTGTAAGGTGTGATTTTTTTGCAAGGGTGATTTGCGATAACAAAAAAAAAATTGTTCACGTAACGGGAATCAACTTGATTTCATGCACCCTGTATGGTGAGATTAAGTGGAATAGCGCCATCTCAAATAAAACTGACTCGTGAACCGAACAAATAGCCCTGCTTGGCAGTCGTGTTGGAAATTCATGGTTTTATCAGTTCATGTATTTTTTAAAATTGAATATTCAGATTAACAGAGAAAAGATATACCGATTTACAAATATTTCTATAAACTTCTTTCCTATTTATTCTTTACCTTTTCTGCTGAATTGTGCATCCATTTAAAATATATATATTTCCTCCTTGCTCGTACTGTTCCTCTCTCTACAATCTGTCTTCTTTCATTTCTACTTAACTTGCTCTTCACATATATGTATTCCTTATCCGAGTCCTGTTCCATGTACTGATTTTTTTTCATCGTATTTTCCGTCGGCTTTTCTATTTCAGACTTTTCTTCTTCCTTTTCTTCCCTGGTGAAACCTCAACATATCTTAAATCAGCTTGTGTGTTGTTTTATGCAACAAAATTGAATTCGCATGTAAAGTTTTCAAAATTACACCATATATTCTTTCAAAGAAATAAGAGCACTGAAAAGAACTGTTTCGTATTTTATTTTCTCTGTATGGTCTAAAACTACAACAACAACAAAAACATACTCGAATGATGCCCACAACATTATTATTTTCATGAATTTTCAAATTGAAATTGGAAGATCATCAAGACTTCGAAACCGTTCTACTGACCTGCTTACACCGTTTACACTGTCCTGGTCACAGGGGCCGCGGAGCGTTTTTGAAAATGGAGAGGGCTGATCTTGAGCATGCGAACGAGTATAATTATCAATTCTACCACCAAAAAAAGTGGTCAATATTAGCCCTGCCCCTTGGATCCTCGATCCCTGGTTCATAACGTTCACACTGTCCCGTTTGATGTGTGACTCAGGTCCATGCGCCATTTACAGAGACCGATCTCGGTTTAGCGAATCTCCCTTGCCTCTATCGTTATGACCTCAGTCACACCTCCGAACCGACTTCAAACCGACCGATAATCGAAAGAATCTCGGCCATTAGGGGTAATGTAAGATTTGTGATCGTTCTTTTGTCGGTTTGGTATCGGTCTGGTTAGTGTGACTGGGGTGTTAGGTCAGCTAGATGTCCATCCATGGGATGGTTTAATTGGATGATCGTCGTGTCATCTCGCGTTTCCTTCCAGTGAGCTATGATGTCCCTTGGAGCATGAAGGGCACCCCAGACCCTCTTCCGATGGGGATCTTTAACCTTAAAGGTTCCCTTTTATGGAATTACAAAGGAACTGCAATTAGTAGACTTTTCTACTGTGAATCCAGATCTGTCAACCATTTTACCTGAATTCCATTCATTAATCTGTAAACTTGAAAATAAAAAATTAATTGGGAACGCCCCTAAAAATTTTGGAAAATCGGTCCAGCGATCGATGACGTCATGTGACGTCACACTCAGAATGCTTGACTCAACGCAAGCTGAAAGTGTGTGTGTAGGCTATTGAACTTCGTGTAGATCCTAGCTTCGACTTCGTGTAGAGCTTCGACTTCGTGTAGATCCTAGCTTCGACTTCGTGCCATTACAGCCCTTCATTTTAGTTTTTTTTTAATCCTATATCAACGAACGATAACATCTTCTTTAGACAGAAGAAATAAAAGAGGAATTAGGGGCACGGCCGTATTTGTTTGAACCAGACATGTCGGATTCTGATTATATGACAGAGACGTCCCTGATTTCAATAACGGAGAAGATATCGACGGGAGACTTGGGAATTATAACTAGTAATTCCTTTTGATAATTAGATTGCCGATTAAATTTTAATTTACGCATATCCACCAATTATGAATCTTGTTTGCGCTTGCAAAATGCCCCAGTCCTGATGAGGCTGAGCTGATAGCCGATCGAGGCAGTGATAGCTGATCGAGGCAGTGAGCTCGACGTGCGCAGGTGTACACGCCGTGCCGTTCGGTCGTTCGCCTGCTGACCCTGCCTGGCCTGGGCGCGGCTTGGGTAGGGTTTTACTGGTGCATGGGGTGGTAGCGTTTTGTTTCTAGTAAATTCTTACATTGATATCCAGAAAACCCTTAGCTCTCCTGTTACCTTGCATGTTTTCATTGTGCTGCTATGAATAATAAGTACCGGTAGACTAAGTTAGTGTAGGTACAGTGATAGTTGATCAATAGATATATGATCAATAGATACCGTAGATCAAGTTTGATTTTGGGGATGGCATCTTGCTTCAGGGACGGCCTCTTCTTGATGCCAAACGCCGCATGCAGCCCCGTACTATCGAGGAAGTCCTCCGCACAAATGTGCTCGGAACACACGGACACTGCGGTCACTCGGCCCCTTCCAATTGACGCGAGTTAGTTTCACTTTTGAGGTCCATTTTCTTCTAATATTTGGGTCTTTGAGGAATAAATGTAGACTAACACCCTCCTTTGTGATGTTGCTGCAACCTGCAAAGACACAGCGTTGCGGCATACTTCGATTTAGAGGTGGTTTTCGAGGTGGTATATAACTGCAAGTTAGTTTGCACGCGTATATATATGCAAGATATTGTAAACAAGCACCGGCGATGTCGGTTTGTGACGTCACACGTCAATCATGCTCGAAGAACGAGAATTCGGGGTTTAAAAGGGGGCGGAGCTTAGCAGACTCGTTTAGGCCTGAATACGTGGGGAAAATATTATTTTAAAAATATTCAGATACGTATTCATTGCAAACGGATGTCATTTTTCAATTTAGATGAGTATCATGTACAAAATAACAAGAATTAGAATTTCATAGAAGGGAACCTTTAACTCTTACAAGGGTCTTGAAGGATCTTGAAGGGTCTTGAAGATGTAGGAAATATTTTACAAGGTTTATTTCGCTCACTGTCTTACAGACGTCGCGGTTTCACGTTTCTTTATCTCTTCATCTTCCCCTTCTCATTATTATACTTAATTCTTTTCTTTTGTATTTTCTTTCTCCTACATCCCACCTTCAGTTTTCTTCTCCTTGCGCTGCTTGTTCTTTTTCTAATTCTCTCCCTTTTGTCTTCATCTTTTCCTTCTTGTATTTCAATTCTTCTACGGGTTAATTTCTTCTCCTCCTCCTCTTCCTTCCTTTCTTCTGCTTCGCAATTTTTTTCTTTTTCATGTTTTCTTCATTCCTTCATCATCATCCTTCTTCTTCTCCTTCTTCTTCTCCTTCTTCTTCTTCTTCTTCTTCTTCTTCTTCTTCTTCTTCTTCTTTTTCTACTTCTTCTTCTTCTTCTTTTTCTTCTTCTTCTTTTTTTTTTTCTTCTTCTTCTTCTTCTTCTTCTTCTTCTTCTTCTTCTTCTTCTTCTTCTTCTTCTTCTTCTTCTTCTTCTTCTTCTTCTTCTTCTTCTTCTTCTTCTTCTTCTTCTTCTTCTTCTTTTCTTCTTCTTCTTCTTCTTCTTCTTCTTCTCATGTTATGACATCTAGTATTCATCCTTTCCCGGCATTGCATGAAACAATGAAGAACACCCGCTCGTGGGGCTCTCCCATCCAGGGCTCACGACACATCCACTCACCATTCTTATGACACATGTATCACACCCTTAACAGATCATCCCTTCAGAGATTAAGATATGGATTAAACGATTAATATCAAGCCTTAATCATTCGAATGCATTCGAATCGCAACACCCTTATATTCTTTATTTGTCTTATATAGGATTATGATTAACAATATTGACTAATTGGGCGCGATTCGATACGGTAATTAATCATAGCGACTTACGTAATATCCAATCCTTTTTGTTTTTGTTGACTTAACTCCTACAAGGTGTCCAGGGGTCTGGAAGATCGAGAAAATCACGTATTTCACCTTTTTGTTGTTCCCCTTCTCATCACCATGCCCATCCAGGGCCCCGCTGCCTAAAACTTACCATTAATGGTAACTCTGCTATCAATGATAACTACCATGGTAACATCACTCAACAACCAATCAAAATCAAGGTTTCCATGGGAGTTACCATTGATGGCAAAGTTACCGTTAATGGTAAGTTTTATAAAACGGGGCCCTGGTCTCACTCGCCATCCTAATGACACATGTATCACAACCTTTTCAGATCATCTCACTTACGATTAGATCAGGATTAAACGATTAATATCAAGTCGAACGCATTCGAATTGCAACACCCTTTATTCTTTATTTGTCCTACTTCTACTTCTGTTTCCTCTCCTTCTTACTTCTCTCTATATTTAATCCTGCAGGTTTAACAATCGATTTTTCATATAGCATTTCTTTCAGTATTTTTTAAAAAACACAATGCTTTTTGTAAGTGAATGAGTGAAATTAAATTAAACGGTTTTTTCAATTTTATTTTATGTCGACGATTTCCCTGAGGGTATGACGTCTCATTATCCATCGAACCCAACGTGCCGGAAACAACGAGGAACACCCGCTCCACCTTAGGGCTCTCTCATCCAGGGCTCACGACACATCCACTCACTATGGTTATGATACATGTATCACACCCTTTACAGATCATCTCCTCAGAGATTAAGATATGGATTAAACGGTTTATATCAATCCTTAATCATTCGAATGCATTCGAATTGCAACACCCTTATATTCTTTATTTGTTTTATATAAGATTATGATTAACAACATTGACTAATTGGGCGCGATTCGATACGGTAATTAATCATAGTGCCTTATGTAAGATTTAATCCCTATGAGTTTCCTCTTATTTTTAGTTTCGACTTTGGTGTACCATTGCTTACAGTTGAACTGTATTCAAATGAAAATTCAGTGTCATATCAGACATTGAGTTGTTCTTTACTTTATTCAAAATTCCGTTTTTCATTTTTTTCATTATTACCTTCATTAAAGAGGAGGGGCGGTGCAAGGTATCATCCAGTCGTATAAGGTGCAATATTTGCTCCCCTAACATGCCAAAACAATTGCAGCTGTATCATCTGGTCTACGCTCTTTAATGTGCCTTTTTAAAAGAAATCCTGTATGAATTGTTAAGTTTTATTCATAGCTTGATATATGTAAACGGGATGACGTTTATTAAAGAAGTATAAGCATTTGACCTCTACATGTAGGCCTATATCACAAAATCAGTTCAAAGTAGAAGTAGACTTAAAGACAGGGCGGCGCTACAGGGGGGGCAGAGGGGGCGACCGCCCCCTATGATTTTTCAAGTTGTGAAAAAAGAAATTAAAAAAAAGAAAAGGAGGAAGAAAAGGGAAGAAAGGGGAAGAAAGGAGAAAGAGGATTATTAAAAAGAGAGGTCTTAAACATATAACTCTATATTACCCCTGTTATTTAATGGAGAAAAAATATGACGTCATCTTTAGGTCGTCTTGCCCCTCCTATCAAAATACCCTGGCGCCGCCCCTGCTTAAAGAGAATTTGCTCATCAAAATAATAATACAACCAGTAGCGGATCCAGTATTCTCTTGTCTTGCAGGGTTAGTCCGAAAACCTCTTACCAGCACCCCCCCCCCCCCCCCTTCCACAAATAAAAAAAAGAAGAAGAAGAAAAAAAAGATTTAAAATGAATAGGCCCTTACCTTTTTCAGGTGTCTTTTCACTCGGTAAATATTTTACAAGCAAAAAAACATCCTACTTTAAGGTGTTTTGTTTCAAAAATTTCTGTCAGGAGCAAATCAGCACAATTTTGGAGGCAAATTTTATAAAAAATTGTACAAAGTTAGATATGCCAGATTGAGAGTTGGTTGACGCCGCTCCTCCTCCCCCCCCCCCCCCCCACCACCACCCCTCATGGAACCGCCTCTGTGTCAACGGTCCATGTCACATTGCCATGATTGTCTGTCCAAATATTTACGTTGATCAATTTGCAGTAGAAAAAAAATTAAAGAGATTTCTTAGCTTTTCTCATTCTTTTTATATCAGTTTGGAAGAATATCAAATTTTTTTTTTTTCAACTCCCCTGCAGAAGACTGCTCGTCAAATACCCCATAATTGAAATAGCTGAAAAGTTTGGACCAAACTTTCATGTCACATGATTGTGTGTGGTCCCATATACCTATTTCTGTGTGATGTGTATGTGATTTTCATCAAGACTGTGTCAATTTTATTTCATTTTGATCATTCCAAAACCTCACATTATACTTAACACTATAATACATAATCGGCTCTTCCACATCATGCACATATCGCTTCCAGACAGTTAGTTTTAAAAATTAATATCATCCAATCATATCTTTAAGTCGATCTAAATTTATTTGTGTCAGAAAGCAATTATTAAGCTTGACATACGCCCTTGAGATGATTCAAAAGTATATTAATAATGTTATGATGGGGAGACACCCGAGCAGACATCAAGGAATGAGTTGGTACGTGTGCGGGGATGACATTGCTTCTAAATAAAGTCCTAGCGGAAACACACTCGAACATGAATCAATTTCTTTCTGGGGGAGGGGAGTCATCACCATGTTTGGTTCTTCTTTCAATCCTTCCTCTGATCCTTCTTTTTCTTCCTCCCATGCTCCTTTTTCTTGGTCGAGTTTTTCTTCTTATCATTATTATTCATGTTATTTTATTTTTCTCTTACCTCTCCCTCCTTTTCCTTTTCGTCACTCTTTATTTTGTGGTTGTTTCTATTCTTTCTTTTTTTCTCTCTCTTTTGCTATTTGGTTTCTCACTTCCTTTCCATATTTATATGCCAGTACTGTTTTTGTACAATCCCGATATTTTTCATTTTGCTATTATGTTACAATTTATCAATATTACTTTGTTTCTCTTTACCTATTTTGTTCTCATTCTCTTTTTCAACGCGTCTCTATTGCACTCTCCTTTCTTCTTCCAATTTCAAAAGCATGTTACGATTTTTTTCATAGATGGATTCACACAGACCCATGTTAGTGTTTTTTTTTATTGAGTACTTTATTTTGGCCCTATCGGGCATACCTTAAGTACATAAAAGATAATATTATTGACTTTGTACATGTGCCCCCCCCCCATTTTTTTTTCCTTTTTCCTTTCTTTTTTTTAATATTATGCATTAAATAAATAATTATTTTTCCTTCTTTCTTTCTCTACCAGATATTTTAGCTTCTCTTCTTTCTTTTTTTTTCAGAGATATTTTTTCTTATTAAAACGCCTCTGAGAAATGTGAGAACATGTTTTTAACTTATTTCTGTTATTTTTTTTTTGGGGGGGGGGTACTTATCAGCACTTTTTGAGACATGTGTCTCCCGTCGGAGAATCCTGGGTCCGCCACTGAAACCTATCTAGCTTTCAAACTCGGGTCTGTTACAGAGACCAAGATAAAGATTATTTTGACGCAGACGAGCACAAGTTTGAGTATGTGTCACTCAAGCTATAGATTAGTGTGTGGATTAACAAAGAGATTAGAGTCAGTGACAATACAGACCTAGATATACATACGTCTGAATGACTAACCGGGGCAAAAAGATCGTCAGACATAATTCGTTTGGGTATTCGTACATCTTCATGCCGATCGGGTTACCTTCACTTAAACGTAGAGGTTTTTCGCTTCAGCCACTATTTTAGTTTATACATTTTCATTATGCATACTAATATAAGCCAACTCAATCTCTAAATTTCGATATGTAAGGTTTTTTTTTTCAATATCACTACATAAAAAAATAAAAGGAAATACAACGTAAGTTCAGGTTACTCTTTTTTAGAACAATGTACAGGACTTTACAAAATACAAATGAAAAACGCGGTACAAAACATAATACATTTTAATTTATTATGTTTTGTAATGCCCTTTTCATTTCGTAGTGGAGTTCAATCACTCAACGTGCTTCAGGCCTATGGTATTAGGAGACAAAAATAAAAATGCAAAAAAAAGTGTAAAATGCAATTAAAATGTATTTGCCTTAAAATTCTAGAGAGAACTTCCACAAATGAAGAGAAGCCGAGTAGATTATCAAATTAGCTTACATGTTCAAAAATCATTCATCCCTGTAATAAGAAAAGAATGAATCTTGTTTGGAAATAAAAGAATAAATGCTTCTTATTTTGTCCCATGTTGCCTGTCTTATGAAAATGTGAAAATAATAATTCTATTCCATTTTACACCGTCCCCCTCCCCCTTCCCCACCCGCCCATACGAAAAGAGTCTTTTTGGTCCTACTGCTACTACTACTACTACTACTACTACTACTACTACTACTACTACTACTACTACTACTACTACTAATACTAATACTAATACTAATACTAATACTACTTCTACTACCACTGTTCTTACATATTTGACCCTTACTGTGCCAATGAGGTTTTTTTGCACACAAGTTCCTTACAACATTATTCGTCTGGCATTTAAAGACTTAATGATGGGTTGGGATGGGCTGTTTTGGGTGGGGCAAACTCCAAGAACACGTTCCATCAATCAGGGAGAAAGACCAAGGAGAAGGTTGAATCTAAGAAATTATGATACTTTCTTTCAGAGCCCCGTCTGTTTTTTAAAACCCTTTAAACCCTTAACACCCTTTTCTCAGTTTATAACATTAAAGCTAAAAGAACTTCCTATACCCTTGGGCATCCAGGGTATGTGTGCTAAGGTTCTTGATGAGAGAAAGACCAAACTGTAAAAGCATCAACCGATGTGGTTTGTGATGACCTTTGAAAGGAGATTAAAATCATGCCCTGTATTTAGCATCTAGCCTCCATCTCTGCAAATGGATCTTCAAGATTGAAAGGTAACGTAGACCTGAGGTCTGGTCATGAAGTTGCGTTCTACTTCTAGAGATACAAATAAAAAAAATAATAATAACAATAATCATAATACATAACATTTATATAGTTTAATAATACGTTTCTAAGTGCAGGAAAGAAGCTAAAGAATGAAAGAAAGAGGAGAGAATGATTTTTTTTTAAAAGAAAAATACGGGAAGAACAAATACAAACATAAATTAACTACTAATACGATTGCCTAATAAGATGAGTTTTAAGAAGTGTTTCGAAAGAATCTATGGTGGAGGCCTCACCAGTGAATGTAGATAGGAAGATTGTTCCAGAGTTTTGGGGCAAGAGAAGAAAAGGCACGATCGCCATAACGAGTTATGTAAACCAGTTACCATTTCACAATTGAAGGCGTTTGGTAACACCATATATACGGTATGGTAGCCTCTGTGAAAAGGATGTTAATAATTATATTCTTTCGTCAAAAAGAACCAACTTATGGGGCTTTTAGAGGAATTCAGGAAAAGGAAAGGAAGGAAAGTAAAGGGATGATAATGAAATGAAACTCGACCAAACACTTACACGAGAGTATTTTGGTTTTTAGTTTTGGTGTTTATACACCGAAAATGAATTGAAATGGAAAGAGGAAAGAGGAAACGAAAGAGTGATCGAAATTAGGAAAGTTGTGTGAGCAGGTCACAGAAGTTTGGAGAGTGTAGTTCTGAAAAGAAATGTTTGTATTGCTCTGTAGAGTAGTTCTGAAAGAGAGTTTTTCGAACTATGGTATTCTTTCGGTAAAGGGGTATATCTGTCTTGACGGGTTTTGAACAGTATGCTCTGTTCGTCGTCAGGAGATTAACTCCAGTTACCATTTTCTGATAATGGTTAAAAAACTTTCGTCTGTTTTTATCTGATTATTGATCCTTATGAAAACCTCGTGTTGCGAAACTCATAAACTAAGAAACGCTCAAAAATAAAAACAACAGAATACATTTAAAAAATCATTAATCAATGAAATACATAAGAATGGAAATGGAAGTAGCATTATTCAACAAACTGAACCGTGCGATCTTATTATTTAGGTAATTTATCTGGACGTTTTTGCTAAATAATGTTCGCGGCAATCGATCGATTCGAAACGAATCTTCTCTCACACGCACACCCCCCCCCACACACACACACACACGTACACGCTTGCTCACCATCACACATCCTCTCACCGATAGGCCCTATTGCAAGATCTAGACCTATCATGCTATAAGAAAAAGAGCGCCATAATTGCATATTGCTGACATCACCCTGGGTCAGAACGGTTCAGCTAATCCCCCCTCTCGCTACCTTAAATCCACCCTCATGAGTAACAGAAGTGCTCCTGGTCTTGTTTTAGTTCATGGTAAGCCCAAGGGCAAGCCCTCCTCAGATTGGATCATGGGGTGTAATTGGTGTTATGTCTCTTGCTCATCGGTGTCTTGTGTTACCCAAGATCCTGTCATCGCTGAGATAACGAGCTTTGCAAGATGGTGACGAGACTTTATTTTAAGAATAGAAGAGATTTTCCCTAATTGGGTTACCGTACACCTCACCTGCTGGGACTTCTTCTATTATTAACCTCTATATACCCTCTACCCCTTTTTTACTCAACAGATAAAGTGAAAATTTAGATCAATCATATTGTTTTAATACGTTACATCACCCTCAATTTTTCTTTGGTTAGCTTCCTTTGTAATGAAACATATTGTAATATGTATTTGTGTAACGAGCTTTAAAAAGATGGTGACGAGACTTTCTTTAAAAAGTAGAAGATAATTATTTTCCCCATTGGGTCACCTAAACCTCAGCTGCTTGTGTTTCTTCTTAACTCTTTTACCCTTCCCCCTTTTTTCATTCATGAAATTTAGAACAACTGTATTGTTTGAATGAGTTTTTGAGCTCCTGGAATATATCTTTAAAACCGTAGGACAACTATCCCGGGACTTGTACCCTCGTAGGGCAACTTTTCCCAGACCTATATACCCCTCGGCAAAACTACCCGTCAGTAAAACTGCCTTTCAGCAAAAATACTCATCAGCAAAATACCGCTCAGTAAAACTACTCATTAGAAAAACTGCCGCTCAAAAAAATGCTCTTCAAACGATTAGAATTTGTAGTATTACCCTATACTTGGGGTAGTTGTCCTCGGAGGTAGCTGTCCGGGGATGGTAGTTCAGGGGATAGTTGTCCTGGATGTTGCATAACTCAAATTCGTCATCTCGGTGAATATTAAAAATCATTTCACTCCCTTGTTGGTTATGATTGTTCGAATGATTAAAACACACGAGTATGGGATCATAACATTATAGCATCGTGCCAATGGAGCATTGTAACAGACCTTTATGACTGACCATCATACCTGGTCGCATCCGTTCTAGGCAAAACAAGTTTTCGTCGGAAGTAGAAGTGTTTAATTTTATTGAACGGCGCCTTCGCCCGCACCATCGGTTTGCCTATGATAAGAGGCATTTTATCACCTCTCCCTGTGAATAAATCACCCTTCTAGTTGAAATGTCCGGTAGAATTTCATTAGTTCAGGGGTGCTCCAGCAACAATAATTGTGCCAGTCTTTATTTCGTTAAAGTATAGCGTCGGGGTTAAGGTCTTTATTTGGGTTTTCAGTTAGGGTTACGTATACTGCTTAGTCCAGGGTTGAGCTTCGAATTTCGAGTAATTAAGAAAAATTGACCGTGGAACCATTTTTTACCAGGCAGCGTTCGAATGAGCTATTTTTTTTTTTTTTAAATAACACACACGCACACCCTGGTATCAATTTGCCTTTAGCACTTCATTTATTTGATGTATGATAAAAGAGCAATGTAGATAAAATGCCTTGCTCAAGGGCATAAGTGCCGTGCCGGGGATCGAACGCCCGATCCTCGCATCTCCAGTCAAGCGCCTTAAACCACTGGACCACGGCACCTCCACTATTCACAAAGTCAATCGATCATTGACTCATACCGGCAGAGCATAACGGGGATAATCTGTCTGAAGCACCAAACACGATGTCGTGTACCTGTCAGAACATCATGTAGACAACATCTTCAGACCGTTTAAGCATGTTAAACCGGATCTCATGTCTCTTACTCATGATGTGGAGGATAGAAAAATAGAAACAATGAATCACTTTGGCATGTCGCTTTTTGAGTAGTGGTACTTGTGCATGGAAAATTCAATAAGACGTCGTTTAGTTAACAAGATGATAACAAACAAGGTGAACGTGTTTCAATAATTTTGGCACCGCTTTTACAATACCAATACCAATCTCTTTCAGAAGAATGAATTAAATTGAAATGGTAGTTATTGCACTAAAATTCCTTTTCGCAGCCCGAGGACTGAATTGCAGTAGAATTTACAATGTGGAACATAGACATAACATAATTCAATAGACTTGGGTATGATCGACAATGATAAAGCAATTGGTATGATGTAAACATTGTAAAGGAAAACATGAGTGGAGGAATCTTTTAAGAAACCATGGCTAATATTTCATAGACCCCGGTCTGAAAAATAGAAATAGTTACAGTCCATGAATTAAAAGAAACGTGCTAACTCTAGCACAATTAACTAGTTAAAAATACAAGAAAAAAGCGTATAGATAAAAAAGAGGAGGAAAAAGAACAAGAAATTTAGGGGGGAAAGAAAGATGAAGAAGAAAAAAGAACAGAAAAACACGGATTTGAACAATACTTGGGGAAAATAGACAAAAACAAAATTTTTTTGAATAAGCAATACGAGGGGGGGGGGAGGAACGATAAAGAGGCAGGGATAACTAGAAGGAGAGATGTAGAAATAGAAAGATAGTTATGGGGCCCATTAATTACAATAACAAAAGTAATAATACTTTGGATATCCATAACGATAGTGATTTTGAACAAATATTTATTCAACGTTTAGAAGATAAAAAAATGTGTTTTGAGGTGGAAAGAGTTGCGATTGATTCGAAGTGATTGTAACTTAAAATCAATCGCACCTCCTATCTCTTAAAAACACAGATGCGATTTATTCTAAGTTGCTATCGATTCGAATCAATCGAAACTCTCTACAAAACGGGGCCCTGGGATCAACAACGATTGAATGCAAAGATCTGAAGTGGAACCGGTCAAATTACGTTGTTATTATGACAGTTTGTATAAAAGTCCTTTATAACAAGGTTCCACTTGATAATCAGCCACTGTCAAATATGTATTTCTGGTATAATGTTTAAAGTTATGAGAAATTCGGCACGTCATGACAAAATGTGGCAATAATGCAACTTCTCCCTACATCAAGATAATTAAATTATCGAGTAGTTGTTGTTCAGCTATGTTTCTGACAGATATTGCTTTTATCTTGTACACACAAACACACAAACGATAAGCCATAAGTCAATAATCATGATGATATAGACAGGTGAAAGGATATAGTTCAGTGACATAAAATGGGATAATATTTTGATATTTTACCGATATGTTCCGGTGTTATATACCCGTTTACCACAGATATGACTCGTGCGGTTTCATTGACGTAGCCTGGCTGGGTCCAATAGTAGTCACTGTGGGCATGGTTTTATTAGGCAGGTGATATGAGAGGGAGAGGGTTGGTGTAGAGCACCTCTATTAGAAAGTAGTGACAACTCAAGATTTGAACGCCATTTCGTTTCCACTGCTATGCAACATTTCTATTCAATTCCGATGAGCACCTGGGTGTTCTCAATAGAAACAATTCGAACGCCATTTTGTTTCCAGAAAAGTCAGACGTCCATGTCGCTACTCTTTATATAAAGATACTCTAGGTTGGTGAAGGGGCATGTGCCATCTTCTCAGTATTTTTTATTTTGTTGTTGTTGTTACCCTCTCATTCTCCCTCTCTCTCTCTCTCTCTCTCTCTCTCTCTGTCCCTCCGTCCCTCCCTCTCTCTATCTCTCTCTATCTTTCTCTATGCCTTTCACTTTCTCACTCTCTCCTTCTATCTCCCATCCTTACTGTGTCTTGGACACCACTCTCTCTGTTTACACTCTCTGTTTACACAAACAAACGGACGCACGCACACGCACACGCACACACATTATCTCCATCTGACCTTCTATCACTCTCTCCCCCTTCCTCGATGCTCTCTCTCTCCCCTTCCCTCTAAATTTCTCTCTATCTCTCTCCCTCTCATACACACTTTTTACACACTTTCTCACTCTCTCTCTCTCACTTTCTTTATTTTTATTATTATTATTTTTTTTTGTTTTCTCTCTCTCTCTCTCTTCTTTTCCCCATTTTCCATTCTAATGTGGACAGCATGCACATAGATATCACTTTTTCATACCTTCCCTGATTTGCATATACGCCGTGGAATGGTTTTTTTTTTAAATACTTTTCGCGTGCCCGGCAGAAGAACATTAACAAGGCAATTCCTAATAATCTAGTGTTGTCTTATCAGGAATTCCTCTTTCATGTCTGCTATAACGCCATTTTTTCGAATAAGGGAAGCTTACGATTAACAAGATTTAGGGTGTGAATATTTCACAGGCGAAGGTGACGAATTGTTTTCTTTTTCAGTCTTCTATATAATGAATAGGTCCAATGTATTTTGTCTCAAACATTACCGACCACATCAACGATATTAGTATACCAGGTGACTGAATTAAGTTCTTAGCCATACTGTAGCTTGGAACAGACCAAATATCAAAGAAAATAATAGTATTAATGTTTATTATGTTTTCAATTCATAAAACATGATCCATGATGCATCCTTGGAGTGGCTCAGGAACTACCTTAATGATAGAAAACAATATGTATACATGAAGTACATAAATGTTTTTTTTTTAATCGAGCCTTCAGTCAATTATTTGTGGTGTCCCTCAAGGCTCTCTGTTAGGCCCGCTCCTGTTTATTTTATACATTAACGATCTCCAAAACTCATCTGAAGTCTTATCATTTATCCTCTTTGCCGATGACTCCAATATTTTTTGCTCTCACCATAAAACCCCATTGTCAACACTGAATTAAAATATTTTGACGGGATTCAAGCCAATTAATTGTCGCTAAATAGAAATAAAACAAATTCTATGCTATTTAGTAATTCTATGTCATCCTTACCTGGTAATAAACAATGAAAATATTGCCCAGGTTGAATCTACGAAATTTTGAGGTGTTTATATTGATAGTAAACTAACCTGGAAAGTTCAGATTGATTGTTTATATGAACGTAACTCAGGTGTAATGAACAAGTTGAAATCTTTTATACCTTTTCATGTTATGCTTATACTCTTTTTTACCTTGATCTTGCCTTATCTTAATTATTGTATTCATGCTTGGGGAAATAGCTAAATAACCATAATGGGACAAAATAAATGCTGCACAAAAACGAGTTGTAAGAATAGTAAATAATGTTGGATTTCGTGCACATAGAAATTAGCTTTTCTATAATTGTAATATTCTTAAGACATCTGACTTGTACTTATACAATCTTGGAATATTTATGTAAGAACTCTGTAAGAAAAGGTAATTTACCAGATGCTTTCGTCCCTATATTTCAACGCAACAGTGCTGTACATTCCCATCCAGCTGGACAGAAAAACCATTACCACCTCCCCCGAACTTGCACCGTGTTTTTGCAAAAAATACAATCACCTTTACTGGACCCAAATTCTGAAACAGCCTGAATAACGAACTAGCTGATAGCCCCTCCAACAATTCTTTTAAACGGAAGCTAAGGTGTTACCTTTTAAGTAAATACATGTATATGTCATGCTGGATCGTACAGGTGGTCACATAGACTTTGTTCGTCTTACACTGTCCTGCCTTTACAATTTTTCTTCTTCTTCTTTCTCCTTCTTCTTCTTCTTCTTCTTCTTCTTCTTCTCCTTCTCCTCCTCCTCCTCCTCATCCTTCTTCTTCTTCTTCTTCCTTCTTCTTCTTCTTCTTCTTCTCCTTCTTCTTTTTCTTTTTTCTTCTTTTTTCTTCTTTTCTTTCGTCTTTTTCTTTTCTTTACTCTACATTCTGAGCTTTGCTCTCCTTGTACGTTTAGTGAAGCTGATACTTCTATTCCGCTTCGCTTTCTGTTGGATTTTAATCAGAATTAATTATAATGTTACTCTATACGGGAGCCTAATCATTTACAAGCTATGCTTTTTATTTAGGCTCCCCACATCTTACAATTCCTTCTTTTTGCCAGTCCTTCCTATATCTCTCGAAAACTTTCTACCTATTTACCGTACATTGTACTTGATTTGAGTTCTTTACCCGTACATTTGAAATTGACACTGATGCTTGTAAAAATCTGAAATGTTTTTATGTAAAAGTGGATCAAATAAACTTCAAACTCCAATCTACAAGTACTTGGGACAAAGAATAGACAAATACCTTGGACTTATCCAAAATAAAGAACAGGGAATTCTATGCGTGGATCCGCGGGGCGGGGCGGGGTGGGCGAAAGGCCGTTCAATCATTGTTCAACACATAGATCTACTTCCGATGGAAACTTGTTTTGACCAGAACCGATGCGACGGGGTATGATGGTGGTGGTCACAATGGTCAGTCACAATGGTCAGTCATTGGTCAATGATCATCACAGACAGGTGGGAGGATAGCCCAATGACATATAAATAAATATTCGATGCTTCATCAATGCCATGATGCTATATGTTATTATTCCATACTCGTGTGTTTTAATCATTCGAACAATCATGGCCAACAAGGGCGTGAAATGATCTTTAATTGTATTCACTGAGGTGACGAATTTGAGTTATGCCACATCCGGGACGTATTGTCATCAACACCTGTCAACAAACTCATCAATGAATGATAAATAATATTTTTGTCACTCCCATCATATCACCATCTTTATATTTACGATAATAAACTTCTTTTAAAACTAAACATATCTAACAAACGCTTTGTGTATGTGAAAGTTTTGTTTCATGTGTAAATGTATAATCTATTTCGCTAATCTATATTTGTTAAGTGAAAACAAAGAGCTGAACTTGGAGTATTTAACTAAGTATCTAAACATTGTTCTGAAGACCTTTTGCTAACAGAAAAGGGTAATGCTTGCTTTTTTTGATTTTCATAAAACATACAGTATGAGTGCTATATTATATTTCAGTAGGAGATTTATATTGGTGACGATGAAGGGTTGGTTTACTCATCTCTTGCGCTAAGCCCCAACTTCCGAACTTTTGCAAATGGACCTTAATCCACGCATGCGTAAGTGGGACACAGTAATTTTTCGATGACACATTGCGGTTAGAAATGACGCTCTTGCAGTACTAGACTCGATGCCAGTGATGACAGTTTTTATGAGGTCGCATCGGACTGCTGCAGAGTAGGAGCTTTTCCGACGAGACGACTGTTGCTTGAGCCTAAGTTTTCATGCATCGGGAGGGGGAAGTTTGTGGCAAGTGCCTCTGCTATATAAAAGGGTTCATTTCCCCTCTCCCAGACATTGCGCTTGCTATATTTCAGCCAGAGGAGATCATGGCTTTTCTGAAGCGCTCTCTAGCAAGGCTTGACCTGTTATTCAAGAAGAAGCAGGAGTCGAGAAGCAAGTTTTACGAATGCGTCGAAAAGGTGATCGAAGCTAGGCGGAGTGGATGCATCGATGAGGATGGCAACATTGTCAAGCCTCTCGATGAGCTCCTCAGGAAAAATGGAGGAAAGACGGAGGAGGAGAAGAAGAAGGAGGAGGAGATGAAGAGGAGAGATGTGCCTCGTGTGCCGAACTACAGAGTATCTGTAGTTGAACCACGACCGAGACCTCGGGCAAGGCACATCAAAGGCGTACCACCGACTTATGTACGCCCTGATAAGCTGAGACAGAGGAAAGAGATGGAGTTGGTGCACCAGCAGCAATTGAGGCAGAGGCAGAAGCAGCAGAGACGGGTCTCACCGGTTATTGTTGATGGTGTTATTACGCAAAGACTGATCACGCCGACAAACTCGAGTGACGAGGAGGAGGACAAGGATAGACCGAAGCCGGACAGGATCACGGCGGTGTCAAACCCCATGTACAGGGAGAGTTTTCCCTTGCCCGAGGAGGACGATGGCTCTGAAGGATATGCCTCTGCCAGCGAGGTCGATCACTTTGAGTTCAACCCGACAGCATTCCTTGAACGGAACAGGACCTCGGGGAATCCCTTACACCACCACGTCCATCGACTCCACGGCGACTCGGATCAATCCAGTGACGAAGTCGACGACGAGCAGGACTCACGAGCACGGAAGGTGAGATTCTCAGACGATGTGCAGGATATTGAAAACTTCATGGCTAGCAAGGATAAAGACAGGTCAAGTAACATTTTCCCAGACCCGACCGCTCTTCCCCTCCATACCAAGATCGATCTATTTGAGAAGGTTACTTGTATGAAGGTCCCACCACCACTCATGAACAGGCACAGCGATCCTGGACCGAGGATTCCACCCAGGCCCAATGTCACCAGGCTGCAGAGTTCTGTCACCAAGGACAAAGTGAGTCTCTTTGAAGAACTTTCCAACCCGGAGATTCGACCGGTCCCTCCACCGAGGCCCAGGAGGCGAAAGCTAGAATCGAAAATGAACGAAACGAAACTGAAAATTAATTTCTTTGAACAGCTCTCGAAATGCCAGCCATCGTCACCGCCACTAACAAACAGAGCCAGCACACCTTGCTTGTAGCGCCTGAAAACAATCCATTTTTTTGTACGAACTTTTATTTTTTATACTTCATACCAGTCAATTTGTACCAGAATTTAGCTGTATATTGTCAATGTATGAACAGACTTGATTTTAGCTTTGTACCGGCTGTGATTGGAATGTGTGCCTTTTCTTAATTAAGCAACGTCAGAGTGTATAATTATGTGCCATTAGCTAAGAACCAGCTGTAAATTGGCATTTCATCACAGGTGGATTACCTGTGTAGATTCATTTTCAATGTGATAAAAGAATAGGGTGATGTCTATCTGTCAGCATCATACAATTCATCGGAGGAAAAAAAACACATTCACCTTCAGACTTCACCGCTACAAATCAAGTACAAATTTTGCAGTGAAGCTGCAAGAGAGGCGATGCTAGCCTTTTTTGTGATTTCATATTTGTTCATTATAAACACAAACAGCTGGGACTTGTTTATCAACTGTTAGCACACAGGCTTCCAAAATGATTCAGCAACGTAGCAGCGATGTGTAAACAGCGAGATGGATTGAGGGGCCTCCGAATGTTTACAACCTGTGAATGAGGATGCATCAAGTTTAACACTTCCAGCGCCGCATTCCGCAAGGGTCATCCCTTCGGAACTGCATTGATTTGTGTTTCGGAAGCGGGCAGTTAATCTCAACATTTCGCTTACCCTTGACTTCTTTTCATCCCCAGGTGTGCGAGGGCCAGTTTCCTGTTGTATCAGAAGAGGTGGAAGACCAAGATTTAACCCTTTACTGGTCGCGCATATTTTGAAGGGCCAAGCTGTGCAACTGGAATTGTCGTTACCTGGCAGCAGAAGGCATGCCTACCTGTGCAGACAGTCACTTAAAAACATTGGGCAGCGCGCCAAAAATGTCGTCTGGCTCGAGAATTATTTCAGATATGCAGTATGATTTTTCTATATCAGTCCTGTTTGGGGTGTTCGGTACTGATTTTTGATGTTTAATATCGTTGATATTTTATCATGGAAAGCATGTTGTCGAAAACTGTACCTTGAAATGTTGTGATGTTCATCTATGTTACTATCATTGTGAATATTCTGTGTTCGGTAGTTTATTAATTGGCACAGATAACATATGAGTATTGTAGACAGAAAATGTGACACCCTTGTTGTCAAGGCGCATTTTTCTCTCCTTGCAGAAAATGCAATTAATCACGCATCATCATTTTTTTTTTTTTTTTTTTTTTGTTTAAGATGGGTATTCCATCTCTCTCAAAAACAGGATACCTACATATGAGCTAGCTTCAGGTTGAAAACTCATGGAGACCTAATGAGACGTATAGAATTTTAGTGTTCTATCATGATGATCAAGAAAGCAATGTCGAAATGTATGATCGTATATTACATGTAGGGTGTCTTAGAAGACAAATAATGTCTTTCACTGAAGTCTTTTAAAACTCTTTGAAATCATATTTCAAACGGAAGAAATAATTGTTATAATGACACCGTAGTTTACTTGGCCTCAGGCCATTAATTCAGTATGCTGAAGGGATAGTATGGTTATAATTTCCATCGCTTTTTCATACGATATGTGGAGATTGACGCTTTGGGGGGACCCCTTGGAATATAGAATAGTTACTTTGCTCGAGGTGACATTATGTCATTGACAAAATGTCAATCAATCTAATGAATGGATCTCATGTGAGGTGTGAAGTATCATTTTACTATCACATGTTAACCATGATTACATAACTCGATATCATGAGCTCGTTAAGGTACATGAAAAACGAATTAGAAGCCAGACACCATGTGATCCCGCTCCCCTAAAGGGAAGCATGGCCAGATTCTCTGCACCCCTTAAGGGGTTTCACCATAATTAAAACCGAAGTGACTTCCCTTCGTGATCAGCCATGCCCTTCAGAACTATGGCACAACATGAACTTTTATAGAGCAGTTTAATCCTTGTCAATGCATGACGATCCCGCAAGTCAGAAAAAATGTCACAACCTTCCCTACCACACTTATACCAGAGTCTTTCAGGAGCCTATGGAGGGGTAATCCATGAAGCCAAAGTGGGTTTTAGATGAGCCTTCGGTAGATGTTTGAAAGGAGCTAATTTTGTGTTTCCTGATTCTGTTATTGCAAGAATCAAGGACTCATCTGCTTCTGTACATGATACGGAATACTGTTATCCAAAAGAAAAAAAATAATAAAGAACAATTTTGCTCTTGGAAAAAGTCTAAAGGAGTTGATGAAAGCTGGCCTACTAAACTTCAAAGTTGGTAGAAGCTTAAACGACATGCTATGACTACCAAAACCGACAAAAGTTTTTTGCAACTTTTGTCATTTCCGATGTCTCATTAAAATTGTATTCAGTGATTCTCCGTAAATTTGCAAAGAAAAGTGAAATCATTTACTCTTCAAAAAAGGAGGAATGAACTATTGAGACGTTTGGTTCAATTTTTCGCCTTTTTGCTGTAGGATTCTTAGTGACTCATGTCACCAGTGTAGAAGACCCAAGATTTAAAGAGTCATTCATATGTTAACATTCTAAATTTAGCCACTACCTGTTTTTCTGTCGACCTCTTGTCGCGTTTATAAAAGAAAATGCACCTAATCTTCACCTTCTGATTTTATCGGCCTTCCTTCTAAAATTCGATCGGATCTTTGATCATGGGAAGCTCTCGGCGATCTCATTATAATCTCTCCAGTTTGAAATGATTCGCGACAAGCTGACCGTGGCAGGCTTTGCTTGAATCCGACTGAAGAAAAGTACAGAAGCGGACGGAAATTCTTCGTTTGAGCCCCCAAGCGGGACATCCTCGCCCTTCTAAGGTACCATTAGGGGGTGAGTCACACACCCCTCACTCTGGGGTGATATTATAAAAGACTGGTCCAGGTTTGAAAACGGAATAACTGGATAAAGGATCGTAAATCATATTTTGATGAATTCTATTTGTAATTTAGTAGGTCTGTTTAATTGTTAACTGCTGCAATAATTTTACATCAAGAATAATAATGAGAGGTTCATACCTTATGATTAGGACTATGCGGTAAGCTTCAGATATCGATTTTTTTTCTTTAAAAAAAAATGTTAAGACTTATCGCACTCATGTGAAGGGCTTTGAGTTCACGAATCAGATTTCAGTGTCAATAATACTGCAAACGATCATTCGCATTTATATTTATTTACAGTTTTAATCAACATTACGATTAGTTTTTAAACTTTATGAGAATAACGAAAACAGAAAAATCATAGGAATCGCGAAAAAAGAAAGCCTTTAAAGAATGGCGAAAAGAGATTCATTTTAAGAATAGCGAAGAGAGGGAGGGGAATTTTAAGAATCGTAAAAAGATCATGAAGATGGGAACTTTAAGAATCGCGAAGAGAGAGAAATATTTCAAAGAATCGCGAAAAAGAGGAATTTTAGGAATCGCGAAAAAAGAGAAATTGTATTTGAAAATCGCGAAAAGAAAGAAACTAAGAGAATCGCGAAAGGGAGAAACTATGAGAATATCGAAAAGCGAGTATTTTTTTTTAATAGGGAAAAGGAGAGAAGAGCATTATGAATAACTTTAATATTCATGTAAAGTCTTTAAGTCTTTAAGCATAACAATAAGTAGACACGAAACTGTAACGGAAAATACCCAAACATGACTTTACTTACCTGGGCATCTGGGAGTGGGCTGCACATAAAATGCGCACATGTGTGTCATTAAAACATTGGAAACTTGTCCCTGGACAAAAATAAAAGTAGAAACAAGATTTTTCTTTTTTAAAGTAATATCAGGAAAGTGAGAGTGGATTTCTCCAGAGAATGGAGTTCAGGTACGTGGCAGACTAATTATAGCCCTTAGGTTTCCCGTCTTGGTCTGGGTAACCTATCAAGGAATCTCCGTTTGGGAGTCTAAAAATGGCGGCGAGCTGTCAACTCAAAGAAACGCTCAATTTCCTCCAGAAAGAAAAGAGAGATGAAGTAGAATATAGAGGAGACCACTCGAAATGATAATATGCACCCCCTTGTCTCCCCTCTCCTTCCCTTTTTCTTTCTATCTCTGTCTCTTGTACTTCATCTGGTATCTGAGGAATGTTCTGACAATTTCAAATGGCTTATCACAATATTGTTTGATGTTTAAATTTCATCCTTAGGGATTGATTGTTCTATTAGTGGTGATTTTTTTTCTTTAAAAAATAGAGGTTATGTAGAGTCGTTCCGAATATTGACGAGATAGATGTGTTAAAATTTGTTCAGTGGTAAAGGTCCATCACCTTGTGAAGTATGTTTCTATTTAGCAAATGAATGTAAAATGTTACCATGCATTCTCAAGGTACATTAAGATAATAATAATGATAAAAAATAATAACTGTTTTTTATATAGCGCCTTTCCAATTAAGTAACTGATCAAAGCGCTTTTCAGTATATTATCGTAAATCGTAGATCGTAAATATATTCTTACACTCATCGAGTTCACCTGAATATTACATATCGTAATGAAATATAGTATACTATCAACAAGCATTTGAATAGTTATACTTCTTAAAACGTTTTTAAATTTATATATTTATCTATTATAAGAATAGAACATGGAATAATCCGACACTTTTTGAAATATTAAGGTACAGTTTTCGACAACAACGTAGTGACATTAAGGAGTTTTTAAAGGGTATTTCTAATGTTTATGTTAAACACATTTTCTTTTTTTTTTTTTTTTTTTTTGCTAATACATCTACAATATACCTTTACAGGTCAAAAAGTTTGTACTATTTTCGCTTGACTCTGTATTAATTGCTTATTGAGTTGATAAGAATCTTAAACATATTTGCCAAGGGTGAATTTGCCTACCCCCTTCTAACTGCTTTTAGATGTTTTTTTTTATTATTATTATTATTATTATTATTATTACCATCTTCTCCATTGCGTTGACATATCAACAGTTTAACCGGATTAATCAATTATAGATATATGCATTTTAACATAATCACTTTTTATAGATTTATGTACACCCAAGACGACACAAAGGGCTAAAATTGTGAATCGCCAAACACTTTGCATGTTATTAAGAAGTAGACAATAGATTAGACTTTTAATTTTATTTTTGATAGTGCATGACCAAATAGTAGATATAAAACTAGTAGTAGTTCCTCTCTGCGCAGTGAGTAGATAAAAAAAGCTTTTCTTAGAGTAGGAGTAGGTTAAATGCTAGTGATCGCTTGATGGCAAATGATAAATTTACACTTTTTTTAATGTTTACAGAACTATATAATATGGGGATAAGTGTTATAAGGTGAGCGCGAAGTCTTTCCCAGGCGAATATGCAAATTCTTATCAACTCAATGAGAAAAATATTATTATCACATCAATGACACAGTTGTAAGCCTGTAAATTAAGTCTGAAAATAAAACAACATATCAAGTGCATTGATTATTGTGCTTCCAGCTGGCTGCGTATTTTACAAAAATAAAATGAAAACACATTTTTTACAGTTAGATATTGTTATATTTCTCTTTTCTTATTAAGTTTGTGATTGGGGCATGTTGATACCATTGTGAGACAGTGGATCAGTAATCCGAAAGATGACGAATCTGGTGGTGATTGTGACGATGGAAAAGTTTATGATAGTGATGGTGATTGTGATGATGAAAAAGATGATGATGGTGATGATGATGATGATGATGGTTATTGTGATGATGAAAAAGATGATGGTGAGTGAACGTGGTGATAGAAAAACACAATGCAATCAATAAGATGAATGGGATGGTCAAGCAAGTGTATGGAACGCAGGTGAAAATTTTTTTGATAATGATGACGATGACGATCATCATAATAATAATTAAAGATGATCACGATGAGGATGGTAATGGTGATGATGTTAGTTGTGGTGACTTTTGATGATTTTGATACTGCTGTTTATTATAATCATAGGCGTATGAGGAAGGGGGCTGCCAATATTCGGGCACGAACCACCTTATATTCGGGCAGCGAGGTGCCCAATGTCCTCATATTTGTGTATAGTGATGGCCAAAATGTAATATTGGTACATTTTCACAACAAAAGTGTCAAAGTTTTTGTTTAGCTTGCTCCCTTCGCTCGCTCCCAAAAATTTAGAAACTGGACAGTTGATATTCAGGCAAAAGGCATCAGCCCCTCTCGCGAAAAATGTTTCCGTACGCCTATATGCTTATAATGTCAATGCTGATGCTAGTAAAGATGATAATAATGATGATGATGATGATGATGGTGATGATAAAGACTATGATGTCAATCCTACCAATTAAGATGACAGGTTTGAACCCGACAATTCTGAGGATAATCATGATAGTGATTATCAAAATAATGATAATGATGACAATGATTATGATCAGTACACCCACATTTAAATCAATGACATATCGCCGCTGCAGTTTGAAATTATTGACATCTTTTATTCTAACACTGACTTTCATAAGAAATAAAATATCTATTTTGATTTTTATGACTGCAGATTCATAGGTTCGTTAAAAATGAGAGATAAGATTTTGATTGGCCTGTGCAAGACAGTATTCGGCCTTTCAATGAACAAAATAAACAAGTTCCATTTATGCTGAATAAAATAAACAGCATTGGATTTTCCCGTTTATAATTATCCGCTGATTGGATAATTGAATCATGCTTCATATGAAGGGGATATAATCCCCCATTTCCTTTCCTGCCAAGCCATCCCCTGAACATGATAAATGCTCGATTCCAACCTGCAATCAGTGACCAAGTAAAGTATAGACAAACGTTTTCAACTGTAAAGAGTTTCTAATCGTGTTAGAACGTGATGAGCTGACGATGCACACTTTTTTGTATACATCATGATAATAATGAATAATAATAGTGATATTGAAAATAATGATGATGATGATGATGATGATGATGATGATGATGATAATGATAATAATAATAATAATAATAATAATAATAATAGCAATAATAATAATAAAAATAATTAAAAGATATTTAAAAAATGATAATATTAATAAGAATAATCATAATAATAATGAATAATGAGAGTAATAGTGATGATTAAAAAAATGAATTAATGATAATAGAGGCAATAATGAAACATCGTTTCGATTGTCTATAACAGCATTAGCTGTGTGTACACACTTTTTCTCTGTCGTTACCAAAATACAAATACGTGAAATATAAACATAAGTACATGTTTCTACACACATATACATAACGTTATGATTTAGGTATGTAAAAGAAATCTTTCAAAAAGAGCTAACAAGTATGAATAGCTTGAATAATCAATAAGGGAGTACACGAGAGTCCATTACATTTCATTATTACAAGCATTTTGTCACATTCGGAGTCAATGACGACTTAGATTATCTGCAAACAGAGTAAATTTTCCCGAAACATTAGTGGTTCCTTGAAAGAAATGTGTCGAATCTGCTTGCAACATCAGTTCTGTTCAGTTCATTGATTTATCCCAGTTCTAAAATGTACAAAGTTGAACGTGACAAACATGTATTTCGTATTTACATTCGTAAAAGTAAAAAGGGACGATTAAATATGAGTATCAGTTAGCCTGTATCACATCATAAGAAAATGAAAACAGGAGAACTTAAAATAAAGCCTGAGTTGTCCTGAATCAGAAACTAGATTCACAAATGTTTTCTTATCACACGAGCTAGTCTGTATATATTCAAAGCAATGGTTTTTATTGTCCATGAGAATACTAATATGCAATGATTGAAAGAATGGGTTTCAGTTTGACCCGTCTACACTCTGATTGCAGTTACAATATATTAAAATATTTTTCAAGTTTAAACAGTCGTCAAGGTCTTTTATGGGCTATATGCCCTTCGATTCAGATCACACCCATGATATCCCGTCGCCAGCATTTCCACAAAAAATGTTCAAAAGGTCACGGACTTGTCTCTGTCTCAACATGGACCTACTTCATAGTAGTAGTAGGTCCATGGTCTCCAAAAGGCCAGGAAATTATGGATTAGCATTTTAGTTTAACTACTGTAAATTACTGGCAAGCCCTCTTCGCCAGAACTTTTTAGTAATAAGCAAGTAAGAGATAAATAAACTACAATGACTCATGAAATATTACACAGTATGAAGCTTTTGGGTTCCTTAGATATTTTCATTCAGTTTCAGTTTAGTTTTATTTCCACGAATCAATCAGCAATACAAATCATCCATTCTGGAATAATAGAAATCGATTACATTATGCAAGAACAATATATAACAATAACGCAAGAAAAAGAAATACATTAGCATGATTAGAGAGTAATTCACTGATTTACATTCATGTATAGTGGAGGGGCCTAAAATAAAGCAGTGATAGGCACCGGATAACAAATAGCTTACAGACAGGCAGAAAAATATTATAGTAGAAGGGAGGAAGAAGGAATTAAAGAAAAGAAGGGGAAAGGAAGCTATAGGAAGGGGGAGAGGAACGGCATAAGGAGAACAGTACAAAACGACGACAAAGATTGTCATAATTCCTGTCGAATTCCTGTCAAATATCTGCTTAATGGATTTTAAAGAATTATATGTTTAGAAGTTCGAAATCTCTGCCCACTTCTAACTATACGACATGATTATCAGATGTTACTGTCGGTATCAAATCGAAATTCCTGCAGACAGAGAGGGGAGTGGTTATTGACTGGGGATATATATTTCTTATTTCATACTTATGATTTCTTAGCATTTTTCCCTTTATTGTTATATCACTATAATTTTCTCGACAGCATGATCCACAGCTGCACACAGCCACAGATTTTTTAAGAAAAAAGTTTCGTATTTATCAGAAATAGATACAATTGGCTGCAATTACTATAGACATGACAGAGAGCAAAGATGAAACTTCGGCACAATATTTTGAATTATGCCTCTTGACATGATGATACATTTCCATAATAGTAATCAACGAGAGATGAACGGAGAATTTTTTGTAATTATACATAATTAAATTGGCTGTCTTTACCCATTGTTCTTGATAATTGGAGCGAGAGAGAGTGATTATGCCAAAACATCAGGAATTAAGATTCCAGACACAAAAGAGCATTGAACTTGGTAGCAGGTGGATAGAGAATGCGTCCAAAGCAACAAAAAAAAAGTAAAACTGTACTTTTGTTCTGAATCTCAGATTAGCATCCGAAATAGTTATTATGTCGTATCATTGGCTGCCATCCACCATTGTTCTTCTGATCCGGGTAAAGCGAGTGAAAATGCCAAATGTATGAATAATTGTCCTTTTTGTACACAATATCAGGTCAAAATGTTGACAATTCCAAGTCGCCTTTATTTTAATGGGGATTTACCAAAGAAGATTTATCTGGATTTACGCATAAAAAGAAAAATCGGTAATCATTTTATCCCATTGGCAGCTCATTCGCTATTGTTCTTGACTATCAGGGTGTATAAGTCATTCTGCGGCCAACACATTTTAAAAACGTTCCCCGTTGGCGTAGCCAGGTTTTTCAGTAGGGGAGGGGAGGGGAGACATGGGTTACCGCTTTTAGAGGGGGTCCAGGTTTATTTGTGTGTGCGTCTGTGCGATGATCTATTGAAACTTAACATACCAATGCATTACAAAGCATTTAGAATTGAATTATGATACATTATTTATTGTTCTCACCTTTTCAAACTTTTAAGTGGAGTGGCAACTGGGAGCACCAGAAATGTTAGAAGGGCACGTGGCCCCCCCCCACCCCCCCCCCCCCCCCCCCTCCCTTGCCTACACCGCGGGTGTTCCCTTATAACGACAAAACATAATTGTTATAGAGCACGATACTGGGGTATCGGGATGACGTTTCCAAAGAAATTAAAATTTAATATTTTTGTTAGGGATTTCCTTTCGCGGGAAAAAAGTAGGACTACTTCAATTACGTCCAAATCCAGCAGCTTCTGATCCAAGTAAGAATCCCCTGACAAATGGGTCAAGTGAAGACTCGAGAAATGTATGACTTTAATGCCAAACAATTGATATTTTCCCTTAATGATTCATGGAAGTCTTATTAAACGGTCCCGGATTTTGATATGGAAAGTTATTTTCAGTGACCGTGGTCGGAAATGGGATTTAATCACGTCACGGTCTAAGTTTAGGCCTTATTTTCCCTCCTTTTCTTCTTTCGTTCTGCTTTTGGAGGTGAATTTTACGGGATATACAAGGTGTAGACAGCTCTATGTGTGTCATAGCTGTTGACAGTTCTAAGTTTTTTTAATAGAAAAAAAGACGATCTGTCGAGAGTTTATCATAAATATTGAAGAATAAATTTTCATATTCTTCCCTGATTTTCTTTCCTGGTATAGCATATCATACCTATCAGCATATTTCATAGCTAGCAACAAAAAAAAATCATCACCCCCCCATAAAAAAATCTATATTATGTAATCAAATAAATTGAGTAAATAAACAAATTAGATCATTAACGATATATGAAGCAATTAATAACACTAATGGATACAAAAATCAGATAGATATAAGCTATATTTGATATTACCTCAAATAGTTACTCATCATAATAGACATCCGACGTTTATTATGTGATAAAGCTGCCAAATAAACCACATAAACACACACAGAAATTACCCTAACCCTAACGTTAAACGTTAAACATTTGGGGTGTATGTAGAGATGTCCCTCTTTTAAGTAACTGAATTGTGAGATTATCCATTAGCATGATAAGGTCATAAGAATCTTCTGGTAGACAGGGCAATAATCAACCACAGAAGGAATGGATGAGTGAAGAAGGAAGTAGTTTACAAAAGGTGGCGACGCCTCCATTAACCATAGCGTGATTATAAGACGTGGAATAATGCCATACTGGACTTTCCCCCAAAATAACGGAGAATCGCTGCGCAGGCTGGGCTAAATTTTGAGAAATATTCATGAGAGAGAGAGAGAGAGATCACGAACCACTTCGAGATCTTGATCACTACGCAAATTAAGAGAAGCGTTGTAATGCATTTTTGTAGAATCTAAATCAAATTTAAAGTTGTAAGGACTAGAAACAAAATCTATACAATTTCTCATGACTGCACGACGACATGGGAAATTCAACTTAAGATGTGTGAGGTGTAGAGGAATGGGGGCTCCCTCCACGGGAAATTTTCAAATTACCAGCGTTAGGGTAACCATCACCTCTTTGTCATGCAGTGAGATGGTCTATTAGTAATTGTTCTATTTAAGCTAGTATATGTTAGTGACGAAATCGTATTTACACTATGATAATGTGTCAAAATTTTGCTGCTCTCACCCTCAAAATTTTGAAACAGGAAAAGTTTATGTTTGGGAAAAAGATGTCAACCCTCCTGTAGATATTGGGCCCGCAAGCCTATATTGTGGATGGTAAAATTCTGATAATCAAATTAAGATGAAATGAAAGGTTAATCTTTAAATTCTTGATATTTCGCAATGTTGGTGAATCATTCGAATGTCAGCTAAAATATTTGTACTGTTAACCTGAACGACAGATTTTCAGACCTCCCATCGGTAATCTCTTTAGTCGATATGTTCGTGGTCGAACTTTGAGTGCAGTTGATGAGAAATTGCAACAATCACCAGTTGCTAAATAGCCAATGAATATTAACTGGAATATACCAGGAACATCTCTTGGCAACATGATTGTTGTCAAACATGTGCGTTTGATGAGGAAATATAATACTTAATTGCTAATGGGCAAATGAAGATTAACAGGATTAAAATAAATTTGGAGCATTACGTCTAGGCATTTTGACGGATCACTCAGTAACGACAGATTGAACCGAACGATATAAAACTTCAAACCCTCAATATTAATTTTACGATCGTGGTGTAAGCTCGTTTGATGTGGATGAGAAAATGTCACATTACAATACTGCTAATCAACAAATTAAGATTGATTAACGTATACAAAATTAGGGGTTGTATTTTGGCACTTATCAGATAATCTGTAACCCAGCAGAAATGACAGGTTCGTGCACCTAAATTTAAATCCTGGATGATAGATTTGCAAGCCCTTTATATTTTATTTCACGGTCGTAGTTTATGGGCATGAATGGGGAGATGTCATTAATTAGTATAAAACAAAATCAGGGGAATAATATTTTGGCATTTTGTCAGATCACATTAGTAGCAAGAGAGTGACTCGTCGAACAACAGATTTCCAATCCCCTTCCCCCAAGCATGGACGAAACGTTTGGAGGTGAACAGGGAAATGTAATTGGTTTAAAACAAAATTAGAGGACATAATTTGGGGGCATTCTGAAGGATCATCTAATAAGTATTGGCAGCCAAAGATTGAGTCTTTGGACCAGTTATACACGAAAGATATAGATATCTAACCCCCTTATCTGTTCAGAATGTAATTTCTAATCCAAAAATTGAAGATCAGGAAGATTAAGTTGATAAATGTTCTAAAACAAAATCCGCGAAATTTGGCATTTTGACGGTTCATCTATTAGCATCAATTCGTTGAAGGATTCATTGTTAATCCCCTTATCTTCATTCCTGAATCATGGTCAGATCCTGTGAAAAGATGAAAAATGAAATAGATTTACTAATCCATAAATGAAGATTAATTGGTCTAAAACAAAACCATAAGTTTGGCATTTTGACCGATCATCAATCAGCATCTAAAGATTGACTCTTTGGAACGATAGATTTATAACCCCTTTATCGTTAATCTCTAATCCTGGTCAAATCGTGTTAAGGTAAATAGTAAAATAAAACTTCAAATCCATAAATGGAGATTAATTTAAACTTATGCGCTATAATTCTGGCATTTTGACGGATCATCCATCGGCAGCGAAAGATTGACTCGTTCCAGGACTTGCATGAACGAGAAACGGTGAGTAAGCAATGTGGGTTTAAGCCATCCGAGATTAACCTTGACGTGTTTGGATCTCAGTCTCTGTTCTATCAATATTTGAGTCACCTACGTCAAAACATGGCACACAGATGAACGTACATGTTGCATTTTACGATTCCTGAACATGATTCCTTTAGCAATCCTTCGCTAAAGAATAATTTGATCGATTCTTTACGTTGCTCTCCTTCCCTTGTTTCAGATTTTCATTTCTTTGTCAATATTATTATTTGAGTCACCTATCCGAGTCGGATCTCTATATCAAAACGTGGCACACAATCATATTGTGCAGGCATATGTTCTTCATCATTGCAGTTTGCGATTCCAAAACATAATCCTTGAGCAATACTTCATAAAAAATACTTTGCTCTCATTCCCTTGTTTCAGATTATAATTATTTTCTTTTTTTCATATCAATATTTCAGTCACCTATATGTATCAGATCCTTACTTCAAAACAAGGTACAGATGTGGGCACATGTTCTTCATATACCTACCCAATTTACGATTCCTAAACATAATTCTTTAGCAATAAATATTCTTCACAAAATAATACTTTGAACAGTATTTCACTTTGCTCTTATTCCATAGTTTCAGCTTATCATTTCTAGTTTGTACACATCAATATTTGAGTCACCTTTGGGTCGTTACTTTACGTCAAAACATGGTGCAAATGATAGTGTTCTTAAAGGTTTTAGTTAACGATTCCTTGTGAAGCGAATTAAGGAGCAAATGTCCTTTAGCAATTCTTATACTTGTTTTCTTCCATTTCTTTCTTCCATTATTGTTTTCCTAGTGTCCCTACTTAATTCCTTCTTCTCGATCTAAGTTTCCAATTTAATTCTATTTCCCAGTTTGGAACTTAACATGTTAGGTATCTCCTGAAAAGTAGGCCTGATTGATGTAAACTTTATCAATGTTAACAGAAAAGAAAATCTAAATATATACAGATGATTATATTTTTTTATGTATATTTGAATAATATTAATTTTCATCTTGAGCAATATTTAAATAGTTTTGTATCATTGTGAGGGATGGATGATTGCGTGTTTCACTTTATAACGAAACTAATGTTATTTCCACAGTAAAAAGTTCGAAATAGAGCATTTTATTTGACTATTCGTTCAAAGATACATTATCGCATTATCCCTGTCATCACTTTCTTGAAGACTTCTCTTTCACAAATTGTGACGTAACAGTTTGTTATTGATCTGTTTACACTGGTTTTAAGTAAGAGTGCGATGACTTGGCTGAGCATGAATCTCAATCTAAGCCGTGGAAATGAGCCAACTAAGGCGTTGAGCTCCATGTACCTTGATAAGATTTAGGACGCGTAATCTAAATCACTCCCACGGGCGTACGGGGCAAGGTGCTGGGGTTGAGAGAATAGGCGTAGCCAGGGGCACTATTGGGCCATGCCCTCCCCTCCCCTGTTAATCCGCTAAGAAAAAATCCTTTCACGGAGCTCAGGGTACGCCTACCCCAGATCTTTGGAGATCACCCCCCCCCCCCGTTATGCCAATGGGTGAGAGGGATGCACACCCCCCCCCCCCCCATTACCAAGTATTTTGAGACACTGGCTACCATCACCTCATTGTTCAACATGTTCAAACAGCGAGGAGGTATCGTTGTAATGAAAAATAAATTCATAAACATTCTTGGTTTTACAAAGTGATATTTTCGTTGAAAAGCTGTCAAGGGATACATAATGCCTCAGATCAACAATATATCACAATTTCACTAGTTCGCTTTGCTCGTTTGCTTTGCTCGCTGACTACATTTTACGTCATCAAATCATTGAAGACAGCAACTTTATTAATAATGCATTTATCAGTAAGAGAGCTATATCTTATAGAGTAAGCGTCAGTCAATGACTGAAAAGTTTATTTTCAGTCTGAAGAAGGCCCCTTCCCTCCGCCGGCGAAGCTGTGCCGCACGCCCACGAATACTCCTTCAACTCCACGCTAATCTTTTCTCGACATATTTTTCGACATAATGTCGAAAGTTTAAGCCTTGCAGGTGTGGTGACATAATCATTTTAATTTCACACCTGTGAAATGTCTTGTGAATGCAAATATTAGCAACTCAGTGCTAAGAAATTACGAGTATATCGGCATCAAAGGCTGAAAGCAGGAGAGCACAAGCCTGAAAATTCTCTGACTTTTAAGAAACAAATAGTCATCAGATTTTGTTGCTGTTTCTTTAATAGCCTAAATTTTCTAACAATAACAAAAACATAAAAAAGCATAGGAGGAAAGGTAATCATGCCTTCAGGTGTCTTTGAAGTTCCAGAATATGGACAATTTTAGAATAAACTATAAGATAAACCCAAATCCTTATTTGTAGCGGATAGCGGAGGGGGCGAGGTGGGAGGGGAGTTGGGTAAATACAGCAAGGGAAGAAGTACACCCCGGGTCCAAGATAAGGGGATAGGCAAGAAGCAGAGTAAGGTAAAAAAAATAATAATAATAATAATAATAATAATGATATAGAGGACACTCACGACTGAGACAAGGCAGCATGAACATGACGAACAAACCACAGAAGCCAACGAAGTCTCCTCCAATGTCCCTGCTCCTATTTATTCTTGCTTGTCTGTTAACCATCAGGCAATGCGTGGGCAAAACGTCAGTCTTAGTCAGGGTCGGATCCAGGATTTGGTAGAATGGGGGCACCATCCTTAAAAAATTCCAACAAGCAAAACAAAAACTGGGGGTTTCACATTTTTAGTTGCATATTTACTCAAAATAAATCATCTGACAATCAGGAAAAAAAAATTATCATATTTTCAGGTGCATTTTTGCTCTAACATTTGAAAGAGGGCACAAAAACACAATTAGGATAGTAGGTAAGGTACTTAAGATAAGCACGGTTGGGGGTTTAAAGGGCACGGGCCATTTGCCCCCCTAAATCCGCTAGTAGTCACGGTAAATCTTAACTGATGTCATACAGGGGCGTCACAATAGACCATTTTAATGAGGTGGGTAATTTTACGAAAATTTAGCCCCCTCTAACCAAAGAAAATAAAGGAAGTAGTCATTCTTTGTTCTTCGTTTTTACAGACATAGGTTGAAAAATTGAAATACTGATTGGGGGTTACACCAACCTACCCACTCTTCTCTTTCGAGCAACGCCTCTGACGTCATCCTTACCTGGGAATGATTAATACGTGATGACGCTCAGGGAATGTGGATTCCCTAATTTTAGACGAACTTGACAAAGAAATGTTGAGAGGGGGAAAGAAGCGATGAAGAACAATGAAAAACATGAAGACGGTGTTTCATCTCATGTAGCAAGGTCATTTTGTGCGTATTGTAGATCGAGAACACAGACAATGATTCACAACTACAATGGACCCTTTCAGAATATCGCTTTCCCTTTATAATGTTCGAATTAATAAATGAAGATTAGGACTGCAAATTTGCAAATTTTACTGTTGTAAAAATATAATAATAATAATAATAATAATAATAATAATAATAATAATAATAATAATAATAATAATAATAATAATAATAATAATAATAATAATAATAATAATAATAATAATAATAATAATAATAATAAAAATGTTAATAATGATGATAATAATGATAATGATTATATAATATAAACTGGCATTGAATGATATACCAACCTATATTGCCCGATCTGTCAATCCAATATTGTCCAAGCTGAAAATAGATGGGGAAAATGGGAACGATTTATAAATTATTCTCTTAAGTCAAACGACATCACAGACTATCAAACAAAAAAATGACTCGAACCCCGTACCTTGTGATCCGTAGTCCGATGACTGATCCACAACACCTCTACATATGGTACCTAGCTATTTCATCATCGTGATCATCATGAATATCAAATGTTTGGAAATAAATGTCGATACGACAGCTCAATTAACTGCTTTAAAGCCCAACTGAAATTTTGGAAAGCAGCTAAAACTTTTTGTAAAATTTCTTTGATTATTTGTCGATTTTTTTTGTTGATAACATATTTAACTAGTTTCATTCAATTTTTTTTTTTCGCAACATAACTTAAGATTATCTTTTATCCGTTTAAATTCTCGTTCTGGAGCGCTTATCGTCTCTATGTGAAGTTACCTAGAACATGATTACTAATCAAGAGATGGTTTTTACTTCAAGGCGTCGGAGTGGCGCTAAGCATCATCTAACAATTATAGACGATAATGGGGATTCAAAGAGAAAAACCGTGAAGAATGTAGCAGATTTTTTAGAAAAATTGAACTTGAAATGAAGGTTGTGGAAATTTTGTAATGGAATTTATAAAAGTACTTGTACTGTTTTCAAAGGAATAATTGTAATCGGTAAGTGTGGTTTTAGACAATTTTGAAATAGTAAAGTATTTTCCCTGATTTTGACAGCAATCATGGGATTTTTTTTCAAAGAAGAAAAGACGACTGTGAGGACGATGTAAAGGAAAATTACAAACATTTTGACTGTTTGGCAAAAAGTAATATTTTAACCAACAGGTACTTCTAAACTTTGAATAATATACTAAAATTAGTCCAAAATTAATAGTGATTGAAACCAAGATTACAATGGATGACGATCATGGTATAATATTTCATTTTATTTATGCTGATATCTTTGAGTTCAAAGTTATTCCTTCTGCGATCATGGCGATAGGACAGTTATGACTAGAACTACATCATTCTTATTGAAAATCAGGTTAATGCGTTTTAAATTTTCAGATTGTCGAACATTGTTTGTATCAAAAGGAACGATAAAAAACTAACGATGATTTAAAAATTGGTGTCATGAAATATTATCTGTGATACATATTCATGAATTTGTGGCACTTTCAGGGTTAATTTAACCTTTTCTAAACGTTGTCAAATGTTCTCAAATTTTCAGGTATATTCCTCTCTTATATTCTAAGCCAAATTCATAAACTATTCAACTACAGTAAGTCAAAATGTTAGATAGTGTATAAGACCATAGCAACTGGTGACGGCATGTCCACTGCAAAAGAAAGAAAGAAAAAAAGATTTAAAGTCGCCATACTGTCGCGGCATCTGTCAGTAGATAGTTAAGCGCAAAATGATAATCGCAAAAAATCTTCGCCTACATACCCATTGAGAAAGATTCCTTTAAACAATGAAATGTTCAGCAATAATTTCCATCCATCAACACTTTCAAAATATTGTAGAATTGAAACAATTATTGTTGACAGATTCTTTAATATAATATTTTTATTTGTGCACTCCATCGGCAAACAACAATATCTATCCTTCATCAGTATCAAATACAAGAGATGGGGCGGAAAGGAAGCAATTATTTATATTAGTCAAATGAATATCCGGTAAAATTCTGCCATGAAGCACTCTAAACTCTAAAATTTTGATCAGAATTCACTCATGAAATATGAAACAAAAGTGGCTTGTAAATCAATGCGCCATATTTCTGTGAAAATTTGTTTCAATCTTTCAATCAATCTTTTGTCGTAATGAATATGGAAATGGTGTACTAATTTTTTAAAAAATCTAGCTTTTTTGAATATTTTCTTTACGTATTGAATCACAGTCATTTTTTAGATAAATTACCAAGTCACCTACCCCATAAAACTTATTAATACTTTTAAACTAACTAAACTTGGATATCTAATGCCGAAGAGATTTAAACCACAGTAAATCCCCTGGTGAGGTGTAAGTGTGGTTCAGTTAACCCAGATTTAAGTTTAGTAAAGGGTTAAGTTCAACCAGCTATCATTATACGGGCCTATGTTTCGACCTTTTGGAAAAAAAAACCCCTCCTTTCTCAAATCTTCAAGAAACATTGCCCAAGCTTGGGATGATGCAGTAATTCAAGGGAATGACTTGCACAATGAAGGTTTCCTCTCCAGCAACTTATCAAGGAAACCATCAAATGGTCGCTCAACATTTCCCCTAACTGACGTCTCATTTCTCTGGACCCTCGGGAATCCTCCAAAATAATTTTAGAGAGGAAATCGGCAAGGAATTCTTATGCCAAATCGCCATGAAATTTGGCAAAATATTTGGACAACATTCCGGTTGATGTATTTCTCGACAGAACGGTATGAGCATGATGAGTAAGGCCGACCATTGGGGGATGCACTGCGATTGGAACCTCATCAGGATGTGCTTCATATAGACCGAGTGTCCTCTGGAGAAAACGACGGTCTTTATTTATAGAAACTGCTTCGAGTTGGAATAACTTGTTCAAACTGCTTCGAGTTGGAATAACTTGTTCGTGACTTCGGACAATTTTCGATCTATTACCATTTAGTTTTCAAGTGGTTGTTTTCATTGGCAGAGCCTATTTGGAATTGTATGCAAGAGAGGAAAGAAGGTCAAGATATTACAGGATGTTCAAGATTATGAGTTAAGATCAATGATTAAAAAAACACTGTACACTGTTATTTTTTTCTAATGAGCAAACAATTTTTTGCGCAATATTAAGGTAATTCCGAACAAGTTCTGAGCTATGCTAAACTCGAATACTTTTTTGAT